>CM049839.1:1377465-1494965 GCA_027422415.1 Schizothorax lantsangensis | reverse complement strand
CAGATACAGAATATCACAGAGAGAGAGCGCCATCTACAGACAGGTCAGGACTCATTCACTTAAAGGGATAGTTCACCCAAAAATGAAAATTCTGTCATCATTTACTCACCCTCAAGTAGATCCAAACCTGTATGAATGTCTTTGTTCTGCCGAACACAAAGGAATATATTTTGAAGAAAGTTTGTAACCAGGCTGTTTTGGGGCACCATTGACTTCCATAGTAGGAAAAAAAATACTATGGAAGTCAATGGTGCCCCAGAACTGCTCTGTTTCCCACATTCTTCAGAATATCTTCCTTTGTGTTCAGCAGAACAAAGACATTCATACAGGTTTGGATCTACTTGAGGGTGAGTGGATGGATAATGGATAGCGAGTCGGACTTGTAAGTGGAAGGTTGTGGGTTCGAATCTCAGGTCCGGCAGGGATTGTTGGTGGGGGGAGTATCCTCCTTCAATACCACGACTGAGGTGTCCTTGAGCAAGGCACCGAACCCCCAACTGCTCCCCGGGCGCTGTAACATGGCTGCCCACTGCTCCGGGTGTGTGTTCACTTAGGATGGGTTAAATGCAGAGAATACATTTCACTACTGGTTATATACTCTCTATATAATTGTGTATGTGACAAATAAAAATAATCTAATCTTAATCTTGTGTTTGGAGTCTCCCTGCTGAAAAAAACAATAGAATCCTGCCCAAAACACAATAGAAAATGCAATGGATTTAATGGTTATAATGGGAATTGTATTGGTTTTAATGGAAACTATAATGGTGTCTACTGGTATGTGATGGATTCTATTGGTGGGGTGTTAAATCCTATTGGAAAAATGCCCAAAACACACTACAAAAAGGAATTTTGTAATGGTTTTACTGGAAAAAGCTAATGGTTTTTTCATTGGAATTTCTGTGATGGTTTCTATTGGGCTTCTATTGTTTTTTTTAGCAGGTGTGTTACATTGAGTTCTGTTCAGCACACAAAACTATCATATGACTTCAGAACACTTAGAATACATCACACAAGTCATGTAGACTACTGTTAGGATACTTTAAGTTTATATCATATTAAAACAGTCCTAGTCCCCACTGAACTCTCTGGACATTCTGCTGAACATCTTTTTACCGTTTTATTGACAAAAAATTACTTTTCTATTGTTGATGCTGTTGTATTGTTAAAATTTTTCACTTGTTTTGAGCATCTTGCTGTTTTGTGGAATCTACCTCAGCAATCTGTATCAGACATTGCTTTACGGATTGTGTCTTTTATTAAATTAACACATCAATCAACGTGCAGTTAAACATTTACATTTACATTTAATTATTTAGCAGGCGGTTTTATCCAAAGCGACTTACAATTGGGGAATACATCAACTGATTCATCTTAAAGAGGCAAATAGACAAGTGCTGGTAATACCAAGTTTCAAGCATTGTTCAAATAAATACAAGCTAGACTGGAAAAGATTAAAGAAAAGTCAGATAGTGACAAAAGAGATGAGTTTTCGGGGGCCTCATTTATTAAACGTACATACGTATATGTGATCTTATAGTGTGTGTACGCTTAAATCCACGCCAGCGCTCATATTTATAAAGACGGTTTTTGACGTGGAAAAGTGCTTAGCGTCACGTCAGGGTCTGAGCAGACGTACACACTTTATCTTTTCGAAATATTGCAGGTTTTTGGCTGTTCTTGCAGCTCTCTGTTCTAAATTAAAGAATTTGGATGATGATCTGGTTATCTTTTACATGTTAATGACATTAATTAGGAGTCGTTTACAAGGCAGAGAGCTGAAACCATTCAGTTGCGTGCGAGATCATAGATTCATAGATTTCACATCTGAAAGAGACGTACGTGTTTACGTTCATTCTATGAATCACACATATGCGTATTTGAGAAATGATCGTAAGATCAAATTTAGGATGGTGTCTGCGCAACATTTTATAAATGAGGCCCCAGGTGTCAGGGATCCAGCATTCCGGATAGGGGTGGGAAGATTATTCCACCAGCCAGGAATGCTGAACGAGAATGTTCTGGAGAGTGATTTTGAGCCTCTCTGATGGTATCACAAGGCGTCGCTCACTAGTGGATCTCAGACTTCTCTGGGGCCGGTGTTGTGCCCATTTTCGATCCCCTGCCAAATTATTACCCCTCTCGTTGAAATCGCTATCTGATTGCCTAATCCTAACCCCTCCCCCACACCCAACCCTAAACCTACCAATAGGTGCGTTCGACTTGAAGCAGTCAGGGGCGGAGTTGAAAATGGACACATCAAGCCGGACACTTTCTTCTCCCGTTAGTGACGCTGACGTGGTGTTTGCATACTCTATCACAGATGAAGTGAATAAAATGCAATATTTGTCAAATACAGACGTTTCAATGTTTTCATGAGCAACAGAAACACTTTTTATATACTGCCTAATACAGGGCCATCTGTTCAAGAATAAAGTTCAACATAAACATATACTATTTAAATACCAATAAAGTGGGGGTATATTTACTTTTATCAGTGTTTTTTTATTAAATGTGACTCAATATAACATTGCGACTACAGTAAAAAAGCTTTTACTGTTCTAAAAACACATTTGTGAGCAGTATTGGAACTGAAGATGTTAGAAACACACCTCATTGTTGTCATGTGGTGAATTTGGCCGATCGTGAAACAGTTGTGTCATCATCAGCGCTCTAGTCTCGCGTAGCCAGACCTTCAGACTGACGGCTGAAGGTCTGGAATAGATGGCAGCTTTCATTGGCCAAGACCCGCCCATGAGGCCGTTTGACCGACATGTCAAACAACCAATCACAGTTCGTTTCGTTCAGCGTCACGTTAAACTCACACTTTATTGTCTTTTTGCGCTTCCTGCAGATTACCCTAATAATCATAGTAAGCACGCACACTCTTTTTGTCACGACTTTGACTGGCGCTCAGCTTTACGTTTTTAATGCGGTGCGTTTTTGAAGCTGCAGCAAATGCATCCTGTGTATGTCGTATTTATAAGCTAAAATAAAAGCGACCAATTAAATCTCCCTATCTGACTGGTTTTTGTAGAGTTGCTACTGAGTTTTGAAGTCAGCAAAAAGTAGCGTCACACATAGGCTAATCATAACCGATCATTATCAGTCATCGCTGTCACTTCAGAAAACTTGCACACATCCCTATTAATAGTCCTACTATGTATTATATGTAGCTAATGTTGTTGTAATGCTTAAATATAACAATTAATTTGAAATAACCCAATAAATTCATTAAATAATTCTTACTGTTTGCGATTTAAGACAAGTCTGGGGCTGTCCTAAATTTAAGAAGTTATTTACGATGAGTTTTAAGAAGATTCTTTTCAAGAATTTGAATTCTTCTTAAGTTTTGTCTTAAGAGCAATCTTAAGAAAAAAAGATAAGAATATTCTTAAGAAGAATTTTTGGGAATACAAAATATTCTCAACTTTTTTCTTAAGTTAAAAAATAACAAGAAAATGGCAGTTAAAGGAACACTCCACTTTTTTTGGAAATAGGCTCATTTTATATCTCCCCAAGAGTTAAACAGTAGAGTTTTACCGTTTTTGAATCCATTCAGACGATCTCCGGGTCTGGCGGTAGCACTTTTAGCGTAGCTTAGCATAGATCATTGAATCTGATTAGACCGTTAGCATCTCGCTCAAAAATGACCAAAGAGTTTAGATATTTCTCCTATTTAAAGCTTGACTCTTCTGTAGTTACATCGTGTACTAAGACCGACGGAAAATGAAAAGTTGTGATTTTCTAGGCTGATATGGCTAGGAACTATATTCTCATTCTGGCGTAATAATCAAGAAACTTTGCTGCCGTACCATGAGTGCAGCAGATGATATTACACAGAGCCTGAAAGTAGTCCCCAGCTATATCATAACTAGTTACCTAGCTGGGGACTACTTTCAGGCGCTGTGTAATATCATTGCGTGATGCTAACGGTCTAATCAGATTCAATGATCTATGCTAAGCTACGCTAAAAGTGCTACCGCCAGAGCCGGAGATCGGCTGAATGGATTCAAAAACGGTAAAACTCAACTGTTTAACTCTCGAGGAGGTGTAAAATGAGCCTATTTCCTAAAAGTGGAGTGTTCCTTTTAAGAAGAAATTTCTTCTTAAGAATATTTGGTGAATCCGGGCCCTGGAGGGGATGTAGATTCGTAATAGCGAGTTGAAGTAGTCGGGTGCTGAGCCTGTGGTCGTTCTGTATGCAAGCATCAGTGTCTTGAACTTGATGCGAGCTGCCACTGGTAGCCAGTGCAATGAGATGAAGAGAGGTGTAACATGGGTTCTTTTGGGCTCTTTGAAGACCAGTCGTGCCGCTGCATTCTGAATCATTTGTAGAGGTTTGATTGTGTTTGATGGAAGACCAGCCAGAAGGGCATTGCAGTAGTCCAGCCTAGAAACGACAAGGGCCTGGACAAGAAGTTGTGCAGCATGCTCTGTCAGAAAGGGCCTGATCTTTCTGATGTTGTGCAAAGCAAACCTGCAAGATTATTTAATTAAAGCCCAAAAAAGCATGTCTTAAAATAGGTGGTAATTTGTGCTTGTCTTGGTAGATTGTGCTGTCATTATGGAAATTATCTGTTGCGTCTGTGTTTTATAATGTGTGCATTGTCAGTAAATAACCCAAATAATTTTCCCTTCCATCTGCGCTTTTATGGAATTGTGCTAATTTGCCCTGTTTAATAAATCTGGCCCTAAGAATAAAACACACAATTTATGTGCACTACTGCTAAGATACTTTCAGGGTGCTTTATATCATATTAAAACAGTCATATGTCCCAGTTTCTAATATGGAAAAGAGCTGTCTGGAAATTCTCCTACACTTTTTACCATTTTATTTTTAAGAAATAATTCCTCTCTTTTTGATGCAGTTCTGTTGTTGTCTCCATGTGTTTTTCTCCCATTTAATTTACTTTGAGCATCTTGGTTTTTTTTTAATCAGCTTCAGCAATCTATATCAGACTTTGCTTTTCAGGTCACTGTGTCTTTTATTAAATCAACACAAAAACATCAATCAATGTGCAATTAAATATCAGTTACAATATTTTATAAAATAAACTTAAGACCCAAAATACAACAATCATTCATTAAAACATCGAAAGCATTTGGCTGAGGCACATTTACACATTTTTAATCAAACATTTTACACATTACGTGGCTCAGGAACATCCCAGGAAATTTGTCATTAAAGCTGCCAACATTTGTAATACACATCGCCAGTGGCTGGCTGGATATACATTATTCCGCTTATTACACGGCTGCTTGCCACAAAAGTAAATAATTAGACACAAAACACTGATCTCAGTTGAAATATTTGAACTCAAAGCTTCCACAAAGAAAGCAGTTGCTAGCAAGTGTCAAGTTCAAACTAGATGGACATTTAAGGGATACAGTGCAGTCATACTATTTTTATTACACATTTCACCTCATAAATAATTAAGTACTAGTACTTACAGTACTAGTTTGTTAGTTATCTTATAATCCATTACAGTGTACAAAACAAATGGCAGCAGCTGTGTTTGTATGAAACGAGAGCGAGTCCACGATACCAGGATGACAGAATTAAGAACTTACACACATAATATTGAATTGAGTTTTCATATTTTATTAGCTAACCAAACGCACAGCTTCCACCAAGAAAAACTGTTCCTAGCAAGCGTATAGCACCGACTTATGTTACCCGGATGAGTCTGTGTTATTAGCTGTTATCGGGGAATAACATACCGTGGAATGTCACGACTGACCAATCAGAATCAAGCATTCCACAGAGCCGTGTAATAATTTAATTTAAAGCACAGCCACTACAAAATAAGACTTAACACCTCTTATTTACTTTGAGATCGTTTTGAGGTTAAATAGAGATTTAACATCATAACAAGAAATAGTTTATTGGCTATGATACTGGTTTTGAAATCAAATGTTTGCAAAGTGTAGTATTTTTATAACCGAAAGTGAGATGGATATTCTCGGTTTACAACCATAACATTCACAAGTAATATGCAATCACCAGATTCATAATTACCTCTTGAATGAATGGATGCTGTTGGAAGTTTCAACCCCTCTCTCCCGGTGTCCGTCCTGGCTCAATCAAGTCCGGTGCACTTGAAGCTCGAAATAAGATTTTATTCAGGTTCTGATAACTGGTTATATAATAATTAATTACTTAGATTTAAAGGTTTAACGAATCACCAACAATTGGTTTCGTTTTATTTAAAAACAATAACTCATAAGTAAAATAACAAGAAAATAACAAGCGTATAGTCTTCACCACGGATTGAGGGCCCCGCACTTCCGTTTCATCTTCCTTTTATAACCTTGTACATCATCTAACAAACAGAATCCTCCTATCAAGTTACACCTACATGAAACTTCGCTGTTGCCGGGGCAGTTCAATGTCAAAAGTTCAACCAGGGAAAAAACATCTTCACAATAACAAGCTTGCCTATAGCTATTTTAGATCATCAAAAATGCATCTTACTTAGCACATACTAATTATTGAATGTAGGTGTCTGGACCACAACCTCACACCTCCATCCAACTTGCACATCTCGGTCTCAGCTAGAAGCTCCATTCTGCAAACACAATTTTGCAAAATGCATCTCCTTTCATCACATACATAGCAAGCAAAAATAAACACATTAATACATAATTGTGCTCTTATAATACACAGCACATACTTTTAACCTCATTACAGCATTTATATCTCTGTAACAGTCTGAAGATCCATTGTACCTAGATCATCTGTTAACATTTGTAAATCAGCAGAAAAATCATGCAAATCAATAATCTCTCTCATCAACTTTGTTATTCTTTTAAACATTGTATCAGCTTCAGAATTGCCCTCAATTTAAAGAAGATCTTTTGAGTTGCCTACGCTGGAGTCCTTGAGCTATAAGACTGTTAAAATCAATTTCTATTTTATTTGTACGTTGTTTCTTGCTACTAGAGGATCAATTAGGAAATTTCATATCATTTAAATCAGGAAATCCTACAAAAGTTATGACAAGAAACACTGGCATATAAGAATGTCTTGGAAAAAAACAGTTAATCTTAAAAAATAAAGCATATGCATAAACCCAAATAGGAAATTAAACAGTTCAATTCAGGAGTAACCCCCTTTGTAATCGTTAACATTTTCAAAAGTAACTAATTTAATTACACATTTTTTCTCAGTAACTGTAACTAATTACAATTACATTTATTTTGTAATTGAATTTGTAATTTAATGATCGATTAGTACACAGGTTAGAGTAGAAACGAAAGTGTTTGAGATCTCAGCTGATCAGATGAAGGATGAAGGATCAGTGCGACTCAGTATTTCAGTAGAATTTGTTCAATTTAACAGACCTCTATTCTATTAGTTTCATTTTACACCTCACAAACTGAATAGAAATCAGGAGAACTAAGATATTCCCCATACATATTTACAGCCATTTGTCTCTGCGTTTTATGGCATTTCTATTCTCTTTCAGTCATCTTGGTTTTGTTTCAGCTCTGATAAACTCTTATGTGTAACGATGCTTTGTCCATGCAGGGCGTTGAAATGATTCCTTCTGATTAAACACACTGCGTTGGTCAGTCAGGCGTCTGAGCTGTTACTCAGTAATGGTTGACTGGACTCTACAGGTTCTGAACAATCCAGGATTGTAATTGGACTCTTATCACCAACTCCAGGATTGAACAGAGGAACGACTGATCCAGAGAATCTGCTGCTGATGGTCAGGAGATGTTTTCTCTCTGTGACGTTGTAAAATGAGAGCTGAGCGTCATCATAATCTAACAGAACTCCCAGTCGTTCAGGTCTCGGTGTCAGAGAGAGTTTAACTGGTGGATCAGTGTTGGTGTAAAAGTCATTAGGACCGTCTGAACACAAGAACCAGAAACCGTAGAATGGAGTTAAAGCAGATCTGTCTCTTGAAGTTAAACTTCCATGTTTCATCACACCAATCAACCAGTAGTTTTTGGGAGGATTAGGTGAACGTACCAAATCCACCTCCCAATAGTGACGACCAGAGGTGAATCTTTGGGCTCCAAATGCACATAATTGATATGGAAATCCATCTGCAGTGCGATTATATTCAGCACTGTCCCTCATGATTTTACAGTCCGTAGAAACCTTCAGATTTGGATGTGAACGCTCACGGTCAATAGTGATCTCAACTGTGAGGAAAAACACATTAGAAACCACTGTTAACTTGTGTGCGAGTTGATGGTTACATATGTAACTGAGACGATATAATATATGCTTAAATAAAGGAGCCAAACCTGCATGTTGCCTCAATTCTTCTATAACCATATCTTCCACAACTTAAATGAAAACAAAGCATTTTTGAGAAAGACAACAACAGTTGTAATTGGGGACATAGAATGAGCATAAATAGTTCATGCAATAATTTCACTTATTGTTGTACATTTGATTCACATTGCGTTCTAGTAGATGTTTATAAGAAATTTGTAATAGTTTGTAAATTAAACAGTGAGGTCCAAAAATCTGATACCAAATTGAAAATCTGGGATGCAAAAAATCAGTGCTTGGAAATGAACAATTTAGAAATGAAAAAAATATATATATATATGATATAAAATTTTTATATTCGATTTTCTTGTGATATAAAAGCGAACCATGCAACAATGCTAATTCATCTTTAATGTGTTTGTGGATAGTAACAATTACTGCTTCACTTCAGCAAATACAGCTGCAAGAACTTCTTCTCCAAATACCTTTGTTTTCCAGTTTCTCCATAGTTCCCTCACAATCTAAAATGACAGAAAATATCATCGGAGGGGTTAATTATCAATCTGCTTCCATGAATGTTTAACAAACTATCCATTGAGTTCTAATTTGCTAGGCTCAGGGTCAAAGGTCATTTCTGAGCATGCCATTACACATTAAGCGAGCCCAGTTCATTTGTGTAAAAGTACTTTGTCAGTATATTCTGTCAGTCCAGTAACTAGTATTTATCCTTTTTATGCATCAGTTGGCTTAAAAACATTAATTTCTTCACGTAAAAGTCTTTCCAGCAGGGACAGATCTAGAAAATCTCCAGGGCACGAAGACACTGCCTCTTTTTCTGAGCTTGTAAGAGTAGGCCTATCATTACTACATAACAAAGACAAGTTGATTTATTACTATTTCACAGGTTATTAGGATAACATATACGTCAATTTAACATATAAGACAAATTTAGTGCATCAAGTTTGAGAGCAATTGGATTTGTTAACATTAGAATGAAAAGCCGGACCTGAGATTCGAACCCACAACCTTTCGCTTACAAGTCCGACTCGCTATCCATTAGGTCACGACTGCCTGTAATGATTTTTGGTGTTACTGTAACGATTTTTGTAAATGGTGATCAGCAAACACGTGGAAGTTACTGCCTTTTGCCTTGGTCAAGACTTCTCAAAAATCAAGTTTTAGCTCACAATTTGTCAATGTAGATCATTTTCATTACTAAAACATCTAATTGCCAAATTTCCAATGTCCTACCTATAATTAATTTGGCTGGACACATGAAAAACTTTAAAGTCATTTTTCTCAGTTTCACACTCTAGCGGGTTAAGGTCTTTTGCCTTTGTTATTGGCTCATGGTATAGCCGGTCTTGATAGACAGGAGAAGTCACACACTTCAAAATTGCACTTCAAAGGGTAGACACTTAAGTGAACAAGAAATAGGGTGATTCGCTCACTTAAACGATTTACTCAAAAACACTAATTTGTTCACAAACATGCAGCATGTGAAGACAATTTAGGCTATAAAAAGCCTTTTTGGTTTTCTGACCATTATTTTCACAATTTCACAATTACTTTTGTAATTTATACTGGGATAATTCTGGGGTGGCAGATGAGGTAGCAAAATGTTTTTTTCTTGGGGTGGCAAGGAGATCCGCCCCTGCTTTCCAGCTCAGATTGGTTTGAAACAACATGAATCTTCATCAAGTAAGTCATGTGTTACTCTGTTATGCACTATGAGTTCTATGTCTAACCACCCTATTTTATCCACATGCATCGTGGATTATGTACAAAACATCAATTACTTTAAAACTATTTACTGATTCTCTTCCTGCAGCATTTTACCTTTAATGAAGCAATCACTTTACTACTAAGCTTTTTAAACTCTAAAGCAAAATGGGATCTGAGAATAAGAGTAAATTTCTCCTAGTAACATTGCATCTGAAAGGGTTCATCCGATTCATGACTATGTTTTGATGATAAATAGAGTTAATTTTACTTACTTTGATTGGCTGGTTTCTTCTCTGCAAAACAGATCAAAAATATCATGAGATGACATAAGATGTTGGGTAAATTGAAGACTAGATATTTAGATTATAAAATAGTTTTGCCAGATTGTACCGGTTAGTTTGTCTCTGTATTTGTAGAGGATCAACCCAACCAAACCCAGAAGAGAACAAATGAGAACGGTGAAGAAAAGAGCCTTCCATGGACCTGATGAATCTGAAAAACAAAAAATATATAGATAAATTACAGCAATTTAACATAGATTTTTTTTTATTGGTTGACATAAAAATCCCATTTGCAAACCATTTTGCATTTGAAACAAGATAATCCAAGAGAAATATACAGAATGTGATTTGATTTTTTTATTTGATTGCATGGTGAAACATCTCTCTATAACAGGGTTTAAAAATAAGAGGGACTGATGATGTCAAAGAAAACTGTCAGGAACAATAAGACTAGGAACAATAACTACTAAAAAAGTATATTAATTTATTATAAAATATGCTTTATAGCGAATTATATTTGCACAAAATGTATATTAAAGAAAAATAATGTATATTATATCAAGTTAAGGTCACAGGGAAAAAACACTTGAATGTTGGAAACTATCACAGGGCTGAAGTTCAAGCAAGCTTTATCACTTTGTATGTGATAACGTCTTGGTTACTAACGTATCCTTGGTTCCTTGAGATATCGGGAATGAGCATTGCATCAGTTTTACCTGATGGTATTTGAAAACAACTTTTCCTCATAAAATTCTGAAGCCTGATTAAATCACGTCTTGTGTGCTGCACAGACAAATGGCATTTCGGCCCACCAAAACGTGTCGGGCCACCTGTCTATATAAGCCAGCTCTTAATGCAATGCAATCTAATAGCGCCATGCTAAAAGAAAGAATGGAAACTGTCCTACGAGCTCCAACTTAGAGTAAGTTAAGAGCCCTAATACAACCCCAAATCAGAAAAAGTTGGGACAGTATGGAAAACGCAAATAAAAAAAGAAAGTAGTGATTTCTAAATTTACTTTGACTTGTATTTCATTGAATATGAATATGAACAATATGAACACAATATGAACACAAAATATTTCATGTTTTGTCTGGTCAACTTCATGTCATTTGTAAATATACATCCTTTCCTGTCATTCAGACCTGCAACACATTCCAAAAAAAGTTGGGACAGGAGCAATTTAGGGCTAGTAATGAGGTAAATTGGTTAAATAATGATGTGATTTGAAACAGTTGATGTCAACAGGTTATTGTAATTATGATTTGGTACAAAAGCAGCATCCAAGAAAGGTCTAGTCCTTTAGGAGCAAAGATGGGCCGAGGATCGCCAGTTTGCCAACAAATACATGAGAAAATTATTGAAATGTTTAAAAACAATGTTCCTCAAAGAAAGATAGAAAGAGATTTGGATATTTCACCTTCAACAGTGCATAACATAATTAAAAGATTCAAGGAATCTGGAGGAATTTCAGTGCATAAAGGACAAGGGCGCAAGCCTAAGCTGAACAACCGTGATCTCCGATCCCTCAGGCGGCACTGCATCAAGAATCGTCATTCATCTATAAGCGATATCACCACATGGGCTCAGGACTACTTTGGCAAACCTTTGTCAAGTACCACAATATGTAGTTACATCCACAAATGCCAGTTAAAACTGTACTGTGCCAAAAGGAAGCCCTATGTTAACAGTGTCCAGAAGCGCCGTCGACTTCTCTGGGCTCAGAGGCATCTGGGATGGACCATCACACAGTGGAAATGTGTACTGTGGTCCAGACATGTTCGCAAGTCTCTGAGGTCCAAGTCCAAGTCAAGTCTCAAGTCTTTGAGGTCAAGTCTAAGTCAAGTCTCAAGTCTTTAAAGCGGAGTCCAAGTAAAGTCTTAAGTCTTTGAGGTCAAGTCTAAGTCAAGTCTCAAGTCTTTAAAGCGGAGTCCAAGTCAAGTCTTAAGTCTTTGAGGTGGAGTCCAAGTCACGTCTCAAGTCTTTGTTCTATTTATTGGCAACAGTTCTTTCAGCTTGTTATTGAGGCTAAATCAGTTTTGAAATACTGATTTCACGATATGATTTTCTCAACAACAACAAAAAAAAAAACTTGAACAAAATTTAAGACAAATTAGAAATGAAAAGGTGTCCATTTATTAATTGTCAGATAAAATGCAGCACATTTCTTTGTAAAATTGAAACAAAGTCAAACAACAAAACAAAATTTTAAAACAAACCCCAATTAATCAAATGAATTACACAAATTAAATAAATCTCATATAAACAAACTAAGGCGTTGTCTGTGCTCTTTTTCAATATAAAATTAGAGGCAACCACTGTGTTTGAAACAACACAATCCAAACAACGAGGCTGCATACAGGTACATCTCATGTAATCATCTCATGTACACCCCATTATTGTGGTTTCAAAGAACAAGAGATACACAGAATTTATACTGTATGGATGGTTATTTATTAAACACAAATGTAAATATTTTGAGATACTAATTTTTGACTTTCATTAGCTGTAAGCTCTAATCATCAAAATTAAAACAAAAAAAACTTTTGAAGTGTTTTACTTTACATGTAATGAATCTAAAATATTTGAAAGTTTCAGTTTTTGAAATAAGTTACTAGAAAAAAATGAACTTTTTCACCATATTCTAATTTTCTGAGATGTACCTGTACATCCAGCATGAGCAGTTTTTAATCTAAATTGTATTGTATAATTTCGAAATTTGAAGCAAAAACAAAATGGTCTGACTTTAGTTTTGTGAAACTATTCTACATAAACCATCTGTACGAAAAAAAACCACACAGGCTGAATTAATGCAGATTCACTCTCTGCCAGCGGGTGGCGCTTGAACATCAATTAGACATCGTTTCCTTGGTTTCCGCTGTAAACAAAGCAGTGCTGCGGTTATGAACGCTAATATGCATTATACGGAGGCAAGATGAAAAGAAAATACCATCTAAACTTTTTTTAAGACAGCCAGTTTCCCTCAGAGATACATTCATATAAACTCCTATACCTAGAACTCCTAGACTTGCGTTTTTTACGAGTCTCACGAGTCACAAGTCCAAGTCAAGTCTCGAGTCAGCTGTTCATGAGTCCAAGTCAAGTCCCAAGTCTTTATTTATGCGACTTAAGTGCGACTCGAGTCCAAGTCTCTGACTCGAGTTTCCATCTCTGCTGTGGTCAGATGAATCAGTATTTCAGGTATTTTTTGGGAGGAATGGACGCCGTGTGCTCCGGACCAAAGAAGAAAAGGATCATCCAGACTGTTACCAGCAACAAGTCCAAAAGCCAGGGTCTGTCATGGTATGGGGTTGTGTCAGTGCCCTTGGCAAAGGTAACTTGCACTTCTGTGATGGCACCATTAATGCTGAAAAGTACATAGAGATTTTGGAGCACAATATGCTGCCTTCAAGAAGACATCTTTTCCAGGGACGTCCATGCATATTTCAACAAGACAATGCAAAACCACATTCTGCACACATTACAAAGTCCTGGCTGCGGAGGAAGAGGGTACGGGTACTTGACTGGCCTGCCTGCAGTCCCGACCTGTCTCCAATAGAGAATGTGTGGCGCAAAAACTTGTTTGCAGGAAGAATGGGACAAAATTACACCTGAAACACTTCATCACTTGGTGTCTTCAGTCCCTAAACGTCTTTTAAGTGTTGTGAAAAGGAATGGCAACATTACAAAGTGGTAAATGCTTTACTGTCCCAACTTTTTTTGGAATGTGTTGCAGGCAGGGCCTGAAATTAACACCCAACCACGCGCCAAATGCGGGTGAATTTTGCAATTGGCGGGTAAAGCTGTCAATCTACCTGCCACATTGGCGGGTAGCCAATGAGAATTGAGTGATTCATTAGTTGTTGTTTTTTTGCATCTGTTGTTTTTTTTTTTTTTTAAGTCCGCCATTTCGTTGGATTTTAGCTCAAAATGTGGCGGCACATTACTGGGGTAAAGAGGCCAGCTGAAACGAACAACCAACAAAAAGATGAGGATGAGTCAAAGAAAAGTAAAAGACGACGTTTTAATATGAAGTGGACAATTGGCGACAACGGCAAGGTTCGTGAGTGGCTGATTTATGACTGCAGTACAGACGAAATGTACTGCAGTGACTGCATATGACTATGTCTGTGACACAGCAAATCAATGAATAAAAAGATTAAAAAATATATAGTCTAAGAGTTATTATTACTTATAATGATTTCGTTAATAACTTGACAGCACTTAAATGTGTATTCTTACAAGTTAAAGAATAATGTTTGTGTGATTTCTATTTTTCACCTTTATGAGGCAAAAAAACAAAACAAAAAAAAACTGGCTGGTAAAAAGTTACTGTGGCAGGTGGATTTTTAAATCCACCTGCCACAGTGGCTGGTGGTCAAAAAAGTTAACTTCAGGCCCTGGTTGCAGGTCTGAATGACAGGAAAGGATGTATATTTACAAATGACATGAAGTTGACCTGACAAAACATGAAATATTTTGTGTTCATATTGTCTGCAATGAAATACAAGTCAAAGTAAATTTAGAAATCACTACTTTCTTTTTTATTTGCGTTTTCCATACTGTCCCAACTTTTTCTGATTTGGGGTTGTAGGTAGCATAGGGTAACATCAGAGTGAACATTTTGCACAACTTGACCAAGACCATGAGGCTCAGGCCACGAGGCCTAACCTCTGAGGTCAAGGCTGTTTAGACGGACAAGACCCATGTCTGAAGGGCAATGAGGTCCAGGTTATAAAACCTGGCTGCTGAACAGATGTTGCCAGTGGATACTCTGGGTTGGGGGTGCCAAACCGTTCACTTCGCCTGGGATAGGAGGTCCTTTCTCGGGGGAATTGGCCAGGGGGGTGGTGACAGTAGCTGTGCCATCTCATACCACTTTTACACTGGGGCTGGTGCCAGAGCTGGGACCAGTGCTTGGCCAAGAGTGGCACTCATTCAGAACCGGCTCACGTTTCCACTGGCACGGAGCAGAACCCTCTACGTCACAATCTGTGACCGGAATCGCTTGTTATCTCTTGCATAAGAAGAGCGTTGATCTCTTCTGCTGACCACTGCTGAACTGACAAATTTAATTGTTGTTATTAGGGTTCTAACATACTTCTAGAGAGACTGGAAAACTGGGTTGGGCTTTCTGGGATGGCACTCAAATGGTTCAGGTCATACTTAGAAGGGAGAGGTTATTATGTGAGTATAGGAGAGCATAAGTCTAAGTGGACGTCCATGACATGCGGAGTCCCACAAGGCTAAATTCTTGCACTGCTCTTGTTTAGCCTGTATATGCTCCCACTAAGTCAGATAATGAGGAAAAAACAAATTGCCTATCACAGCTATGCTGATGATACCCAGAGTTACCTAGCCTTATCTCCAAATGACTATAGCCCCATTGACTCCCTCTGCCAATGCATTGATGAAATAAACAGTTGGATGTGCCAAAACTTTCTTCAGTTAAACAAGAAGAAAACTGAAGTCATTGCATTTGGAAACAAAGATGAAGTTCTCAAGGTGAATGCATACCATGACTCTAGGGGTCAAACAACTAAAAATCAAGTCAAGAATCTTGGGGTGATTCTGGAGACAGACCTTAGTTTTAGTTGTCATGTCAAAGCAGTAACTAAATCAGCATACTATCATCTCAAAAACATTGCAAGAATTAGATGTTTTGTTTCCAGTCAAGACTTGGAGAAACTTGTTCATGCCTTTATCACCAGCAGGGTGGATTATTGTAATGGTCTCCTCACCGGCCTTCCAAAGAAGACCATTAGACAGCTGCAGCTCATCCAGAACACTGCTGCCAGGATTCTGACTAGAACCAGAAAATCTGAGCATATCACACCAGTCCTCATGTCCTTACACTGGCTTCCAGTTACATTTAGGATTGATTTTAAAGTACTTTTGCTTGTTTATAAGTCACTCAATGGCCTAGGACCCAAATATATTGCAGATATGCTCACTGAATATAAACCTAACAGACCACTCAGATCATTAGGATCGAGTCAGTTAGAAATACCAAGGGTTCACACAAAACAAGGGGAGTCCGCTTTTAGCTATTATGCCACCTGCAGTTGGAACCAGCTTCCAGAAGAGATCAGATGTGCTAAAACATTAGCCACATTTAAATCCAGACTCAAAACTCATCTGTTTAGCTGTGCATTTGTTGAATGAACACTGTGCTACGTCCGAACTGACTGCACTGCATTTTATGTATAATCATTTTCTATTTTAACTGTTTTAAATTTCATTTTAAATCAATTTCCATATCATATTAATATTCCTTGTTTTTATTATTTTTAATTCCTTTTTTTATTGCTGTGAATGACTATTTCACTTTATTTTATGTAAAGCACTTTGAATTACCACTGTGTATGAAATGTGCTATATAAATAAACTTGCCTTGCCTTGCCTTGCCTTATTAATGTTGTTAATTTACCTGAACTCCAACGACTTTTAAAAATAGCCTTGTTCGAGACGCATCGGCACCACACAAACTGATCAGTGTATGACATCAAAGTTCTGCAAGAACAATTCAAAAGCATAAAGAGTCATCTGTTCTCCAATTGCTCTCGCAGTACTTTGATTTCATATGCCAATCGGTCTGCGCAGTGCCGAAGCATCTTGAACAATCATACTGCCTCCTTTCAAACTGCGGTCTGTAGGCTAAGCTCTGCCTACTAACGTCATAGGTTCCCTTGTTCGAGACCAGCAAGGTTTCAGGGCTGGTTCGGAACCAGGATCTGAGCAATGGCCCAGGATTTTTTTGAGTGGAAATGCGCGGCCCGGTTCCCAATCGGGCTACAGCTCCGGTACCAGCCCCGGGGGAAAAGCAGTATCAGGGAACCACGACTTGTTCCACCAGAGTGGGGGCACTAGAAGGACTGAGCATCTGTCTTTACTGACTCATCTGATGACTTGAGGGAGCAGAGCAATCGATGGAAAGGCATACAGGCACAAACTGGGCCACTTGTGGGCTAGTCCATCCCTTTTCCTTTAAGAAAAGTATTGGGCAGTGAGAGTTGTCTTCTGAGGTGAAGAGGTCAACCTCTGCCCTCCCAAAGACATTCCAGATCATTTTAACCATTTGGGGGTAGAATCTCCTTTCCCTTGGAGACACATCACCCCAGGACAGCATGTCTGCTCTTTGGCTCAGCCTGCCCGGCACGTGCACTGCCTTCAATGAATGCAGGTTGTGCTGTGCCCACATGAGGAGGCGCCTCACCAGCTTGTACAGAACCCTTGACCCGAGTCTGTCTCGATGATTAATGTAGGCTACCAGATCTACTGGGGCAAAAATAGATAGGAAAAATATTATTCCTGGGGCAGACCCATTGTTCGCAACATACACATAGCCTCCAAAGCCTGAAACTTAACTGGTGGTTTGGAGGCAAACATGAAACTTATTGGAGGGAGGTCCAGCCATAGTGGGACTTAGCCCTCTCCTCTTCACCCTTGACGCATCAGGATAGCTTCTGCGGCTCAGGGTCCAAAGTAAATTTTGGACAAAGGCCCTGACGGTTGGGGAAGGAGTAGCACTTGGCGGTGCTGTCGGAGCTCAGGCTGCACTTTGGGTTGAGGCTAAGCAGACGATGGTGGTGGCTTCATGGGCTGCGTTGGTGGAACCCTCTGGCGATTTGAAGAGGATGCCAAGCTGGATCGCTTGGTTTGGAAGTAAAGCAGTAAAGCGCTTCTGGGCTGCAGAGAATCGCTCAGCAAAACTGTCTACCACAGGGACAAATAGACCAGTGGGGGAGACTAGGGAGTCGAGGAAGGCAGCCTTGTCTGCTTCCTTGATCTCCAGCAGATTCAACCATAGGTGCTCAAGGACCACCAAGTTGGCCATTGTCTTTGTGGTCTGCACTCCCTGAAAAAGGCAGGATCCGGGCCAAGCAGAGATGTGCATTGACAACCTCCTTGAAGGGGGAAGCTTATCATACCACTTATGCTTTGCACCGTCAATGGAGGTGAAAGCGGCGGAGGCTGAGGAGTGGACGCAGGCTCTCTGGCATCAGTTGGGGGCATCCTGGCAGGAAATATTTGTTGAGGTGGTTGCGGGCAGACTCTTCTGGGGCCAACCACTCCAGACCAAGCTCCTCAACAGCCTTGGTGAGGACATGGATGAGCTCCTTGTCTAATCTGGTCCTGACCTCACACAGCTCCTTAGGCGGGAGGGAGGTGGAGTCCTCCTTAGAGCCCAACCACTCTTCTGCATCAGAAGCCACCAGTGACATTGTCTCATAGGCAAAACCCTCCTCGGATCCTCCAAATGAGACCAGGCCGCTTGCACCTGAAGAGTGGCACTGATCATCACAGGAGAAGAGCACCAGGAAAACCTCTTGTTGTGGGGTGAGTGAGGCACACAGGACCTGGGATGGCATGAGCTCACTCAGACCTGCCTGCTCAGCCCTTTATTTCTTTCTCTGAGGCTCTTGGGAGGAAGAGAACAGGAGACCACGAGGGGCGGGAATGCTCTCTTTAAAGAAAGCAATCCATGAGCAGAGCAGTGAGAGCCTACTCTTGCAGTGAGAGCAACTTGTCTCAGTGAGCACGGCTTCTGTGTGGGCTTTCCCCATACAGGCCACACACTCAGCATGCTCATCCGAGGCATGCAGGGGGGTTCCCTGCATGCGCAACCATATTGATAAGGGAAATAAAATACCCTAGCATGAGGATGAAGTATAAATGAAAATGTTATCTAACCTGAAGAGACGATGGCCTGTACATCAATCCTACTTTCTTGTAACTCTCCAGTTCTGATGGACATTGAACATGAGACCAGTTGAGTGTCTGAGGGAGAGACGGCTGTCCAGCTGTGGACAGAGGCATCCCGTCTGCTCCACGACTGTGAGACGTTCCTTCAGGATGGAGAACTCTTCCATTATCTGACGTCCACGTGACGCTGGGCTCTGGATGCCAGCCGCTGGACCTGCAGCTGATGTTCACACGTCCATCATCAAGAGGCTTTGGAACAAGGACAGGAGTGGATCCTAAAGCTGGAGGAGAGAAAGATGTTCAGATCCTCTCCAGACACAAAAACTACATACAGCAAGTATATTGTTTAACATTGTCTGTTCTGATTTTTAAATGTCTCTCCAGAGTCTTGAAGCAGTTGAACATGTACATTCTGTCATATTTATTCATCACCAGTAAAACAGTGAGATTTCTCATCATCAAACAGAAACAAAGATATTTAGTTTATTATATCATCATCAGTAAAAAAAATCTGTACTGGTTGGCATACAAAAAGAACCATTTACAACAGTAGTCCATAAGTTAAAGGGTCATCGGATCACAAGTTGATATGATTCTTTAGGGTCTTAATGAAAAGTCTATAACATACTTTGGTAAAGTTTCAATGGTAGTGAAAAAAACACCTTCTTTACCCTGTAAAAATCAGCTCTGTTTACAGCACGCCATTTTTTAGTCCATGTTGCTTTAAATGTTTCAATAATGAGCTCAGTACATGTACTATGACTAAAACTGAAACTTGAAACATTTAAAGCAACATGGACTAAAAAATGCTAATGAGCTCTGCTGACTCTGCCCCTCTCTTCTGTGGAGTGACAAGCAGACCATAGATATGTGTAGATTCCTGTTCGACCGCTCCAGATACGTTGACGCATCAGCCATCTCGCGTTCACCATAATAATCAATGAATATTCAAAGATATACAAGCGTATAACTTGCCAAAAATGGCGGTTGGCTTATGTATCGCGGCCCATAGAAACAGTCGATAATGAGGCATCTAGGTATATATATATCTATGGAGCATACTAAACTTCAGCCGCGAAACTAGCTAACTAGCACATATTAGGAAAGGCGATTTGCAAAGATTCATAAAAACTCTTATACTCACTTCTTCTGTAGATAAAGCTGGATCACGAATGATTCGGGCAAACATAGATGCATTTATGTAGATTGGGGATCGGCGCATTCACTTCAAAGTGAAAGTAACGTTAATCCTCTGTGTCTTCAGCAGCTCAGATGTCGGGAGTAACTGACGACTGCTATATTCATTATTACATCCTACAACAAAGCACCTCAATCGCTTAATCGGAGACATCTTGTCTTCCCCTGCACCGGAGGCGGACAGCTCTCAGCTCACTCAGGGGGCGGGGCTAAGGTAAGACGGTCTTGTCAATCAACTATCGTGGGAGGGGCCTGTACAGAACTACGTCATTCTGACAGGAATCTCAGAACGGCCTGATTTGAAAAAGGGATTTTAAAATAGGGATTTAAAAAAAAAACACTGGGTGGGTTTTTATCATTATAGGATGGATGTGTACACACACTTCCAACACACATTTATGTTCAAACAACTTGAAAAGTGAATTTAGCATCCGATGACCCCATTAAATGTAACTCAAAGATGTTTACACCAGGTTTAATGGCATGATGTTGATCAGTCTGTTTCTCACATAAAGCAATCATACTACATGGAATTTAATGCCCAAGTCATACGGATGAGTAATATTTCATCAGTCGTCAATGATAGTCCTCATTATGCAAAAGAGCACATGGAGGAGAGAATTTTAATGTTTGGCTGAACTATTGCTTTAATGAGGTGTAGATGCTTGCTTACCTGTGATTTTGAGAACCACCTCTTCTCTGCTATATGAACTTTCTCCACTCACATAACAGCAAAATGGACCTGCATCCTGAAATGTGAGTTTCTCCAGTCGTAGAGAGACGTCTCCATCCTTCAGTCCACCAGATTGATCTGACCGCAGGGGCAAAGAGGTTCGGTTCCTGAAACATTCCTGGATGTCCTGGATCTTTCCATGATTATAGAGCAGAACAGGGTTGTTGAAGTCGTGACGGTACCAGCGGATCTCCAGAGCTTCAGCGTTCTCAGGAGGAGAGATCCAGCAGGGCAGAATCACTATGGATCCCACATGAGCCTCTATAGGATCACCAGGAACCACTACAGTCAACGACACTGAGAAACAGAGAATCAAATTTACTATGCTATTTATTAATTAAATATACACATTGAATTAAATACACTATGTATTAGTCTTTAATAATGTATATCTTTTTTGATATATTTAAGGTGTGGTCACATTTATTGTTGTTCAGTGAATTTTCGCAAGCAAAATTCAGTCATTTTAATGGGAGATCTGAAATTTCGAAACAAAATTTCGCATGAGTCTAAAAGATTTCCCACTCAGACTGTGGATTTGCAGCACTGACAAAGAGAACAATTAAATAACTGTGCTTCACACATCGCTACACTGCTGACCAGGGCTTAATTTGTGCCAGAACAAGCCGGATCCGGATCCATTCGAAATAACGAACTTGAGCATGCAAAAAACGCGACGTGAACGGGCGCTGCTCTCACAAGATTGAATGCGGTACACATGCGTTTTCTTAATGTAACTATTTACATTTACTTAAGACAGACCGACTGTGCCTTTGAGGATACTCGCCAGTGTGTATTTGGCCACTTAAGCTGAACAAACTACGAAAAAAATAAAGCATTATGATACTCATTGATACTCAATTATATTCCTTCTTAGAGAAAAATGATATCTGTGAGGATTTCCAGTCAGGATTTAGACCGTATCATAGTACTGAGACTGCTCTCATTAGAGTTACAAATGACCTGCTCTTATCATCTGATCGTGGTTGTATCTCTCTATTAGTTCTACTGGATCTTAGAGCTGCGTTCGACACTATCGATCACAACATTCTTTTGAATAGACTAGAAAACTTTGTTGGCATTAGTGGAAGTGCATTAGCATGGTTCAAATCGTACTTATCTGACCGCCATCAATTCGTAGCAGTGAATGAAGAGGTATCATATCGATCACAAGTGCAGTATGGAGTTCCTCAAGGCTCAGTACTAGGGCCGTTACTTTTCACGCTTTATATGTTACCCTTGGGAAATATCATTAGGAAACACGGGGTTAGCTTTCACTGTTATGCTGATGATACTCAGCTCTATATTTCTTCACGGCCTGGTGAAACACACCAAATTGAGAAACTTATGGAATGCATAGTCGATATAAAAAACTGGATGACGAGTAATTTCTTACTGCTAAATTCTGAAAAAACAGAGGTGTTAATTATCGGACCTAAAACCCCCACAAGTAATAACCTAGAACACTGTCTAACACTTGATGGCTGCTCTGTAAATTCTTCGTCATCAGTCAGGAACCTAGGTGTGCTATTTAATAGTAATCTCTCCTTTGACAGCCACGTTTCTAGCATTTGTAAAACTGCATTTTTTCATCTTAAAAATATATCTAAACTGAGACCTATGCTCTCAATGTCAAATGCAGAAATATTAATTCATGCGTTTATGACCTCAAGGTTAGATTATTGTAATGCTTTATTAGGTGGTTGTTCTGCACGCTTAATAAACAAATTACAGATGGTTCAAAATGCAGCAGCTAGAGTTCTTACTAGAACCAGGAAGTATGAGCACATTAGCCCGGTTCTGTCAACACTGCACTGGCTCCCTACTAAACATCGTATAGATTTTAAAATCTTGTTAATTACTTATAAAGCCCTGAATGGTTTAGCTCCTCAGTACTTGAGCGAGCTCTTATCGCATTATAGTCCTTCACGTCCGCTGCGTTCTCAAAACTCTGGCCATTTGATAATACCTAGAATATCAAAATCAACTGCGGGCGGCAGATCTTTTTCCTATTTAGCACCCAAACTCTGGAACAATCTACCAAACACTGTTCGGGAGGCAGACACACTCTGTCAGTTTAAATCTAGATTAAAGACCCACCTCTTTAACCTGGCGTACACATAACACACTAATACACTTCTATTATTCAAATCCGTTAAAGGATTGTTAGGCTGCATTAATTAGATCAACCGGAACCGGGAACACTTCCCATAACACATGATGTACTTGTTACATCGTAAAAAGATTGACATCTACGCTAATATTAGTCTGTTTCTTTCTTATTCCGAGGTCACTGCATTCACCAGATCAGATGGTGGATCAGCACCTAGAGACGACCTCTACAGCCCTGAATGTCAGCGGAGACCAGGACACCTAGATGAGCCCCAGAGACAGACCCCCAGTGAGGACCCCGTCACCTAGACAGCCATCAGGACAAGACCTCGGGAACCAGTTGAGCCCTCCAATCTGACTTGCAGCAGTTGGAATTGAACTGCTGTGTCGTCTGGCCAGAGGAGAAATGGCCCCCCGACTGAGCCTGGTTTCTCCCAAGGTTTTTTTCTCCGTTCTGTCACCAATGGAGTTTTGGTTCCTTGCCGCTGTCGCCTCTGGCTTGCTTAGTTGGGGACACTTCATTTCCAGCAATATCGTCGACTTGATTGAACAGAAACTTTTTGAACTGAACTGAGCTTGACGATGCCATCACTGAATTCAATAATGAAATGCCTTTAACTGAAAATTGAGTGTTTAATCTTGTCATTTTACATTATTGACACTATTTTCCCATTTTGATATTGTGCAGTTGCTTTGTCACAATTTGTATTGTTAAAAGCGCTATATAAATAAAGGTGACTTGACTTGACTTGACTCACCAGGCGGCTTTATGTGTGCGCATTGGACATGACTGGGAGCTCGCGAGTATCGAATGGCTTAAAAATACTTGTGCATATTATACATTTTTATGACGATGCAACAATGACCTGAATAGACAAGTGACAGTTCTGTCAATTGTCCCGAAATGCAAGCGGAAATGGTCGGGCCGGGAAATGTTGAGACTCTCCTCCGCATCTCCGTGTCCCTGCGCAGGCGCGCAGCACAGCAGTGTAGCCAGTGTTGCCAAGTCCGCTATTTTCCAATGGAATTGGGCCACTGTAACACTGTTGCCGCAGGTTGTTTTTTATGTCCACGCTGCAGGTTCCAGCGACCCCAATAACATTATATTTAGCCCCTGCAATGCGAATTTTACCAGGAGAACTTCGTCAAAAAACATGTATTTTAACTCCCGGAACGCGACTTTTACCGGGGGACTCCCTCGAAACGGCATTGGGCTAGTTTTACAGGAGCAATTGGGCAGGTTTTGTTGTGAAAACCTGGCAACCCTGAGTGTAGCGCACATTGATCGGCACATGCACATCACTGACAGGCAGAAGCTACAGAAGTGAAGCCCTCCTTTCCAGTTGTGTTTGTCTTGGTGCGGAGGTGAGTGGTGATCAACAAAAGACTAAGCTACCTGTGCCTCGAATTTACAGCTAATTATCCAAAAAGACAAAAGGCAAATATAGTTAATTAGTCTTGCTAATATCCATGACTATGCGTTTTTTAATTAGTCATTTGAGTCAATGATTCAGTGGTCCATTCATAAAGACAGACACTTGCTTCATTCTGGAATGAATCAGCCGTCTGAACGAATCGTTTGAATGAATGCCTCACTCATTAAGAGAGTCACTTGCTGCCATCTACTGGCGGTTTACTTTCATATTTAAAAGTAGCTTATCTTTGCATTTTTTCCAACATTTCTTATTTGTATATTTAAAAAAAACTCCCAGCTCATAACATTATTTATGTTATATTATAATGTTGCTGTTTAAATGCATTCATGCTACATTAAACTATCTGTGTAAATGCATCTGATGCCACTTCACCCGCTCTCTTTCTTCTGCAGTGAAAAGATCAGTTTTGTTCATACTGATTTTATTTGATTGGTAACAGCCCTATAGTGTCTTGTTATATTAAGTGGCATTATTAATAAAGTGTAAGAATTTGATATGAAAGATGACGCATGCATTTAATACGGTTAGGGAAAATGGCATTTAAATAGGCAAAACAAACAAAAAATGTAGTCCTAAGTGTGTCAAAATTCTAAGAATGACGTAATTTTACTCTTATTCCTAGACTTAAGAATAAGAGTGATTCAGAAAGGTTCCTAAGTGTTAAGACTAGGTCTCAGCTCCTAAATTATTTAAGAGAGCTGAAGAGGTCTCCTAACCTAGTTAAGAGTAACAAGATGGCAGCAAAGAGGAGACAAACACCTTCCAGCGAAGAAATTACATATTAGAGTTATATGATAATGTGGAGTTGATAAAACGATACAAACTTCATTGTCAAGATCAAAAACTTTTTTTTTTTTGTAACTGACAAAGTAAGAAATTGAATAACCTCTTCCACTCAACAAGTCAATGCTCTAACTGCAGAAATAAAAGTAGTAATTATGTTTTTTTCACTGGAAAATTGGAAAAATGCAGCAATGCACCAGTGATGACACTGTAAGCAGGGTCTTACATACAGTATTGTGGCACTAACTCCACCAAACACAACAGTGGTCAAAAGTGATGTGTGGAATTTTTTTTATTTTTATGAACCCACATTTGACTTTAACCAATAAAATACAAAGGACCAAAAAACACTGTCCAGTGTTGCCAACTGCTTTCAATTGAAAGTAGCTAAAACTGGTCACTTAATGTTGCTAGATGACATCATAAAGGTGAGTTCACTGATCTACAGTATATTTATATGTATATATATCATTGAACTCATGTTTCTGACGTCATGGAGTCTAAGAATGTAGATAAGGTTTGACCAAGAAATTGATTTTGTTGCTAGGCTTTTGAAAAAAGTCTCTAAGGGGATGAGAAAGTCGCTAAATCTATAGTGACAAAATCACTAAATCGGCAACATTGACTACAACATAAGTTATTTACATTTCATTGGTCCTCTTGTTTTTGCATGTGTTCATAATTTATTTGTATGACAGCATGGACAAAAATTATGACCGCACAATTTGGCATGTTTCATTGCATTATTATCACAAAATAAAACAACTGATTCTAAGCAACTATGCAATTGTTTTTATTTTTTTTATTTAAGGGTGAAGATGTCAAATTTCCTAGGCTGGACATCACTTTTGGCCACTACTATATGGCAGTTTATTGACTTTCCAACTGACCGCCAAACCATATTGCAAAAACAAGCCACTTTTATGAGTATTGTGGGCTTTCTTGGAGTTATTGGAGCTGTTGATGGAACTCATGTTCACATCATTGCTCCAACTGTAAATGAGGAGACATACCAATAGAAAACAAAGCATCAGTAACAATTTGTGATAATTTTGCACAATGCAAAGCATTTAAAATGTCTTATTTAAATGATTGTATTGTAGTTTCATTAAATGATTGGTGTTGTGCTGCTGTGACTTCACATGAGCAGGCTCACTATTGGCTGATTCAGAGGTCGAGGTCAGCTATTCTGTGTTGACATCATTGTGTTCACATTTAGTTCACAACACTTAAGTGTCACCACAGTCAACACTTAAAGTGCCCTTATTATGTATTTTTGAGGATGATCTTTCATGCAGTGTGTAAGTGAATGAAAACATCCTGCAGAGTGTTAAATCTGAAAGTGCTCCGTGTATAAAGTTATCGTCTCTCAAAAGAAAGAGTCGACTTTGAATCATTGAAACGAGTCGTTTTTAAGCATATTGCCGCCAGCTTGTTGGTCTTTTGGCGTTGGTCTGAATGAAAATGCAAATTCATTCTTTGCCACTAGGTGCAGCTTTTGGAGCGTTTCCATGGTAACGCTGTACACAAAGTAACACTGCTCTCACAAACACTGCTTTAAATTAAATCGACCAATCAGCGCAGATTAGTGTCACGCAGAGGAGGGGTTTGGAAAAATGAATCGTTGAGCGAATCGTTTGGGAGTCGTTGAGCAAATAAGGTAAAAATAAATGCATATTATAAGAAAATGAAAGTGTTTTTGACCTTGCATGCACGTCAACCTGTTGTTGTGGATCCCAAAACCAAAATATGAACTTTCATTACCCATAATAGGGGCACTTTAAGAAACAGTCTTAGACTTTACTGAAAGTTGCTTTTAGCTACTTTATAAAAGTCTCCTACTCTTAGAAAAGTCTTACGTTTTACTAAGATTTTTTTGACACTTAAGTCAAAGCTTAAGTCTATTCTTAAGAGCATTTCTGAGAAGTTTTATACATACAGGCCCAGGAAATCAATTTAAATAAATTTTAGTATGCAGTAACTTTAATCATATAAAATTTTATTTCTTCAACAACAATATTGTGGCCAGTGAAAATGCTTAGTGGCTAGTCAATTTGGAAAACCACTAGCCAGAGTGGCTGGCATGCAAAAACGTTTATGTTGAGCCGTTTCTATAGGGGTAAAAAATCAACAAGGCAGGCTGCAATTCTCACTTTAAAAGTCTCTTAAGTGGTCACTGATCCCTACTTAAAACTAACTGTAAATAACTGTATATAAATTGACAGTTGGCATTCTGGCTTTTACATTGTATTGGCTGGCAGAGAGGTAACAATCTGACCTTGTGGTCAGTGTCACATTACCTTAAATCACCTTCCATAGGCACATCCTATATGTAATCCAGTGACATAATATCCAATTCACATATATGAATTTCTTGATAAATTTGAATATTTGCTGAACTCACTAGGCCTGTGAGGCATATCTTAATGGAGTGTCAATAAATTTGTTTATTTTCAATAAAAATTAAGGAAATAATCAAAAAGTTGAAAATAAAGTATCGGGTACGGTTAGTAGGTTTAGGGAGGGCTTTATTGTCCCAATAAGCTGGCATCCATTTAATAATTTGAATTAAAACTATAATTTACACTCAATACGTTATTATTGCGTACTGTTTTATAATGTACTACAATACTGAGGTACAGATAATTGCCACCAGTGTTGGGGAGTAACTAGTTACATGTAACAGCGTTACGTAATTTAATTACAAAATAAATGTAACTTTAATCAGTTACAGTTACTAAGAAAAAAATGTGTAATTATATTACAGTTACTTATGAAAATGTTAACGATTACAAAGGGGGTTACATTTGAATAGCCTATTTACACACAACCACATACAGATTGAATTGATTTTTTTCCCAAATTGCACTAACAACTCTAAAATATGAGACACACGGCCTTATGATTTCCACGATGTGGAAAACATGGACTGGTTCGTAGAATCCAGTCATAAAAACGGAATGTCTATAACGCTGAATGTCACGGAATATGCCACATTTTGGATGAATAAATCAAAGAAGGTCAGTACACTTGAATCAAAACGCGATAAAGTGTCTGTAAATATTAAGCCGCAAAAACATAATATATGAATCCGGCACGTTCTGCGTGTCTCTGTGGAAACCACGCGCGGACTGGACAATTCCCGGTGGCCTGGCGGACGATTTGGCCTGGTTTTTTCTCTTTTTCTTTTTTTTATATTATTGTTATATAATTGCCTGCCGAATGTATTAACACGATTATTTCCGAACTTGCCACTCGATAATAAATCTCTGATAAACCATGAATCGGTTAGTCGTCCCTGCTGAAAAAAACAATAGAACCCTGCCCAAAACACAACAGAAAATGTAATGATTTAATGGTTATAATGGGAATTGTATTGGTTTTAATGGAAACTATAATGGTGTCTACTGGTATGTGATGGATTCTATTGGTGGGATGTTAAATCCTATTGGGAAAATGCCCAAAACACACTACAAAAAGGTATTTTGTAATGGTTTTACTGGAAAAAGCTAATGGTTTATAATGGTATTTTAATGGAAACCATTGGAATTTCTGTGATGGTTTCTATTGGGCTTCTATTGGTATTTTTAGCAGAGTCACTTCATGAGAATTGTACAATTTCTTTTGAGAAAACGATCATTATAACATATACAAACAGACACCATAATGTTTCAAAAATACATCAATGTTTCAGAAGTTTAATACACAGAATAGGACACATGCTTATTAGATAACCGTATTTGGGTTGATGTATATGCTTTTATTTTTATTTTATTTTTTATTATGCCAAACTTTTTTTTTTTCAGTGTTTCCTGTACTTGGTTTCAAAATCAGTATCAGTAAACTATTCTTATGATTTTAAATCAATGTACAGTCAAACTACAGTCTGATTTTGTGGTGGATGTGTTCAGATTTTATCATATTAATTCAAGTGATGAAGGATTTTGAAAGTCTGACAGTAATCAGTGTTGAATACTAAGGTTAACCCTGCATGGTGTAAATGTTTGAAAATGATTAACAGTTGACAACATTCATTAGAAATTTAAAAAAGTAATCAAAAAGTAATCATTACTTTAAAGGGGTGGTTGATTGCGATTTCACTTTTTTAACATTAGTTAGTGTGTAATGTTGCTGTTTGAGCATAAACAATATCTGCAGAGTTGCGGCGCTGAAAGTTCAATGCAAACGGAGATATCGTCTTTTAAAATTCTGGCAGTTTAACGCCTACAAAAACGACTGGTAAGGGACTACAACGAGTTACTTCCCGGGTCTGATATGTCACAGACCCAGATAAACCCCGCCCCCGGGAACACGCAGCAAAGGGGGCGGGGCCATGCTGCGCTGCTTTAGAGAAGAGGAAGAGAAAACTAGGGATGCACGTAAAAATCTATTCATATGAATCTCGATTCTGTCTTCTAACGATTCTAATGGATTCTCAAGTATCAAAATCATTAAAGCAACGGTTCTTAATACTGTTACTCGTGTCGCCCTGCTCTGCATCTTTCTCTCTCTCTCTCTCTCTCTCTCTCATTCAGATCGTCAGATAAGCTCCAACAAACTGTTCCAATTATACACTTATTTTCACACAGCAATGAGAAGCATTATAAATGGACACGTGTGCGGTTGCTGTGCTGTATTATAGCTTTAATCAGGATAAAACCGTATATTAAAAGCTAACAGAAGCAGTAGCACTTACAAATAGCAGCGTATTTAAAAGTATGAGACAACAACAACCAAACATACCATTAAGAGCCGTGCTTGCACAGGTTCTGCACTATCGTCTTCACTAATATCCTCTGGGTCTCAATCGGGCTCAAATTGATAAGCATTATAGACAACACCACTGTTTACAATTCAACCGGAGCACATGCCGCTGAGGAGAGGGGCGGGACGTTCAGACGTGCAGAGTGCAGAGGCGGTTTAGCCAATCACAACACACTGAACCAGCTAACCAATCTCAGCCCATCGCGTATTTCTGAAGGAGGAGCTTCATAAAACCAGGAAATAAATCGAGGCGTTTGTCAGAGAAGGGACAGAGAGGTGTGGAATAAAGGTAAATTATGTGAAAAATAATGCGTTTTAAAAAAAAACAAGCATGAACACATGCTAGACTGCACCCCATAAACACAATCAAGCCTAGAAAAAAAACAGTCAACCACCCCTTTAATAAAGTAATTGAACAAGTTACACTACTATTACAACCCCAAATCAGAAAAAGTTGGGACAGTATGGAAAACGCAAATAAAAAAAGAAAGTAGTGATTTCTAAATTTACTTTGACTTGTATTTCATTGCAGACAATATGAACACAAAATATTTCATGTTTTGTCTGGTCAACTTCATGTCATTTGTAAATATACATCCTTTCCTGTCATTCAGACCTGCAACACATTCCAAAAAAAGTTGGGACAGTAAAGCATTTACAACTTTGTAATGTTGCCATTCCTTTTCACAACACTTAAAAGACGTTTAGGGACTGAAGACACCAAGTGATGAAGTGTTTCAGGTGTAATTTTGTCCCATTCTTCCTGCAAACAAGTCTTAAGGTGGGCAACAGTACGGGGTCTTCGTTGTCGCATTTTGCGCTTCAAAATGCGCCACACATTCTCTATTGGAGACAGGTCGGGACTGCAGGCAGGCCAGTCAAGTACCCGTACCCTCTTCCTCCGCAGCCAGGACTTTGTAATGTGTGCAGAATGTGGTTTTGCATTGTCTTGTTGAAATATGCATGGACGTCCCTGGAAAAGATGTCTTCTTGAAGGCAGCATATTGTGCTCCAAAATCTCTATGTACTTTTCAGCATTAATGGTGCCATCACAGAAGTGCAAGTTACCTTTGCCAAGGGCACTGACACAACCCCATACCATGACAGACCCTGGCTTTTGGACTTGTTGCTGGTAACAGTCTGGATGATCCTTTTCTTATTTGGTCCGGAGCACACGGTGTCCATTCCTCCCAAAAAATACCTGAAATACTGATTCATCTGACCACAGTACACGTTTCCACTGTGTGATGGTCCATCCCAGATGCCTCCGAGCCCAGAGAAGTCGACGGCGCTTCTGGACACTGTTAACATAGGGCTTCCTTTTGGCACAGTACAGTTTTAACTGGCATTTGCGGATGTAACTACGTATTGTGGTACTTGACAAAGGTTTGCCAAAGTAGTCCTGAGCCCATGTGGTGATATCGCTTATAGATGAATGACGATTCTTGATGCAGTGCCGCCTGAGGGATCGGAGATCACGGTTGTTCAGCTTAGGCTTGCGCCCTTGTCCTTTACGCACTGAAATTCCTCCAGATTCCTTGAATCTTTTAATTATGTTATGCACTGTTGAAGGTGAAATATCCAAATCTCTTCCTATCTTTCTTTGAGGAACATTGTTTTTAAACATTTCAATAATTTTCTCACGTATTTGTTGGCAAACTGGCGATCCTCGGCCCATCTTTGCTCCTAAAGGACTAGACCTTTCTTGGATGCTGCTTTTGTACCAAATCATAATTACAATCACCTGTTGACATCATCTGTTTCAAATCACATCATTATTTAACCAATTTACCTCATTACTAGCCCTAAATTGCTCCTGTCCCAACTTTTTTTGGAATGTGTTGCAGGTCTGAATGACAGGAAAGGATGTATATTTACAAATGACATGAAGTTGACCAGACAAAACATGAAATATTTTGTGTTCATATTGTCTGCAATGAAATACAAGTCAAAGTAAATTTAGAAATCACTACTTTCTTTTTTTATTTGCGTTTTCCATACTGTCCCAACTTTTTCTGATTTGGGGTTGTACATTTTAAACAGGGTAACTTGTAATCTGTAACCTATACATTTCCAAAGTAACCTTCCCAACACTGATTGCCACTATTTGCAAAGTAGTATATAAATAGCAATTGTAACAGTGTAAATAGAATCTAATTGATATTTACATTTAGTGTAGCCACTGCATATCATAAAGCCTTAAAACTGAATGAAATCTAAACGTGTTTGTGTTTTTACCTGAAGTCTCTATGAGGAGATTCACCAGTAAAGCGATAATAATCAACGTGCATTAAATATTGTTCATCGTGAGAAAAAGGACAAAATATTGATGTGCGCATGCGCAGTAAGCCCCGGTAGGAAAATCTGATAAAATGTTAGGACACCAGTAGTCTATATCCGGCAGCTTATGTCAAAATTGATTGATGGCTTTGACCTTTGTGACCTTTCCCCCCTCCCCCATGCGGCCCACCCACATTGCGACCACCCACGTCGTGTTGACCCCTCAAATGAGATCCAGATGTTGCAATCGTCATGCGTGAAATTCCCATGTTTGTACGCGGTTGAGTTTTGTTGTTGTACTTGTCCATTCGGTGACGGGAGATAAAATGAAGCCCTGAGGAATGTTTTGAAGATGTTATGCTCATCCGGTGGGGGTTTGCCCGTCTGTGGACCACGTGTCCGGTTGCGTTTCAAGGCACTCTCTCTCTCCCTCTCCCACTCCCTCTCCCTCTCTATCTCTATGGGATTTTCTCTATGAGAAAAAAAAACAATAATGAACAAGCAATATTAAAAAGTAAAGGAAATTAAGAGAGCAGTTTTAAGACACACCAGCGCTCACACATATATTCTGTTGGTTGTATAAAAAGAATTTACATAAAATAGGCTATCAATGAGAAGGGATAAAAATGTTTAGCTTAATGAATTAAAATGGTTAAAAAATATAAATTGCCTTACATTTTCCAAGAGCAAAAGATTTCCTCCTTTTGTGAGGATGACCATTCTTTGAATGAAATGATTACAAAAAAAATGGTCACTTTAATTATGTATCTCTCTCTCTCTCTCGCTCTCTCTCTCTCACTCACACACACACACATTTGCGTTGCCATCTAAAACGGCGATATTACACAGAATCCTGATGTTTTTATCTACAGATAATTATATATATTACAACCATCACAGAAAACATTACATCTTAGAAAATAAATAAATAATTCATGTAATTTAGTCAAAGTAATTTACTCATGGGCTCAATAAAATGTTCCCTCTCTCTCTCTCTCTCTGAGAGGACACTTGCCCCCACACCATAGGTTAAACAAGTAGGCTACACAGACACACATTCAATCGTCAGAGTCTTACTCTCGTCTTTTAAAATAAATATTTTAACAGGCAAATGGTAAGGGATATAGTGGACTCAACATGTCCGGGCATGTTTTATGGAGTATTTCCAAATACATATTTCAGTTCAGTTCACGTTTATTTGTATATTTGTATTTGTATCACAGACATTTGAGTTTCTACATTATATTTAGAACCTTTAATATTTGTATTACCATTATATTAATGCATTTTATACAGTATCATCCCCTTAACCCACCCATCACAGTAAACTTTCTGCATTTTATGTTTTCATAGAAATCGTTTAGTATAATGTAAAAAGCTGTTATGATCGTGGGACAAATATTTGGAGTATTACTACACTCCATAGACACTCCATGACACTCCATAGACAAAAATATTTTTTTACTGTACTCCTTCCAAAATTCTGCATACAACCATTTTTAATAAATATTGTTTTTAAGCAATCTAAATTATGAGGACTCAAGAAGTTTAATCATAAACCACATTGTCATATCAGTGTAATACCTATGTCATTATACAATTTTGTATCATGATAAGTTATATAAACAAGCACGCACATAAACATTTCAAGCTAAAGAGAGACTTATCTCTATTTGAAAGAATATGGAAATATATAATTATATATGACGGCATGTTACTACCATGTTACTAAAGCAAATCATTCATCATTCATGTTAAACAAGTATTCAACATTTATTTAACACATCATTCTCTTCATTTAAAGAATATGGTAATAAACAAAATATATAATTATATATGTCACAGTAACAAACATGTTACTAAAGCAAAGCAAATCTTTTATCGTACATTTTAAACTCATATTCAACATTTAAGTTTATTGAACTTATAAAACACACAACTCTCTTCTTTTAAAGAAGGTAGTTAAAAACTGTGATTATATATAACATACATTATTCTGGGGGCAATGATGTTCATACCTCAAATTAAATGTTTACAAAATGTACCTAAGTTGGGAAATTAAGTCCTGCTTTTGAGCTCTTCTAACTCACAAGAGTAAAATGTCAGTCTGAGTTGGACGAGCTGACACACACACACACACACACACACACACACACACACGTTGTTTTGTATGTTTTCTGTGGACGTTCCACATATAGTGTAATGATTTTGTACTGTACGTTTACCAAAATTCTGCATACACCCCTTTTTAAATAAGATATTGATTGCAATCTTAATTACGAGGACTCAGGAAATTTCATCATAAACTGCATTTACGTTGTTATATCAGAGTAATACCCATGTCAGTATACAAATTTGTGTTCTGATAAATCATAAACATTTCAAGCTAAAGAGAGACTTGCCTCTATTTTAAAGAATGTGGAAATATTTAATTATATGACAGCATGTTACTACCATGTTACTAAAGCAAATCATTCATCATTATTTTAAAACAAGTATTCGATATGTAGTTTATTGAACTTATAAAACACATCCTAGTAACAAACATGTTACAGCAAAGCAAGCCATTTATCACACATTTTAAACAAGTGTTTTCGTTTTTCACTAACCACACATAAATGCTGTTTTCTTAAAACCACAAACGTGTGTTCAAGCTACTGGCATATTATTGTAGCCAAGTTTGTGCTGAATACAGTATAATCAGACTTTAGACTATTAATATGCTTTTTAAGATTCTGAAAAACACCAATGTCAGGGACATGACAAATTTCTACAGGGGACCCCAAAACCCTCTTTGATCCAGAGGGTTAAAGAAGGTGGTAATACATATATAATTATATATATGACAGCATGTTACAAAGGCAATTCATTCATCATACATTTTAAACACATTCAACATTTATTTAAGTTTATTGAAACTTATAAAACACAATTATATTCTTTTAAAGATGTTAATAAATAAGTTTGATTATATGTAACATACTATATAAACATTTACAAGTCTTAGGCGATAATAAAATGTCTTACATTATTTCTGTGAACAATGATGTCCATTCTGTGAATTAAAGATTTAAAAAAAAAAAAAAAAATAAAATAAAAAAAGTTTAAGTTATAAACATTAAATATAAACAAAAGTCACAGCTCCTCTTTGGGAATCTCCAAAGTGAAACTGCAGGGTCTGCCTCAGACCCTGACAGACAAGGGAGGATGAGGGGTCGAGTTACAGACCAGATGATCTGAGATGTTATTCTTTTAACTTTTTTTTTCTCTAAGTGAATGTTATGGCCGTGTTAATAATGATTTCAAAGCCTAATCTTAAGACTTTAAATAAACATTTGGTAGAATCATGTGGTTTTTGCTTAAATTTCAACTAAAGTAAAATTTATATCAGATTTATTTCACATTAAACACTTCAGCATCTTTAAAAGGTTCTTATTTTAAGTATCATCTCCAATGTTTTAATCCCCTCACACATGCGATAAAACATTTCGCCAAAGTCTTTCTGTATGTTTTAAAAAAAAATAAACTAGCAATATTTTAAAAAGGTTCCATATGTGGGTCTTATTCAAGTTTTATTTGAGCGAGTTTATGGCTTTTGCAGGCACCAACCCTTTTACCCATAACGTTACGGTTCATTTAAAATGTTTGTTTAAACAACAACTTGTCGAGCATAAGGTTGCTTACAGATACGAGAAAAGACTTTCCAAAAACGTCCATGTCATCACGATGCGCATTCTTCGAATACCTGCTGAGTCGTAAACCGCGCTTGAATGAAACATCAACATGCGAGTAGAGTCTTGGTCTACCAGCATCTTGGCTCAATGGTCTCCTGAGAATATTTAATTGAGCTTAAAAAAAGTAAAGATTACGCTAAATGAAAAAGCCTACACATCTCCCCACCACAACAGACTTCCGAAGTCCTGTCCGAATACCTACACCGTTAAAACCTATATACAATATGTTACATTTTAATGCGGTGTTTTGTGTATATGACTTACTTTTTTATTTTTACAAAGTTTCAATTCATTCCTAGTAAATATGAGGCCAAAACATGATATTACAAAAGAAATCATGTTGACAAACGTGGTTGTTGCAGTGTTTTTAAAATTGTATTATTTAAAAAAAATAATCCAAACAGATCCACACACACACATACACACACACACACACACACACACGCACAATGACGTCATTCAGGAAGGTCTGCATATGCAAGCTAGTTTTCAAACGTTTTCCCCAAAATCAATTATTTCTATAATACTTGCTGATTTTAAAGCACAAACTTACTTTAAAGTTTGAATAAAAGATTACCAATTGTAGTTTCATACCCGTTGTGTTCTAACATAGTCATTCATCGGTTCTCTTTGTTTTATAAGATTTACATTATTATTTTTTATTTTTTTTGAAAATACAACTAAATCAGATAACAGATTATTCTTTCTTTTTGACAAACCTACATTTCAAATAATTTTTCCCCGAGGTGTTCATTATCCGAGTGGAACTGCTCTTATTTCCCAATACAGGGGTCTAGATGAAGCTTCTTAACCGAACAAAGAAATCACATTTCACATTCATTCAACACATTTCATTCAATATTTTTGCTCGTGTATCACGGTTTCTTGCCTTTGTCTAATGCTTTAGATGCATCAGAATGTGGATTTTTTTTACCATCCAACATGAAATTAAAGAGGTGTATCAGCCGAGCTTGTTTCAACTTACCATTTTCTTAGGTTATTATTTTGACACGCATAGATATAGAACAGATATAGAATAAACCTTATCGTCCATGCTTTTCCCCTACAGACCCAACAAGATCTATGGGGGCACAGTTGTAAATTCCTAGAGACCTATAGTTACCCAGAAAATGTTCATCATTTAAGAAAAGGTTCATAATGCATACAGAATACAGAAAACCTCCTCTCGATCTACTGTGACTGTCATTTTACTTAGGGTTAGTGTTACGGATGACGCCGTTCACATTTTGTTTGTTGGACTGTATATGTCATCACAATGACTGTAGGCTTCTCTCTCTCTAAGAGCAGTCAGCATTCAGTGTTTATAGAAATAAATGAAATTAAGAAAATTTCGACTTGAGAGCGTTTGACTATGTCGGTATTACTTTTTAGGACAATTATCCATCTCCATATCCATTTGGATGATAAGTCTTGCTGATTTACACTTACAACTGAAACATATCTAACCACTGTATTCAAAGCTACACATTCAATAAAGTCTGAAGTTGTGCGCAGCTTTGAAAAGGCTACAGATATAAAATATAAAGGAATTTTTTTTTTTTGCGCACCCTACGTAACTCAAGCGACAAACCACTTAGAAAATTACCATATGAATACAGAAAATCCCGCTAGGGATATTTGGGTATATTTTTGTAAATGTTGTTTTAAATTACTTTTTCCTTATGCCACTACATCTAGAGCTCTTGTTCAGACAGCTGATGATGATGTGCGCATTTTATTTGTTGTACTCATTTCTTTCGTCATTTCCGCTTGAGATTAAAGTGTAGGTAATGTGACCGCAATTAAGAAACATAAAATTATACTACATCCCCTTTGAAAAGGTTATAGACATAGTCTTTTATACAGGAAATATGCCTGCACAACAGAAATATGTATCAGTATAACAAATACCTAATACTGAAATACTCTCTTCTAGATATATTTAATGTTTTTAGTTTTAGTGTTGATTTTGACGGCCTACCCCAATAGCTGTATACCTTTGTCATTGTTTTTGTACAGTATTTAGATGAAGACCATCCTCAGAGTTTGGTCAATCATGCAGCGAGTGAAAACGAGAACAAATGCAGTATAAGATAATTAAAGGAAAGTCAAGAGAGTGTTTAAACTGAGATTGTGGTGTACAGATTACTGGTCTGTCTACAAAGAGGCCACGCGACACAAGGCATCGATCTTATTATTTCACTGTTACATGTACATCTATTTCATTTAGAGCATATAAAGTTGCACATTACAAGTTGAAGATGGCGTGGAAACACAATTTTCTGTGTACGCGTCTCTAAATGTGACTTTAATAAATCACTGTTATTTTTAAGCAAAAGCTATGATTCAGTCCGTTTTATTCAGTCGTTGTGTTTTAGGCGTCCGCCTTTTTAGTTTTGTTCCAGGAAACAGGTACGACTGTAACTGTCTGTTCTTCTTTAAGAAAACAGGCGGCCGGCAGTTCTTAACATCTCTTAATTTTTCACAATCGCAAATGTTTTTTAGCTTAAATATTAGTTTTTAGTCAGTTACAAAAGTGTCAGGCATGATGCTTATATGTCTTTTTAAATACTTACGACAAAGTTACAGGTTTCTTGGGCGAACGCTTACCAGAGTTTTACTCAATAAGTCCTCTGTGTTATCTTTTATTAAAATATTCCATTGAATGTCACTAAGACAAATTCTGTAACAGCGTTCGTAAATGAATATAAATGTACAAATCTTTATAGAGACAATAAGAACAATACGGTCTAACAACACAAACACAAATGCTTGTTCTAACTTTCACACACCAGACTGATCCTTGCTAACTACGCCTAAAACTTAGATATCTTGACTTTATCCGTGTGTTTAACGGCGCTAGGCCTTGCCACACCGTTGTGAGATATAAACCGCAAAGTTTTTCATGGTTTGCGCATTCTTTCCGTTTTAATTTGTTTACCGCTCTTGTTGTATTTCCCATCTAATGGTAATTGTCAGGCCTTACGCTTTGCTTCCTAGTTTTTGCTGTCATGTTAGCGGGCTCTTTGTCCATATTTCTGTGAATTTGCTTGATTTTTTAAAATATGGCTTCAACCCGTCGTCTTCATTCGAGACGTTTACGTTATATTATTAACACTGTCCTAGTTTATATCATGTATGATCGTTTCTCGATAATTATTTCCCTCTACGCTGTAACATGTTTGTTACTAGGATGTGTTTTATAAGTTCAATAAACTACATATCGAATACTTGTTTTAAAATAATGATGAATGATTTGCTTTAGTAACATGGTAGTAACATGCTGTCATATAATTAAATATTTCCACATTCTTTAAAATAGAGGCAAGTCTCTCTTTAGCTTGAAATGTTTATGATTTATCAGAACACAAATTTGTATAATGACATGGGTATTACTCTGATATAACAACGTAAATGCAGTTTATGATGAAATTTCCTGAGTCCTCGTAATTAAGATTGCAATCAATATCTTATTTAAAAGGGGTGTATGCAGAATTTTGGTAAACGTACAGTACAAAATCATTACGACTATATGTGGAACGTCCACAGAAAACATACAAAACAACGTGTGTGTGTGTGTGTGTGTGTGTGTGTGTGTGTCAGCTCGTCCAACTCAGACTGACATTTTACTCTTGTGAGTTAGAAGAGCTCAAAAGCAGGACTTAATTTCCCAACTTAGGTACATTTTGTAAACATTTAATTTGAGGTATGAACATCATTGCCCCCAGAATAATGTATGTTATATATAATCACAGTTTTTAACTACCTTCTTTAAAAGAGGAGAGTTGTGTGTTTTATAAGTTCAATAAACTTAAATGTTGAATATGAGTTTAAAATGTACGATAAAAGATTTGCTTTGCTTTAGTAACATGTTTGTTACTGTGACATATATAATTATATATTTTGTTTATTACCATATTCTTCTAAATGAAGAGAATGATGTGTTAAATAAATGTTGAATACTTGTTTAAAATGAATGATGAATGATTTGCTTTAGTAACATGGTAGTAACATGCCGTCATATATAATTTATATTTCCATATTCTTTCAAATAGAGATAAGTCTCTCTTTAGCTTGAAATGTTTATGTGCGTGCTTGTTTTATATAACTTATCATGATACAAAATTGTATAATGACATAGGTATTACACTGATATGACAATGTGGTTTATGATTAAACTTCTTGAGTCCTCATAATTTAGATTGCTTAAAAACAATATTTATTAAAAATGGTTGTATGCAGAATTTTGGAAGGAGTACAGTAAAAAATATTTTTGTCTATGGAGTGTCATGGAGTGTCTATGGAGTGTAGTAATACTCCAAATATTTGTCCCACAATCATAACAGCTTTTTACATTATACTAAACGATTTCTATGAAAACATAAAATGCAGAAAGTTTACTGTGATGGGTGGGTTAAGGGGATGATACTGTATAAAATGCATTAATATAATGGTAATATAAATATTAAAGGTTCTAAATATAATGTAGAAACTCAAATGTCTGTGATACAAATACAAATATACAAATAAACGTGAACTGAACTGAAATATGTATTTGGAAATACTCATAAAACATGCCCGGACATGTTGAGTCCACTATATCCCTTACCATTTGCCTGTTGAAATATTTATTTTAAAAGACGAGAGTAAGACTCTGACGATTGAATGTGTGTCTGTGTAGCCTACTTGTTTAACCTATGGTGTGGGGGCAAGTGTCCTCTCAGAGAGAGAGAGAGAGAGGGAACATTTTATTGAGCCATGAGTAAATTACTTATAAAGCACATGAATTATTAATTATTTTCTAAGATGTAATGTTTTCTGTGATGGTTGTTATATATAATTATCTGTAGATAAAAAACATCAGGAATCTGTGTAATATCGCGTTTTAGATGACTACGCAAATGTGTGTGTGTGTGAGTGAGAGAGAGAGAGAGAGAGAGAGAGAGAGAGAGAGAGAGAGAGAGAGACAGAATTAAAGTGAACATTTTTTTTGTAATCATTTCATTCAGAGAATGGTCATCCTCACAAAAGGAGGAAATCTTTTGCTCTTGGAAAATGTAAGGCAATTTATATTTTTTAACCATTTTATTCGTTAAGCTAAACATTTTTATCCCTTCTCATTGATAGCCTATTTTATTTAAATTATTTTTATACAACCAACAGAATATATGTGTGAGCGCTGGTGTGTCTTAAAACTGCTCTCTTAATTTCCTTTACTTTTTAATATTGCTTGTTCATTATTGTTTTTTCTCATAGAGAAAATCCCATAGAGATAGAGAGGGAGAGGGAGTGGGAGAGGGAGAGAGAGAGTGCCTTGAAACGCAACCGGACACGTGGTCCACAGACGGGCAAACCCCCACCGGATGAGCATAACATCTTCAAAACATTCCTCAGGGCTTCATTTTATCTCCCGTCACCGAATGGACAAGTACAACAACAAAACTCATCCGCGTACAAACATGGGAATTTCACGCATGACGATTGCAACATCTGGATCTCATTTGAGGGGTCAACACGACGTGGGTGGTCGCAATGTGGGTGGGCCGCGTGGGGGAGGGGGGAAAGGTCACAAAGGTCAAAGCCATCAATCAATTTTGACATAAGCTGCCGGATATAGACTACTGACACCGGCACACTTCAAGCTTTCAGCACTGCGTGCTTGAACCCTAAATATAAAAACTGTAAACCTGAATAAAATCGTGTTCTTACCTGAAGTCTCTATGAGGAGATTCACCAGTAAAGTGATAATAATCAACAACATGCCTGTGAAAATATATACAGACTCACATAAAACACACTCTGAGGGAGATTCTTCCAGAATAAATAGTTCGGTAAAGTTGGCAAGATATTGACAGATTCGACTTTTCCGGATCAATAACTCGCGAGCAAAACGTTTTTAATACACAAATAACGCCTCTTTTATTTTCTAGTGATGTAGAAAACGAGCTACAAGCGAGGTTTCCTCAAAACAAGCTTTCCTCAGCTCTGTATAAAATACGTTGATCTCGATGCGCTGGCGTCTGAGAGACAAGTCCTAAGGGACCGTCTGCAAAGTGCCAAACGTGAAAAATGTTACTAATAACATACTCAATAACTTTACACTGACACACTGTACTTTCACCAAATTCAGTTCACACATCACTGCTCTCCTGCTGGTTATACTACAACACTCATTTTGAAAATAATTGCTTTGGCACATTTTTGATTAATTTTTATTAGGAAAAATTGTTAATAACTTTACTGTAACACATTATACTTTCACCAAATTCAGTTCACACATCACTGCTCTCCTGCTGGTTATAATACAACACTCATTTTGAAAGTAATTGCTTTGGCACCTTTTTTATTAATGTTTATTATGAAAAATGATTAATAACTTTACTGTAACACACTGTACTTTCACCAAATTCAGTTCACACATCACTGCTCTCCTGTTGGTTATACTACAACACTCATTTTGAAAATAATTGCTTTGGCACATTTTTTATTATTTTTTATTATGAAAAATTGTTAATAACTTTATTGTAACACACTGTACTTTCACCAAATTCAGTTCACACATCACTGCTCTCCTGTTGGTTATACTACAACACTCATTTTGAAAATAATTGCTTTGGCACATTTTTTATTTTTTTTTATTATGAAAAATTGTTAATAACTTTACTGTAACACACTTATACTTTCATCAAATTCAGTTCACACATCACTGCTCTCCTGCTGGTTATACTACAACACTCATTTTGAAAGTAATATCTTTGCACATTTTTTATGAATTTTATTATGAAAAATTGTTAATAACTTTACTGTAACACACTGTACTTTCATCAAATTCAGTTCACACATCACTGCTCTCCTGCTGGTTATACTACAACACTCATTTTGAAAATAATATCTTTGCCACATTTTTTATGAATTTTTATTATGAAAAATTGTTAATAACTTTACTGTAACACACTGTACTTTCACCAAATTCAGTTCACACATCACTGCTCTCCTGCTGGTTATACTACAACACTCATTTGGAAAATAGTTGCTTTGGCACATTTTTTATGAATTTGTATTATGAAAAAGTATTAATAACTTTACTGTAACACACTGTACTTTCACCAAATTCAGTGCACACATGACTGCTCTCCTGCTGGTTATACTACAACACTCATTTTTAAAATAATTGCTTTGGCACATTTCTTATTAATTTTTATTACGAAAAATTGTTAATAACTTTTACTGTAACACCTTATACCTTTCACCAAAATCAGTTCACACATCACTGCCTTCCTGCTGTTATACTACAACACCCATTTTGAAAGTAAGTGCTTTGGCACATTTTTTATAATGTTTATTATGGACATTTTTTAATAACTTTACTGTAACAAACTGTACTTTCACCAAATTCAGTTCACACATCACTGCTCTCCTGTTGGTTATACTACAACACTCATTTTGAAAATAATTGCTTTGGCACATTTTTTATGAATTTCTATTATGAAAAAATTGTTAATAACTTTACTGTAACACACTGTATGTCAGTCACTGTCGTGTGTGTCATGTGTTCCCACCTCATGTGTCCATATTTGGTTTGTTTCCTGTCCTCGTTAAGTGTCATTATGAGTTAATCCTTGTCCACCTTGTTTGTCTAATTATCTATGATTTACCTGTGTATTTATAGTTCTGTCTGTTCAGTTTGATTTCGTCTGGTCTACTCGTTAGTTCCCCGGTGTATCTTGTCTCTCTGCCTTGTCTTGTCATGCCTTGATGTCTACATTAAAGACTATTATTTGAGTTTAAGTCCTCGTCTGCGTGTTCCTGTATCCTCCCTCGTGTGTGCACCGTGACACTGTACTTTCACCAAATTCAGTTCACACATCACTGCTCTCCTGCTGGTTATACTACAACAGTCATTTTGAAAATAATATCTTTGCCACATTTTTTATGAATTTTTATTGTGAAAAATTGTTAATAACTTTACTGTAACACACTGTACTTTCACCAACTTCAGTTCACACATCACTGCTCTCCTTCTAGTTATACTACAACACTCATTTTGAAAATAATTGCTTTGGCACATTTTTTATTAATTTTTATTCTGAAAAATATTAATAACTTTACTGTAACACACTGTACTTTCACCAAATTCAGTTCACACATCACTGCCCTCCTGTTGGTTATACTACAACACTCATTTTGAATATAATTGCTTTGGCACATTTTTTATTAATTTTTATTCTGAAAAAATATTAATAACTTTACTGTAACACACTGTACTTTCACCAAATTCAGTTCACACATCACTGCTCTCCTGCTGGTTATACTACAACACTCATTTTGAAAATAATTGCTTTGGCACATTTTTTATTATTTATTTTATTATGGAAAATGGTTAATAACTTTTACTGTAACACCTTATACCTTCACCAAATTCAGTTCACACATCACTGCCTTCCTGCTGGTTATACTACAACACCCATTTTGAAAGTAATTGCTTTGGCACATTTTTTATTAATTTTTATTATGAACATTTTTTAATAACTTTACTGTAACACACTGTACTTTAACCAAATTCAGTTCACACATAACTGCCTTCCTGCTGGTTATACTACAACACTCATTTTGTAAGTAATTGCTCTGGCACGTTTTTTATTAATTTTTATTATGAACATTTTTTAATAACTTTACTGTAACACACTGTACTTTCACCAAATTCAGTTCACACATCACTGCTCTCCTGTTGGTTACTACAACACTCATTTTGAAAATAATTGCTTTGGCACATTTTTTATAAATTTTTATTATGAAAAATTGTTAATAACTTTACTGTAACACACTGTACTTTCACCAAATTCAGTTCACACATCACTGCTCTCTCCTGTTGGTTATACTACAACACTCATTTTGAAAATAATTGCTTTGGCACATTTTTTATAAATTTTTATTATGAAAAATTGTTAATAACTTTACTGTAACACACTGTACTTTCACCAAATTCAGTTCACACATCACTGCTCTCTCTGCTGGTTATACTACAACACTCATTTTGAAATAATATCTTTGCCACATTTTTTATTATTTTTTATTATGAAAAATTGTTAATAACTTTACTGTAACACACTGTACTTTCACCAAATTCAGTTCACACATCACTGCTCTCCTGTTGGTTATACTACAACACTCATTTAGAAAATAATTGCTTTGGCAAATTTTTTATTAATTTTTATTATGAAAAATTGTTAATAACTTACTACTGTAACACACTGTACTTTCACCATTCATGTGCACACATCACTGCTCTCCTGCTGGTTATACTACAACACTCATTTTGAAAATAATTGCTTTGGCACATTTTTTATTAATTTGTATTATGAAAAAATTGTTAATAACTTTACTGTAACACACTGTACTTTCACCAAATTCAGTTCACACATCACTGCTCTCCTGCTGGTTATACTACAACACTCATTTTGAAAATAATTGCTTTGACACATTTTTTATGAATTTTTACTGTGATTTTTTAATAACTTTACTGTAACACACTGTACTTTCACCAAATTCAGTTCACACATCACTGCCTTCCTGCTGGTTTATTGTCTAGTGATGTAGAAAACGAGCTACAAGCGAGGTTTCCTCAAAACACTTTTCCTCAGCTCTGTATAAAATACGTTGATCTCGATGCGCTGGCGTGGCGTCTGAGAGACAAGTCCTAAGGGACCGTCTGCAAAGTGCCAAACGTGAAAAATGTTACTAATAACATACTCAATAACTTTACACTGACACACTGTACTTTCACCAAATTCAGTTCACACATCACTGCTCTCCTGCTGGTTATACTACAACACTCATTTTGAAAATAATTGCTTTGGCACATTTTTGATTAATTTTTATTAGGAAAAATTGTTAATAACTTTACTGTAACACACTGTACTTTCACCAACTTCAGTTCACACATCACTGCTCTCCTTCTAGTTATACTACAACACTCATTTTGAAAATAATTGCTTTGGCACATTTTTTATTAATTTTTATTCTGAAAAAATATTAATAACTTTACTGTAACACACTGTACTTTCACCAAATTCAGTTCACACATCACTGCTCTCCTGCTGGTTATACTACAACACTCATTTTGAAAGTAATTGCTTTGGCACCTTTTTTATTAATGTTTATTATGAATTTGTTTTAATAACTTTACTGTAACACACTGTACTTTCATCAAATTCAGTTCGGACATCACTGCTTTCCTGCTGATTATACTACAACACTCATTTTGAAAATAATATCTTTGCCACATTTTTTATGAATTTTTATTATGAAAAATTGTTAATAACTTTACTGTAACACACTGTACTTTCACCAAATTCAGTTCACACATCACTGCCTTCCTGCTGGTTATACTACAACACTCATTTTGAAAGTAATTGCTTTGGCACCTTTTTTATTAATGTTTATTATGAATTTTTTTAATAACTTTACTGTAACAAACACTGTACTTTCACCAAATTCAGTTCACACATCACTGCCCTCCTGTTGGTTATACTACAACACTCATTTATAAAATAATTACTTTGGCACATTTTTTATTAATTTTTATTCTGAAACAATATTAATAACTTCACTGTAACACACTGTACTTTCACCAACTTCAGTTCACACATCACTGCTCTCCTTCTAGTTATACTACAACACTCATTTTGAAAATAATTGCTTTGGCACATTTTTTATAATTTTTATTCTGAAAAAATATTAATAACTTTACTGTAACACACTGTACTTTAACCAAATTCAGTTCACAAATAACTGCCTTCCTGCTGGTTATACTACAACACTCATTTTGTAAGTAATTGCTCTGGCACATTTTTTATTAATTTTTATTATGAACATTTTTTAATAACTTTACTGTAACACACTGTACTTTCACCAAATTCAGTTCACACATCACTGCTCTCCTGTTGGTTATACTACAACACTCATTTTGAAAATAATTGCTTTGGCACATTTTTTATAAATTTTTATTATGAAAAATTGTTAATAACTTTACTGTAACACACTGTACTTTCACCAAATTCAGTTCACACATCACTGCTCTCCTGTTGGTTATACTACAACACTCATTTTGAAAATAATTGCTTTGGCACATTTTTTATAAATTTTTATTATGAAAAATTGTTAATAACTTTACTGTAACACACTGTACTTTCACCAAATTCAGTTCACACATCACTGCTCTCCTGCTGGTTATACTACAACACTCATTTTGAAAATAATATCTTTGCCACATTTTTTATTATTTTTTATTATGAAAATTTTTTAATAACTTTACTGTAACACACTGTACTTTCACCAAATTCAGTTCACACATCACTGCTCTCCTGTTGGTTATACTACAACACTCATTTAGAAAATAATTGCTTTGGCAAATTTTTTATTAATTTTTATTATGAAAAATTGTTAATAACTTTACTGTAACACACTGTACTTTCACCAAATTCAGTGCACACATCACTGCTCTCCTGCTGGTTATACTACAACACTCATTTTGAAAATAATTGCTTTGGCACATTTTTTATTAATTTGTATTATGAAAAATTGTTAATAACTTTACTGTAACACACTGTACTTTCACCAAATTCAGTTCACACATCACTGCTCTCCTGCTGGTTATACTACAACACTCATTTGGAAAATAGTTGCTTTGGCATATTTTTTATGAATTTTTATTATGAAAAAGTATTAATAACTTTACTGTAACACACTGTACTTTCACCAAATTCAGTGCACACATCACTGCTCTCCTGCTGGTTATACTACAACACTCATTTTTAAAATAATTGCTTTGGCACATTTCTTATTAATTTTTATTACGAAAAATTGTTAATAACTTTTACTGTAACACCTTATACCTTCACCAAATTCAGTTCACACATCACTGCCTTCCTGCTGGTTATACTACAACACCCATTTTGAAAGTAAGTGCTTTGGCACATTTTTTATTAATGTTTATTATGGACATTTTTTAATAACTTTACTGTAACAAACTGTACTTTCACCAAATTCAGTTCACACATCACTGCTCTCCTGTTGGTTATACTACAACACTCATTTTGAAAATAATTGCTTTGGCACATTTTTTATGAATTTCTATTATGAAAAATTGTTAATAACTTTACTGTAACACACTGTATGTCAGTCCTCTGTCGTGTGTGTCATGTGTTCCCACCTCATGTGTCCATATTTGGTTTGTTTCCTGTCCTCGTTAAGTGTCATTATGAGTTAATCCTTGTCCAGCCTTGTTTGTCTAATTATCTATGATTTACCTGTGTATTTATAGTTCTGTCTGTTCAGTTTGATTTCGTCTGGTCTACTCGTTAGTTCCCCGGTGTATCTTGTCTCTCTGCCTTGTCTTGTCATGCCTTGATGTCTACATTAAAGACTATTATTTGAGTTTAAGTCCTCGTCTGCGTGTTCCTGTATCCTCCCTCGTGTGTGCACCGTGACACTGTACTTTCACCAAATTCAGTTCACACATCACTGCTCTCCTGCTGGTTATACTACAACAGTTATTTTGAAAATAATATCTTTGCCACATTTTTTATGAATTTTTATTGAAAAAAATTGAATTGTTAATAACTTTACTGTAACACACTGTACTTTCACCAACTTCAGTTCACACATCACTGCTCTCCTTCTAGTTATACTACAACACTCATTTAAAATAATTGCTTTGGCACATTTTTTATTAATTTTTATTCTGAAAAAATATTAATAACTTTACTGTAACACACTTTACTTCCACCAAATTCAGTTCACACATCACTGCTCTCCTGCTGGTTATACTACAACACTCATTTTGAAAGTAATTGCTTTGGCACCTTTTTATTAATGTTTATTATGAATTTGTTTTAATAACTTTACTGTAACACACTGTACTTTCATCAAATTCAGTTCGGACATCACTGCTTTCCTGCTGATTATACTACAACACTCATTTTGAAAATAATATCTTTGCCACATTTTTTATGAATTTTTATTATGAAAAATTGTTAATAACTTTACTGTAACACACTGTACTTTCACCAAATTCAGTTCACACATCACTGCCTGCCTTCCTGCTGGTTATACTACAACACTCATTTTGAAAGTAATTGCTTTGGCACCTTTTTTATTAATGTTTATTATGAATTTGTTTTAATAACTTTACTGTAACACACTGTACTTTCACCAAATTCAGTTCACACATCACTGCCCTCCTTTGGTTATACTACAACACTCATTTATAAAATAATTACTTTGGCACATTTTTTATTAATTTTTATTCTGAAAAAATATTAATAACTTTACTGTAACACACTGTACTTTCACCAACTTCAGTTCACACATCACTGCTCTCCTTCTAGTTATACTACAACACTCATTTTGAAAATAATTGCTTTGGCACATTTTTTATTAATTTTTATTCTGAAAAAATATTAATAACTTTACTGTAACACACTGTACTTTAAACCAAATTCAGTTCACACATAACTGCCTTCCTGCTGGTTATACTACAACACTCATTTTGTAAGTAATTGCTCTGGCACGTTTTTTATTAATTTTTATTTTGAACATTTTTTAATAACTTTACTGTAACACACTGTACTTTCACCAAATTCAGTTCACACATCACTGCTCTCCTGTTGGTTATACTACAACACTCATTTTGAAATAATTGCTTTGGCACATTTTTTATAAATTTTATTATGAAAAATTGTTAATAACTTTACTGTAACACACTGTACTTTCACCAAATTCAGTTCACACATCACTGCTCTGCTCTCCTGGGTTATACTACAACACTCATTTTGAAAATAATATCTTTGCCACATTTTTTATTATTTTTATTATGAAAAATTGTTAATAACTTTACTGTAACACACTGTACTTTCACCAAATTCAGTTCACACATCACTGCTCTCCTGTTGGTTATACTACAACACTCATTTTGAAAATAATTGCTTTGGCAAATTTTTTATTATTTTTATTATGAAAAATTGTTAATAACTTTACTGTAACACACTGTACTTTCACCAAATTCAGTGCACACATCACTGCTCTCCTGCTGGTTATACTACAACACTCATTTTGAAAATAATTGCTTTGGCACATTTTTTATTAATTTGTATTATGAAAAATTGTTAATAACTTTACTGTAACACACTGTACTTTCACCAAATTCAGTTCACACATCACTGCTCTCCTGCTGGTTATACTACAACACTCATTTTGAAAATAATTGCTTTGACACATTTTTTATGAATTTTTACTGTGATTTTTTTAATAACTTTACTTTACTGTAACACACTGTACTTTCACCAATTCAGTTCACACATCACTGCTCTCCTGCTGGTTATACTACAACACTCATTTTGAAAATAATTGCTTTGGCACATTTTTTATTATTTATTTATTATGGAAAATTGTTAATAACTTTTACTGTAAACACCTTATACCTTTCACCAAATTCAGTTCACACATCACTGCCTTCCTGCTGGTTATACTACAACACCCATTTTGAAAGTAATTGCTTTGGCACATTTTTTATTAATGTTTATTATGGACATTTTTTAATAACTTTACTGTAACACACTGTACTTTCACCAAATTCAGTTCACACATCACTGCTCTCCTGTTGGTTATACTACAACACTCATTTTAAAAATAATTGCTTTATCAAATTTTTTATTAATTTTTATTATGAAAAATTGTTAATAACTTTACTGTAACACACTTTACTTCCACCAAATTCAGTTCACACATCACTGCTCTCCTGCTGATTATACTACAACACTCATTTTGAAAATAATATCTTTGCCACATTTTTTATGAATTTTTATTATGAAAAATTGTTAATAACTTTACTGTAACACACTGTACTTTCACCAAATTCAGTTCACACATCACTGCTCTCCTGCTGGTTATACTACAACACTCATTTTGAAAGTAATTGCTTTGGCACATTTTTTATTAATGTTTATTATGAAAAATTGTTAACAACTTTACTGTAACACACTGTACTTTCACCAAATTCAGTTCACACATCACTGCTCTCCTGCTGGTTAACTACAACACTCATTTTGAAAATAATTGCTTTGGCACATTTTTTATTATTTATTTTATTATGGAAAATTGTTAATAACTTTTACTGTAACACCTTATACCTTCACCAAATTCAGTTCACACATCACTGCCTTCCTGCTGGTTATACTACAACACCCATTTTGAAAGTAATTGCTTTGGCACATTTTTTATTAATGTTTATTATGGACATTTTTTAATAACTTTACTGTAACACACTGTACTTCACCAAATTCAGTTCACACATCACTGCTCTCCTGCTGGTTATACTACAACAGTCATTTTGAAAATAATATCTTTGCCACATTTTTTATGAATTTTTATTATGAAAAATTGTTAATAACTTTACTGTAACACACTGTACTTTCACCAAATTCAGTTCACACATCACTGCCTTCCTGCTGGTTATACTACAACACTCATTTTGAAAGTAATTGCTTTGGCACCTTTTTTATTAATGTTTATTATGAATTTGTTTTAATAACTTTACTGTAACACACTGTACTTTCACCAAATTCAGTTCACACATCACTGCCCTCCTGTTGGTTATACTACAACACTCATTTAGAAAATAATTACTTTGGCACATTTTTTATTAATTTTTATTCTGAAAAAATATTAATAACTTTACTGTAACACACTGTACTTTCACCAAATTCAGTTCACACATCACTGCTCTCCTTCTAGTTATACTACAACACTCATTTTGAAAATAATTGCTTTGGCACATTTTTTATTAATTTTTATTCTGAAAAAATATTAATAACTTTACTGTAAAACACTGTACTTTCACCAAATTCAGTTCACACATCACTGCTCTCCTTCTAGTTATACTACAACACTCATTTTGAAAATAATTGCTTTGGCACATTTTTTATGAATTTTTATTATGAAAAATTGTTAATAACTTTACTGTAACACACTGTACTTTCACCAAATTCAGTTCACACATCACTGCCTTCCTGCTGGTTATACTACAACACTTATTTTGAAAATAATTGCTTTGGCACATTTATTATTAATTTTTATTATGAAACATTGTTCATAACTTTACTGTAACACACTGTACTTTAACCAAATTCAGTTCACACATAACTGCCTTCCTGCTGGTTATACTACAACACTCATTTTGTAAGTAATTGCTCTGGCACGTTTTTTATTAATTTTTATTATGAACATTTTTTAATAACTTTACTGTAACACACTGTACTTTCACCAAATTCAGTTCACACATCACTGCTCTCCTGTTGGTTATACTACAACACTCATTTTGAAAATAATTGCTTTGGCACATTTTTTATAAATTTGTATTATGAAAAATTGTTAATAACTTTACTGTAACACACTGTACTTTCACCAAATTCAGTTCACACATCACTGCCTTCCTGCTGGTTATACTACAACACTCATTTTGAAAGTAATTGCTTTGGCACCTTTTTTATTAATGTTTATTATGAATTTGTTTTAATAACTTTACTGTAACACACTGTACTTTCACCAAATTCAGTTCACACATCACTGCCCTCCTTCTAGTTATACTACAACACTCATTTTGAAAATAATTGCTTTGGCACATTTTTTATTAATTTTTATTCTGAATAAATATTAATAACTTTACTGTAACACACTGTACTTTCACCAAATTCAGTTCACACATCACTGCTCTCCTGCTGGTTATACTACAACACTCATTTTGAAAATAATTGCTTTAGCACATTTTTTATTATTTATTTTATTGTGGAAAATTGTTAATAACTTTTACTGTAACACTTATACCTTCACCAATTCAGTTCACACATCACTGCCTTCCTGCTGGTTATACTACAACACCCATTTTGTAAGTAATTGCTTTGGCACATTTTTTATTAATGTTTATTATAGACATTTTTTAATAACTTTACTGTAACACACTGTACTTTCACCAAATTCAGTTCACACATCACTGCTCTCCTGCTGGTTATACTACAACACTCATTTTGAAAATAATTGCTTTGGCACATTTTTTATGAATTTGTATTATGAAAAATTGTTAATAAATTTACTGTAACACACTGTACTTTCACCAAATTCAGTTCACACATCACTGCTCTCCTGTTGGTTATACTACAACACTCATTTTGAAAATAATTGCTTTGGCACATTTTTTATGAATTTGTATTATGAAAAATTGTTAATAACTTTACTGTAACACACTGTACTTTCACCAAATCAGTTCACACATCACTGCTCTCCTGTTGGTTATACTACAACACTCATTTTGAAAATAATTGCTTTATCAAATTTTTATTAATTTTTATTATGAAAAATTGTTAATAACTTTACTGTAACACACTTTACTTCCACCAAATTCAGTTCACACATCACTGCTCTCCTGCTGATTATACTACAACACTCATTTTGAAAATAATATCTTTGCCACATTTTTTATGAATTGTTATTATGAAAAATTGTTAATAACTTTACTGTAACACACTGTACTTTCACCAAATTCAGTTACACATCACTGCCTTCTGCTGGTTATACTACAACACTCATTTTGAAAGTAATTGCTTTGGCACCTTTTTTTATTAATGTTTATTATGAATTTGTTTAATAACTTTACTGTAACACACTGTACTTTCACCAAATTCAGTTCACACATCACTGCCCTCCTGTTGGTTATACTACAACACTCATTTAGAAAATAATTACTTTGGCACATTTTTTATTAATTTTTATTCTGAAAAAATATTAATAACTTTACTGTAACACACTGTACTTTCACCAAATTCAGTTCACACATCACTGCTCTCCTTCTAGTTATACTACAACACTCATTTTGAAAATAATTGCTTTGGCACATTTTTTATTAATTTCTATTATGAAAAATTGTTAATAACTTTACTGTAACACACTGTACTTTCACCAAATTCAGTTCACACATCACTGCCTTCCTGCTGGTTATACTACAACACTCATTTTGTAAGTAATTGCTTTGGCACATTTTTTATTAATTTTTATTATGAACATTTTTTAATAACTTTACTGTAACACACTGTACTTTAACCAAATTCAGTTCACACATAACTGCCTTCCTGCTGGTTATACTACAACACTCGTTTTGAAAGTAATTGCTCTGGCACGTTTTTTATTAATTTTTATTATGAAAATTTTTTTATAACTTTACTGTAACACACTGTACTTTCACCAAATTCAGTTCACACATCACTGCTCTCCTGTTGGTTATACTACAACACTCATTTTGAAAAATAATTGCTTTGGCACATTTTTTTATAAATTTTATATATGAAAAATTGTTAATAACTTTACTGTAACACACTGTACTTTCACCAAATTCAGTTCACACATCACTGCTCTCCTGTTGGTTATACTACAACACTCATTTTGAAAATAATTGCTTTGGCACATTTTTTATTAATTTTTATTATGAAAAATTGTTAATAACTTTACTGTAACACACTGTACTTTCACCAAATTCAGTTCACACATCACTGCTCTCCTGCTGGTTATACTACAACACTCATTTTGAAAATAATTCTTTGCCACATTTTTTATTAATTTTTATTATGAAAAATTGTTAATAACTTTACTATAACACACTGTACTTTCACCAATTCAGTTCACACATCACTGCTCTCCTGTTGGTTATACTACAACACTCATTTAGAAAATAATTGCTTTGGCAAATTTTTTATTAATTTTTATTATGAAAAATTGTTAATAACTTTACTGTAACACACTGTACTTTCACCAAATTCAGTGCACACATCACTGCTCTCCTGCTGGTTATACTACAACACTCATTTTGAAAATAATTGCTTTGGCACATTTTTTATTATATTATTATGAAAAATTGTTAATAACTTTACTGTAACACACTGTACTTTCACCAAATTCAGTTCACACATCACTGCTCTCCTGCTGGTTATACTACAACACTCATTTTGAAAATAATTGCTTTGACACATTTTTTATGAATTTTTACTGTGATATTTTTTAATAACTTTACTGTAACACACTGTACTTTCACTAAATTCAGTTCACACATCACTGCTCTCCTGTTGGTTATACTACAACACTCATTTTGAAAATAATTGCTTTATCAAATTTTTTATTAATTTTTATTATGAAAAATTGTTAATAACTTTACTGTAACACACTTTACTTTCACCAAATTCAGTTCACACATCATGCTCTCCTGCTGATTATACTACAACACTCATTTTGAAAATAATATCTTTGCCACATTTTTTAATATTTTTTATTATGAAAAATTGTTAATAACTTTACTATAACACACTGTACTTTCACCAAATTCAGTTCACACATCACTGCTCTCCTGTTGGTTATACTACAACACTCATTTTGAAATAATTGCTTTGCAAATTTTTTTATTAATTTTTATTATGAAAAATTGTTAATAACTTTACTGTAACACACTGTACTTTCACCAAATTCAGTTCACACATCACTGCTCTCCTGTTGGTTATACTACAACACTCATTTTGAAAATAATTGCTTTGGCAAATTTTTTATTAATTTTTATTATGAAAAATTGTTAATAACTTTACTGTAACACACTGTACTTTCACTAAATTCAGTTCACACATCACTGCTCTCCTGTTGGTTATACTACTACAACACTCATTTTGAAAATAATTGCTTTATCAAAATTTTTTATAAATTTTTATTATGAAAAATGTTAATAACTTTACTGTAACACACTGTACTTTCACAAACAAATTCAGTTCACACATCACTGCTCTCCTGCTGGTTATACTACAACACTCATTTTGAAAATAATATCTTTGCCACATTTTTTATTATTTTTTATTATGAAAAATTGTTTAATAACTTTACTATAACACACTGTACTTTCACCAAATTCAGTTCACACATCACTGCTCTCCTGTGGTTATACTACAACACTCATTTAGAAAATAATTGCTTTGGCAAATTTTTATTAATTTTTATTATGAAAAATTGTTAATAACTTTACTGTAACACACTGTACTTTCACCAAATTCAGTGCACACATCACTGCTCTCTCTGCTGGTTATACTACAACACTCATTTTGAAAATAATTGCTTTGGCACATTTTTTATTAATTTGTATTATGAAAAATTGTTTAACAACTTTACTGTAACACACTGTACTTTCACCAAATTCAGTTCACACATCACTGCTCTCCTGCTGGTTATACTACAAACACTCATTTTGAAAATAATTGCTTTGACACATTTTTTATGATTTTTACTGTGATTTTTTTTAATAACTTTACTGTAACACACTGTACTTTCACCAAATTCAGTTCACACATCACTGCTCTCCTGTTGGTTATACTACAACACTCATTTTGAAAATAATTGCTTTGGCAAATTTTTTATTAATTTTTATTATGAAAAATTGTTAATAACTTTACTGTAACACACTGTACTTTCACCAAATTCAGTTCACACATCACTGCTCTCCTGTTGGTTATACTACAACACTCATTTTGAAAATAATTGCTTTGGCAAATTTTTTATTAATTTTATTATGAAAAAATTGTTAATAACTTTACTGTAACACACTGTACTTTCACCAAATTCAGTTCACACATCACTGCTCTCCTGTTGGTTATACTACAACACTCATTTTGAAAATAATTGCTTTATCAAATTTTTTTTAAATTTTATTATGAAAAATTGTTAATAACTTTACTGTAACACACTGTACTTTCACCAAATTCAGTTCACACATCACTGCTCTCCTGCTGGTTATACTACAACACTCATTTTGAAAATAATATCTTTGCCACATTTTTTATTATTTTTTATTATGAAAAATTTGTTAATAACTTTACTTTAACACACTGTACTTTCACCAAATTCAGTTCACACATCACTGCTCTCCTGTTGGTTATACTACAACACTCATTTAGAAAATAATTGCTTGGCAAATTTTTTATTAATTTTTATTATGAAAAAATTGTTAATAACTTTACAGTAACACACTGTACTTTCACCAAATTCAGTCACACATCACTGCTCTCCTGCTGGTTATACTACAACACTCATTTTGAAAATAATTGCTTTGGCACAATTTTTATTATTTGTATTATGAAAATTGTTAATAACTTTACTGTAACACACTGTACTTTCACCAAATTCAGTTCACACATCACTGCTCTCCTGCTGGTTATACTACAACACTCATTTTGAAAATAATTGCTTTGACACATTTTTATGAATTTTTACTGTGATTTTTTTTTAATAACTTTACTGTAACACACTGTACTTTCACCAAATTCAGTTCACACTTCACTGCTCTCCTGCTGGTTATACTACAACACTCATTTGAAAATAATTGCTTTGGCACATTTTTTTATATTTATTATTATGGAAAATTGTTAATAAACTTTTACTGTAACACCTTATACTTTCACCAAATTCAGTTCACACATCACTGCCTTCCTGCTGGTTATACTACAACACCCATTTTGAAAAGTAATTGCTTTGGCACATTTTTATTAATGTTTTATTATGACATTTTTTAATAACTTTACTGTAACACACTGTACTTTCACCAAATTCAGTTCACACATCACTGCTCTCCTGCTGGTTATACTACAACAGTCATTTTGAAATAATATCTTTGCCACATTTTTTATGAATTTTTATTATGAAAAATTTGTTAATAACTCTCTGTAACACACTGTACTTTCACCAAATTCAGTTCACACATCACTGCTTTCCTGCTGGTTATACTACAACCACTCATTTTGAAAGTAATTGCTTTGGCACTTTTTTATTAATGTTTATTATGAATTTTTTTTAAAAACTTTACTGTAACACACTGTACTTTCCTCACCAGAAAATTCAGTCAGCACCACACTGCCCTCTGTATTGTTATACTACCACCACTCATTTTTATAGAAAATAATACTTTGGCACATTTTTTATTAATTTTTATTCTGAAAAAATATTAATAACTTTACTGTAACACACTGTACTTTCACCAAATTCAGTTCACACATCACTGCTCTCCTTCTAGTTATACTACAACACTCATTTTGAAAATAATTGCTTTGGCACATTTTTTATTAATTTCTATTATGAAAAATTGTTAATAACTTTACTGTAACACACTGTACTTTCACCAAATTCAGTTCACACATCACTGCCTTCCTGCTGGTTATACTACAACACTCATTTTGTAAGTAATTGCTTTGGCACATTTTTTATTAATTTTTATTATGAACATTTTTTAATAACTTTACTGTAACACACTGTACTTTAACCAAATTCAGTTCACACATAACTGCCTTCCTGCTGGTTATACTACAACACTCGTTTTGTAAGTAATTGCTCTGGCACGTTTTTTATTAATTTTTATTATGAAAATTTTTTAATAACTTTACTGTAACACACTGTACTTTCACCAAATTCAGTTCACACATCACTGCTCTCCTGTTGGTTATACTACAACACTCATTTTGAAAATAATTGCTTTGGCACATTTTTTATAAATTTTTATTATGAAAAATTGTTAATAACTTTACTGTAACACACTGTACTTTCACCAAATTCAGTTCACACATCACTGCTCTCCTGTTGGTTATACTACAACACTCATTTTGAAAATAATTGCTTTGGCACATTTTTTATAAATTTTTATTATGAAAAATTGTTAATAACTTTACTGTAACACACTGTACTTTCACCAAATTCAGTTCACACATCACTGCTCTCCTGGTTATACTACAACACTCATTTTGAAATAATATCTTTGCCACATTTTTTATTAATTTTTATTATGAAAAATTGTTAATAACTTTACTATAACACACTGTACTTTCACCAAATTCAGTTCACACATCACTGCTCTCCTGTTGGTTATACTACAACACTCATTTAGAAAATAATTGCTTTGGCAAATTTTTTATTAATTTTTATTATGAAAAATTGTTAATAACTTTACTGTAACACACTGTACTTTCACCAAATTCAGTTCACACATCACTGCTCTCCTGCTGGTTATACTACAACACTCATTTTGAAAATAATTGCTTTGGCACATTTTTTATTAATTTGTATTATGAAAAATTGTTAATAACTTTACTGTAACACACTGTACTTTCACCAAATTCAGTTCACACATCACTGCTCTCCTGCTGGTTATACTACAACACTCATTTTGAAAATAATTGCTTTGACACATTTTTTATGAATTTTTACTGTGATTTTTTTAATAACTTTACTGTAACACACTGTACTTTCACTAAATTCAGTTCACACATCACTGCTCTCCTGTTGGTTATACTACAACACTCATTTTGAAAATAATTGCTTTATCAAATTTTTTATTAATTTTTATTATGAAAAATTGTTAATAACTTTACTGTAACACACTTTACTTCCACCAAATTCAGTTCACACATCACTGCTCTCCTGCTGATTATACTACAACACTCATTTTGAAAATAATATCTTTGCCACATTTTTTATTATTTTTTATTATGAAAAATTGTTAATAACTTTACTATAACACACTGTACTTTCACCAAATTCAGTTCACACATCACTGCTCTCCTGTTGGTTATACTACAACACTCATTTTGAAAATAATTGCTTTGGCAAATTTTTATTAATTTTTATTATGAAAAATTGTTAATAACTTTACTGTAACACACTGTACTTTCACCAAATTCAGTTCACACATCACTGCTCTCCTGTTGGTTATACTACAACACTCATTTTGAAAATAATTGCTTTGGCAAATTTTTTATTAATTTTTATTATGAAAAATTGTTAATAACTTTACTGTAACACACTGTACTTTCACCAAATTCAGTTCACACATCACTGCTCTCCTGTTGGTTATACTACAACACTCATTTTGAAAATAATTGCTTTATCAAATTTTTTATAAATTTTTATTATGAAAAATTGTTAATAACTTTACTGTAACACACTGTACTTTCACCAAATTCAGTTCACACATCACTGCTCTCCTGCTGGTTATACTACAACACTCATTTTGAAAATAATATCTTTGCCACATTTTTTATTATTTTTTATTATGAAAAATTGTTAATAACTTTACTATAACACACTGTACTTTCACCAAATTCAGTTCACACATCACTGCTCTCCTGTTGGTTATACTACAACACTCATTTAGAAAATAATTGCTTTGGCAAATTTTTTATTAATTTTTATTATGAAAAATTGTTAATAACTTTACTGTAACACACTGTACTTTCACCAAATTCAGTGCACACATCACTGCTCTCCTGCTGGTTATACTACAACACTCATTTTGAAAATAATTGCTTTGGCACATTTTTTATTAATTTGTTATATGAAAAATTGTTAATAACTTTACTGTAACACACTGTACTTTCACCAAATTCAGTTCACACATCACTGCTCTCCTGCTGGTTATACTACAACACTCATTTTGAAAATAATTGCTTTGACACATTTTTTATGAATTTTTACTGTGATTTTTTTAATAACTTTACTGTAACACACTGTACTTTCACTAAATTCAGTTCACACATCACTGCTCTCCTGTTGGTTATACTACAACACTCATTTTGAAATAATTGCTTTATCAAATTTTTTATTAATTTTTATTATGAAAATTGTTAATAACTTTACTGTAACACACTTTACTTCCACCAAATTCAGTTCACACATTACTGCTCTCCTGCTGATTATACTACAACAGTCATTTTGAAAATAATATCTTTGCCACATTTTTTATGAATTTTTATTATGAAAAATTGTTAATAACTTTACTGTAACACACTGTACTTTCACCAAATTCAGTTCACACATCACTGCTCTCCTGCTGGTTATACTACAACACTCATTTTGAAAGTAATTGCTTTGGCACCTTTTTTATTAATGTTTATTATGAATTTGTTTTAATAACTTTACTGTAACACACTGTACTTTCACCAAATTCAGTTCACACATCACTGCCCTCCTGTTGGTTATACTACACAACTCATTTAGAAAATAATTACTTTGGCACATTTTTTATTAATTTTTATTCTGAAAAATATTAATAACTTTACTGTAACACACTGTACTTTCACAAATTCAGTTCACACATCACTGCTCTCCTTCTAGTTATACTACAACACTCATTTTGAAAATAATTGCTTTGGCACATTTTTTATTAATTTCTATTATGAAAAATTGTTAATAACTTTACTGTAACACACTGTACTTTCACCAAATTCAGTTCACACATCACTGCCTTCCTGCTGGTGTTATACTTATAATTGCTTTGGCACATTTTTATTTTTAATTATTATTATGAACATTTTTTAATAAACTTGTAACACACTGTACTTTAACCAAATTCAGTTCACACAAAAACTGCTCCTGCTGTTATACTACACTACACTCGTTTTGTAAGTAATTGCTCTGGCACGTTTTTTTTTTATTATTTATTAAAATTTTTTTTAAAACACGACTGTAACTTCACCAAATCAGTTTCACACATCACTCCTCTGTTGGTTATACTACAACACTCATTTTGAAAATATAGCTTTTACAAATTTTTTATAAAATTTATTATGAAAAATTGTAATAACACTGTAACACACTGTACTTTCACCAAATTCAGTTCACACATCACTGCTCTCCTGTTGGTTATACTACAACACTCATTTTGAAAATAATTGCTTTGGCACATTTTTTATAAATTTTTATTATGAAAAATTGTTAATAACTTTACTGTAACACACTGTACTTTCACCAAATTCAGTTCACACATCACTGCTCTCCTGCTGGTTATACTACAACACTCATTTTGAAAATAATATCTTTGCCACATTTTTTATTATTTTTTATTATGAAAAATTGTTAATAACTTTACTATAACACACTGTACTTTCACCAAATTCAGTTCACACATCACTGCTCTCCTGTTGGTTATACTACAACACTCATTTAGAAAATAATTGCTTTGGCAAATTTTTTATTAATTTTTATTATGAAAAATTGTTAATAACTTTACTGTAACACACTGTACTTTCACCAAATTCAGTGCACACATCACTGCTCTCCTGCTGGTTATACTACAACACTCATTTTGAAAATAATTGCTTTGGCACATTTTTTATTAATTTGTATTATGAAAAATTGTTAATAACTTTACTGTAACACACTGTACTTTCACCAAATTCAGTTCACACATCACTGCTCTCCTGCTGGTTATACTACAACACTCATTTTGAAAATAATTGCTTTGACACATTTTTTATGAATTTTTACTGTGATTTTTTTAATAACTTTACTGTAACACACTGTACTTTCACTAAATTCAGTTCACACATCACTGCTCTCCTGTTGGTTATACTACAACACTCATTTTGAAAATAATTGCTTTATCAAATTTTTTATTAATTTTTATTATGAAAAATTGTTAATAACTTTACTGTAACACACTTTACTTCCACCAAATTCAGTTCACACATCACTGCTCTCCTGCTGATTATACTACAACACTCATTTTGAAAATAATATCTTTGCCACATTTTTTATGAATTTTTATTATGAAAAATTGTTATTAACTTTACTGTAACACACTGTACTTTCACCAAATTCAGTTCACACATCACTGCTCTCCTGCTGGTTATACTACAACACTCATTTTGAAAGTAATTGCTTTGGCACATTTTTTATTAATGTTTATTATGAAAAATTGTTAATAACTTTACTGTAACACAGTGTACAGGTGCATCTCAATAAATTAGAATGTCGTGGAAAAGTTCATTTATTTCAGTAATTCAACTCAAATTGTGAAACTCGTGTATTAAATAAATTCAATGCACACAGACTGAAGTAGTCTTTGGTTCTTTTAGTTGTGATGATTTAGGCTCACATTTAACAAAAACCCACCAATTCACTATCTCAACAAATTAGAATATAAGACCAATAAAAAAAACATTTTTAGTGAATTGTTGGCCTTCTGGAAAGTATGTTAATTTACTGTATATGTACTCAGTACTTGGTAGGGGCTCATTTTGCTTTAATTACTGCCTCAATTCGGCGTGCCTCAATTCGGCGTGGCATGGAGGTGATCAGTTTGTGGCACTGCTGAGGTGGTATGGCATCACAGGTTTCTTTGACAGTGGCCTTCAGCTCATCTGCATTTTTTGGTCTCTTGTTTCTCATTTTCCTCTTGACAATACCCCATATATTCTCTATGGGGTTCAGGTCTGGTGAGTTTGCTGGCCAGTCAAGCACACCACCACCATGGTCATTTAACCATGGTTTTGGTGCTTTTGGCAGTGTGGGCAGGTGCCAAACCCTGCTGGAAAATGAAATCAGCATCTTTAAAAAGCTGGTCAACAGAAGGAAGCATGAAGTGCTCCAAAATTTATTGGTAAACGGGTGCAGTAACATTGGTTTTCAAAAAACACAATGGCCCAACACCAGCAGATGACATTGCACCCCAAATCATCACAGACTGTGGAAACTTAACACTGGACTTCATGCAACTTGGGCTATGAGCTTCTCCACCCTTCCTTCAGACTCTAGGACCTTGGTTTGGACTTTGGACCACTGGGCAACAGTCCAGTTCTTCTTCTCCTTAGCCCAGGTAAGACGCCTCTGACGTTGTCTGTGGTTCAGTAGTGGCTTAACAAGAGGAATACGACAACTGTACCCAAATTCCTTGACACGTCTGTGTGTGGTGGCTCTTGATGCCTTGACCCCAGCCTCAGTCCATTCCTTGTGAAGTTCACCCAAATTCTTGAATCGATTTTGCTTGACAATCCTCATAAGGCTGCGGTTCTCTCGGTTGGTTGTGCATCTTTTTCTTCCACACTTTTTCCTTCTACTCAACTTTCTGTTAACATGCTTGGATACAGCACTCTGTGACCTTCCCACCGGCCCAGCACAAATTCGCTCTTGGTATCCGCAGGGACCAGAGGGGAGTATAACGCTGCTGGAGATAGCCAAGCCGCTGTTCCTTTCCCCACAGGATTTCTTAACAGAAGGGATTTCGACCTTCAATGAAAGATTGCTTCAAGTCTTTCCTATTTGTTGTTACAGCTTGGCAGTAACAATGGGGAGGCGAGCCTTCCGGAGAAGGTACCCCCTGGTGTCAGACTGCTCCACCCAGTCTGACTGCGGGGGGTGCTGGAGGAACTCCACCAGGGTTCGCCGTCTGGGGAACTTACTGGGGGAGGAAAAAGGCGCTCGCATCCCCGGGTGAGGAGGAATGGCGCAGCAAGCGTGACACTGGCCAGCTCTTCCCACCACTTACTTGTTACCCACAATGAGATCTTGCTTTCCCAGGAACCGGCCGTCCACTGCATCGTGATGTGCTGTGATAGCAGCCACATGTCTGTGCGAGAAGGCTCACTGGGGGAAACACATACTTGCGTAAAGCCTAAGGCCAGCTGTGCACCAGTGCGTCCGTGCCAAGGGGGCCTTGGTCAGGGAGTCATACAACTGGCCGTGGCAGGACTCGTGGGAGGCAACCAGGTTTACCTGAGTTTCCCTGAGTCGATTCCAGAACAGCCGGATCGTCTCAGGATGGAGTCGCCATTCTCCGGGGAACGTGAGCTATCGTGAGAGCACATCGGCTGCACGATTGAGGATGTGGATGACCAGAATGTGGACGGCGCGCAGCGACTTGGAGATGGCGGGCGAGTTGTGACAGGCGACGTGATCATAGACAACCCTGCCAGTTGATGTACAAAATGGTCGCAGTGTTGACCATGCGGACCAACACGTGCTAGCCAAGCAGCAGCGGCCGGACCGCCACAAGGCTAGTAGCACTGCCAGCAACTCGAGGCAGTTGATGTGCCAAAGCAGTTGAGGCCCTGTCCAGAACCCCGAGGCTGCATGCCCGTTGTATGTAGCGCACCAGCCCACATTAGAGGCATTCATTGTAACAAACGACATGACGAGGCAATTGTTCTAAGGGCACTCTGACCTGTAGAAAGACAAGGTTCATGCAGGGGCTGAATGAGCGGGAACGCGTTGGCTTGATGGTAACGTGAACTGTACCGCGGCACCATGCCCATTTCGGGATTTAGGAGTGTAACCTGTGCTGAAGTGGTCGGTACTACCCTCGTGCATTTGTTTGAGTGCCTTGGCTTGGTGGACCTGCAGGATGGCCATGGCATGCACGGCAGAGGCGGCCTGGCCCGCAGCACTGTAAGCTTTGGCCGCGAGCGCAGCCGTCAGCTTACAGGCTTTGGACAGGAGACGCGGGCAATTCCTCCAAGTGATGGCCCCGCCATCAAGTGTAGTGAGGACGGAGGAGGGAGATGAGCGGCTTCTGGCTGTAAAAGGGGCCGTCCACGACTTCATCAGCTCCTCATGCACCTCCGGGAAAAAAAGCCGCGTCCCGCTCCGAGAAACCAATCATCTAGCCGCGAGGGCTCGGGACTGGGAAGTTTGTTGACCTCAAGCCCGATACTCATGGCTGCCCGGGCAAGCATGGCTGTCAACTGGTGACAACACCCAAGGGGGGCAGCCCCATCGAATCTTCATCCTCAGAGGATGATAGCCCATCCCCCGATGCTGCGATCGACATCTGATCCACCGGGGGTGCACTGAATTAAATGCTGGCAGCCCCGTGAGGCGGACCAGCGAAATCACTTGGGAGCCGAACAGGACGATCGTGCAATAAGAGGTCCGTGGGACTGCCGGTGGAGAAGGGTTTTATGTAACCATCAGTTCTCCCAGAGCACTAGCCGGCGGTTCTCTGCTCGAGCCAGAGTGGGGAAGGAAGTTAGCGGTAGAGGGTTGTGCCCCTCTTTTCACAAAAAAGAGGCGAGATCGCAGCGAGTTCATGCTCATACACTCACAGTAAACGCATGAGTCATCCACAAACGCAGCTTCAGCATGTTGGGTACCCAGACACTGAAGAAAACGATCGTGTCTGTCCTCAGAAGACGAGTAACAACAGCAAACAAGAGGACACGGACAGAACGGACATCTTTAAAAAGATGCGAGCCTTCCATGCTTTGCTCTTTTAGGAAATCTGCTCTTTTAGTTGAAGTGCCCAATCGCTGCAGACAGGGACACCGCTGTTCACACCGTAACACCAACCAAGAACAGCTTTCCAGTCAGATCGATGAAAGGTTTTGTGGAGATCAGCACTGTTCACCTACTCGGCTCCGAAGCAAAAATCTGAAGAGTGGATGCACCTGTCTCCTATTTATACCCATATGCATGGGGAGTGGTTCAGGTGTGTAAAATCCACTAGCCAAAATTCATTGGTGTTTTCTTTTCAGAGATGACTGGGGCTCCCAAGTGAATCCCCATATGTCATCACAACATAACTCGTAGTGACCGACAGTTAGGGAACTGAATTTGGTGAAAGTACAGTGTGTTACAGTAAAGCTATTAACAATTTTTCATATTAAAAATTAATAAAAAATGTGCCAAAGCAATTACTTTCAAAATGAGTGTTGTAGTATAACCAGCAGGAGAGCAGTGATGTGTGAACTGAATTTGGTGAAGGTATAAGGTGTTACAGTAAAAGTTATTAACAACTTTCCATAATAAAAAAATAATAAAAAATGTGCCAAAGCAATTACTTTCAAAATGAGTGTTGTAGTATAACCAGCAGGAGAGCAGTGATGTGTGAACTGAATTTGGTGAAGGTATAAGGTGTTACAGTAAAAGTTATTAACAACTTTCCATAATAAAAAAATAATAAAAAATGTGGCAAAGCAATTATTTTCAAAATGAGTGTTGTAGTATAACCAGCAGGAGAGCAGTGATGTCTGAACTGAATTTGGTGAAAGTACAGTGTGTTACAGTAAAGTTATTAAAAAAATCACAATAAAAATTCATAAAAAATGTGTCAAAGCAATTACTCACAAAATGAGTGTTGTAGTATAACCAGCAGGAGAGCAGTGATGTGTGAACTGAATTTGGTGAAAGTACAGTGTGTTACAGTAAAGTTATTTATTATTTTTCATAATGAAAAAGTATAAAAAATGTGCCAAAGTAATTATTTTCAAAATGAGTGTTGTAGTATAACCAGCAGGAGAGCAGTGATGTGTGAACTGAATTTGGTGAAAGTACAGTGTGTTACAGTAAAGTTATTAAAAAATGTTCATAATAAACATTAATAAAAAATGTGCCAAAGCAATTACTTTCAAAATGAGTGTTGTAGTATAACCAGCAGGAAGGCAGTGATGTGTGCACTGAATTTGGTGAAAGTATAATGTGTTATATTAAAGTTATTAAACAATTTTTCATAATAAAAATTAATAAAAAATGTGCCAAAGCAATTATTTTATTCAAAATGATGTTTAGTATAACCAGCAGGAGAGCAGTGATGTGTGAACTGAATTTGGTGAAAGTACAGTGTGTCAGTGTAAAGTTATTGAGTATGTTATTAGTAACATTTTTCAAGTTTGGCACTTTGCAGACGGTCCCTTAGGACTTGTCTCTCAGACGCCAGCGCATCGAGATCAACGTATTTTATACAGAGCTGAGGAAAGCTTGTTTTGAGGAAACCTCGCTTGTAGCTCGTTTTCTACATCACTAGAAAAGAAAAGAGGCGTTATTTGTGTATTAAAAACGTTTTGCTCGCGAGTTATTGATCCGGAAAAGTCGAATCTGTCAATATCTTGCCAACTTTAGTTAGTTTTAGGTTTGATATTCGCCGGATATTCGCCTAGGCTGATTTAGGGACCGTCTGCAAATGTACCTTTCAATACAAAACGAAGTCCAATAATTAATACAAATGATGTTTACAAATCCATAGTAAATGCCTTGTGGGTAAACAGATTGAACATATTTCATCAATATGTCGCCTTAGACAATACCTCCCCTAATGTATGTACAGTACACAAATATTTTTAGGGAAAAAAATACAGTAATTCATCGAAATGGTTTTTCATGTTCCAAAGGTTGTATTACGTTTGTAGTTACAAGACTGATTAACTACAGTTGAAATTTTGCCAATATCTCCCTTACTGTATGTACAGTACACAAATATTTTTAGAAAACAATTACTGTAATTCACCTAAAGGGTTTTTTTCATGTTCCAAAGGTTGTAGTACATTCCTAGTGGCCAGGATGACGTACTACAGGCAACATTTTGCCAATATTTTCTTTACTGTACATACAGTGCATAATTATTCTTAGAAAACAATTACTGTAATTCACCAAAAGGGTTTTTTCATGTTCCAAAGGCTGTAGTACGTTTGTAGATACAAGTCTGAATTACTACAGGTGAAATTTTGCCAATATCTCCCTTACTGTATGTACAGTACACAAATAATTTTAGAAAACAATTACTGTAATTCACTTAAAGGGTTTTTTAATGTTCCAAAGGTTGTAGTACATTCTCAGAGGCCAGGCTGACTTACTACAGGTGAAATTTTGCCAGTATCTCCCTTACTGTATGTACAGTATACAAATATTTTTAGAAAACAATTACTGTAATTCACCTAAAGGGTTTTTTCATGTTCCAAAGGTTGTAGTACATTCCTAGTGGCCAGGCTGACTTACTACGGGTGAAATTGTGCCAATATTTTCCTTACTGTACATACAGTGCATAATTATTCTTAGAAAACAATTACTGTAATTCACCTAAAGGGTTTTGTAATATTCCAAACGCTGTAGTACATTTGTAGTTACAAGTCTGACTTACTACAGGTGAAATTTTGCCAATATCTCCCTTACTGTATGTACAGTACACAAATATTTTTAGAAAACAATTACTGTAATTCACTTAAAGGGTTTTTTAATGTTTCAAAGGTTGTAGTACATTCCTAGTGGCCAGGCTGACTTACTACAGATGAAATTTTGCCAGAATCTCCCTTACTGTATGTACAGTATACAAACATTTTTAGAAAACAATTACTGTAATTCACCTAAAGGGTTTTTTCATGTTCCAAAGGTTGTAGTACATTCTTAGTGGCCAGGCTGACTTACTACAGGTAAAATTTTGCCAATATCTCCCTTACTGTATGTACAGTATACAAATATTTTTAGAAAACAATTACTGTAATTCACCTAAAGGGTTTTTTCATGTTCCAAAGGTTGTAGTACATTCCTAGTGGCCAGGCTGACTTACTACGGGTGAAATTTTGCCACAAATTTTCTTTACTGTACATACAGTGCATAATTATTCTTAGAAAACAATTACTGTAATTCACCAAAAGGGTTTTTTCATGTTCCAAAGGCTGTAGTACGTTTGTAGTTACAAGTCTGAATTACTACAGGTGAAATTTTGCCAATATCTCACTTACTGTATGTACAGTACACAAATATTTTTAGAAAACAATTACTGTAATTCACCTAAAGGGTTTTTTCATGTTCCAAAGGTTGTAGTACATTCCTAGTGGCCAGGCTGATGTACTACAGGTGAAATTTGGCTAATATTTTCCTTACTGTACATACTGTGCATAATTATTCTTAGAAAACAATTACTGTAATTCACCAAAGGGTTTTTTCATGTTACAAAGGCTGTAGTACATTTGTAGTTATGAGACTGACTTACTACAGCTGAAATTTTGCCAATATCTTCCTTACTGTACGTACAGTATACAAATATTTTAATGAAAAAAGTATTGTAATTCACCAAAAGGTTTTTTTTTTCATGTTCCAAAGGCTGTAGTACATTTGTAGTTATGAGACTGACTTACTACAGCTGAAATTTTGCCAATATCTTCCTTACTGTATGTACAGTCCACAAATATTTTAATTAAAAAACTACTGTAATTAACCAAAAGGGTTTTTTTCATGTTCCAAAAGTCATAGTACGTTTACTAGTACGTAAGTACGTAAGACTGACTTACTACAGGTTCAATTTTGCCAATGTCACCCTTACTGTACATACAGTACACAATTATTCTTAGAAAACAATTACTGTAATTCACCAAAGGGTTTTTTCATGTTCCAAAGGCTGTAGTACATTTGTAGTTATGAGACTGACTTACTACAGCTGAAATTTTGCCAATATCTTCCTTACTGTATGTACAGTCCACAAATATTTTAATTAAAAAAACTACTGTAATTAACCAAAAGGGTTTTTTTCATGTTCCAAAAGTCATAGTACGTTTACTAGTACGTAAGTACGTAAGACTGACTTACTACAGGTTCAATTTTGCCAATGTCACCCTTACTGTACATACAGTACACAATTATTCTTAGAAAACAATTACTGTAATTCACAAAAAGGTTTTTTTTATGTTCCAAAGGCTGTAGTACGTTTGTAGTTATAAGACTGACTTACTACATGTGAAATTTTGCCAATTTCTTCCTTACTGTACATGCAGTACATAATCTTAGAAAAAAAATACTGAAATTCACCAAAAGTTTTTTTTTTTATGTTCCAAACGTTGCAGTGCGTTTGTAGTGACCAGACTAACTTATTACAGGTGACATTTTGACAATAACACCCTTACTGTATGTACAGCACACAAATATTTTCATTAAAAACAAATTCACCAAAAGTTTTTTTTTTCATGTTCTAAAGGTTGTAGTACGCTCCTAGTGGCCTTGGATTCTACAGCAGATTATTTATATTCATATTTATTTATGTATGTACAGTATCTCACAAAAGTGAGTACACCCCTCACATTTCAGCAAAAAGTTTAGTATAATTTATCAAGGGACAATACTGCACAAATTAAACTTGGATATATTTTAGAGTAGTCAATGTGCAGCTTGTATAGAAGTACACATTTACTGTCCTCTAAATATAACTCAACATATAACCATTATTGTCCAAATAACTGACAACAAAAAAATGAGTACACCCTAAGTGAACATGTCAAAACTGTGTCCAAAGTGTCAATATTTTGTAGGGGCACCATTGTTATCTAGCACTGCCTTAATCCTCCTGGGCATGGAATTCACCAGATCTGCACATGTTGTTGCTGGCATCCTCTTCCACTCCTCCATAATGACATCACGGAGCTGTTGGATGTTAGACACATGGTGCGTCTCCACCTTCCACTTGAGGATGCCCCGCATGTGCTCAATAGCGTTCAGGTCTGGAGACATACTTGGCCACTCCATCACCATCACCTTCAGCTTCATCAGCAAGGCAGTTGTCATCTTGGTGGTGTGTTTGGGGTGGTTATGTTTGAAAACAGTTTCTGAAGGGAGGGCATCATCTTCTGCTTCAGAATGTCACAGTACATGTTGGAATCCATGTTTTCCTCAATGAACCGCAGCTCCCCAGTACCAGCAGTAGTCATGCAGCCCCAGACCATGATGCTACCACCACTATGCTTGACTGTAGGCAAGGCATAATTTTCTTGGTACTCCTTAGTGTTGTTTTTGGCAGCCTGTTTTAATTTTAAACCAATAAAAGTCTTTGTGTGAAGCTGTCATTTTAGTTTTTATTAGTTTTAGTCACGTTCATACTCTTTTTAGTCTAGTCAAGTTTCAGTCAACTAAAAGTCTGAGCATTTTAGTCTTATTTTAGTCAGAATTATCCATGACTATTTTCGTCTAGTTTTAGTCGACGAAAACTGATGACATTTTAGTCTAGTTTTAGTCGACGAAAACTGATGACATTTAGTCTAGTTTTAGTCAATGAAAATTGTATTTTAGTCTCTTTTTAATAATGCAATTCTATTTAACCCAGTCAATATAGTATAAGTACCTAGTAGTATAGACTAAACCAAAATTTTCTTTTAGCCAAACCCATTTCAAACAAGGTTATCTTATTATATTATTGTTACCTTATAGACTCAGGAATACATCCATTCCAGACACGGAAGACACTCTGATTTGAATTTACAACATTTATTTTACCAACCAAACATGTTAGAAGTACACACACATAAATTTAAATAAATAAAAACACAAAATAAAATAAATAAAATAGCATCACATGACAATGCCAGAAAAAATAATAATACATTCAAGTTTAACAAAGAGAAACAAGGTGCTTGAATGCTTGAGCTACAATAACATACTAAAAAGTGCAAATAAAATGTGTGTGTCTGTTACTTGTATTGCTTGTAAACTGAAGTCAGATGAAGCCGGCCATCGTCCCTTTCTCTGTGTCATACTTAACTTTGTTTGTTGTCATCTTCTAAATAATGCCACGAGTGGAGCTTGAGGAAGTGACGTCGCCTGCGTCTGCGCAGAGTGTTGCCATGTCCGCGGCTTTCCCGTGGAATTGGACTACTTTAACACTGTTGCCGCGGGTTGCTTTTCATGTCCGCGGGTTGAAGTGACCCCGATAACATGCCCCTGGAATGCAAACTTTACCGGGGAACCCCCCTCGAAATGCGATAGGGCTAGTTTTGAGTAGCAATTGGGCGGGTTTTGTTGCGCAAACCTGTCAGCCCCTGAAGTGAGACAGAAATACTGCAAAATAATAATAATAACGCGACAAAACGAGATGAAATAACGTTATAACATTTTGTTTCGTCTCGTTTTGGTCAACGAAAATGAAGAGACATTTTAGCATAGTTTTTATTTTGTAAACCACATTTAGTCTCGTTTTTATTCGTCAACGATATTGCATTATACATTTAATTGTATAATGGCTTTCCTGTAGCTCAAATGGTAGAGCATGGCGCTAGCAACGTCAAGATCATGGGTTCGATTCCCAGGGAAAGCAAGAGCTGATCAAATGTGAAACTGTAATTGAATGCAATGTAAGTCGCTTTGGATAAAAGCGTCTGCTAAATGCATAAATGTAAATGTAAATGTAAATTATAGTCATCGTCACATGACCAGCATTTACGTTGCGTCTCGTCTCGTTTTTGTCACGTGATAAAGGTTCGTTGACGACGATATTTAGTCATAATTAGCCAAGATGGTAGCCAAGATGGCGCTGCTATGTTCGGCCGCCGTCCGGGTCGCTCCGCTAAGACTATGCTTTTATTTACTTTTTTACTTACTTTTGATTTCTATTTTTACACACATTACGTCGGCAAATATTTTTACTCTCATTTCACTGCTGGTTATACAATCTCTGTATAGTCGTGTATGTGACAAATAAAACTTGAAACTTGAAACTTGAAACTAATTTTCGTTGACGAAAACAACACTAGTACTCCTCACCAGGGCGTCGCCACACATGCTGGACACCATCTGAGTCAAACAAGTTTACCTTAGACTCATCAGACCACAGGACATGGTTCCAGTAATTCATGCTCTTGGACAAGTTGTCTTCAGCAAATTGTTTGCAGGCTTTTTTGTGAGCCAGCTACAGAAGAGGCTTCCTTCTGGGACGACGGCCATGCAAACCGACTTGTTGCAGTGTGTGCGTATGGTCTGAGCACTGACAAGCTGACCTTCCACTTCTGCAACCTCTAAAGCAATGCTGGCAGCACTCATGCGTTTGTTTTTTGAAGCCTGTTTTTTTGAAGCCAGCTTCTGCACCTGATGCACAAGGACTCAACTTCTTTGATCGACCCTTGCGAGGCCTGTTCCAAGTGAAACCCGTCTTGGAAAACATCTGTATGACCCTGGCCACTGTACTGTAGTGTAGAGGTCTTCACTGGTCCACTTGGATCCGAAAACCCGAGGTCCGACCTGAGACCCGAGCGGGTTCGGGTCCAAAACTTCTACGAGTGTCTCGGACACAGGTCGGGTTCGGTATTAGCAGCCTCGGGTCTCGGGTAATTAAAATAAATGTGCTTTTCCCAAAAGGAGCCGATTAGACCCGAATTCTTTTAAACTTTCCCGGATGTGTAGCCTACTTGTGCGTTCATGTTAAGTTCATTTTTGAGAAACGCACGTAAAAAAGGAACATATTGTAACCTCAGAAATCCATCTTATAGATATGAAATCCATCAGGAAAAATCCACTCACTTCATTACGCTGTGTGTCAATGCAAGGCTTTTCTTTTTTTGTGTGCAGAAGCCCTTCACCGGAGACGAAGGTAAATAACGTTGCAGACAAAACTAGCAAATCCATGATTTATTAACCTATCGATTTAATTTTTTATAAAACTATCACGTTTATATTTCAAATCCACTGGTTACAACTGAAAGTCAAACTCAGAAATAACATGTATCAATCAGGCAAAAATATAAAGTAATAGGCTAATAAATAAGTAAATAAACTGAATGAAAGTAATGGAGCAGAGGCCAAATCAGATGCACAGGTCAATGCCATTTATGTTCGGGTCCAGTCGGGTTCGAAAATAAATGCGGCCGGGTCGGGTCGGACTCGGGACTAATGTCATCGGGTCTGTCTCGGGTCAGGTTTATCTTTTTTTATTTTTATTTATGCACGTCGGGTTTGGGTAAGAAGTGATTCGGGTCTATTCGGGTCGGGTACGGATTTTAGGACCCGAGAAGACCTCTACTGTAGTGTACTCGGTTGCAGGCTGTTACCGAACTTCGAATAGCCTCGGCCATCTTTGTGGAGAGCAACAATTCTAATTCTCAAATCCTCAGAGAGTTCTTTGCCATGAGGGGCCATGTTGAACATCCAGTGGTCAGTATGAGAGAAATGTACTCAAAGAACCCAATTTGAACTGCTCTAAAATAAGATACACGAATTTGTATGGTCCTGTCAAGCAGACAAAAACATGAACATGATGAATAGGACATGTGGCTTTGCATGGTTAAACGATGTATAGCTGTTATCACTTAGGGTGTACTCAGTTTTGTTGCCAGCTTTTTTGACAATAATGGCTGTATGTTGAGTTATTTTCAGAGAACATTAAATCTTTACTGCTATACAAGTTGAACATTGACTACTCTAAAATATATCCAAGTTTAATTTCTATAGTATTGTCCCTTGAAAATATATACTAAATTGATTGCCGAAATGTGAGGGGTGTATTTACTTTTGTGAGATACTGTATGTGTGCATGTGTGTGTGTGAGTGTATGTGTATGGTGATTGTGACCAGTGTTGGGGGTAACGCATTACAAGTAACGCAAGTTACTTAATCATATTACTTTTTTCAAGTAACTAGTAAAGTAACGCGTTACTTTTTAATTTACAAGAAAATATCTGAGTTACTTTTTCAAAAAAGTAACACCAGTTACTTTGTTTTCCGATTTATTGACTGACAAGTCTCCTGTGCCCATGTTGGGAAAAATCGGAAGCACAGAGGTGTTGTGTGCTCTGTGTGAACATGATCTTACTGTAGTTCTAGACTAAATGTGAATGTGCATTAATTCATCTCACTTGCAAAAAAACAAAACAGATTTAGTATTCATCAAAATGAATTAAAACAGTGAAATGCAAACTCAGAATATGATGCAAACTTGCAATAATTAAATATGTTAAATAACACAAATGTATCTAATCCCATTTTATTAACCAATGTCTTTGCTGCTGACCTTTGATGATCCAGTTCAACCGTACTAATAAGCAAAAATGACTTTAGATAAACTAACAATTGTGCTTCATTGTTTTATATTGCTGAAGAGTGTTGAACCTTCTTCTCCTGTGTTCCACTGTACAGACGTGAATTTACTTTTCTGAGGTTTATTCATTACACTTTTTGGTGTGAAAGGGCTTTTATATTTGCTATAAATAGAACTTCTTATATTAAAAACAAACAATCAAGCCCTGCTCATATTTAAAAAGGTAACGTGGAAATAATGCAAAAGTAATGTAAAAAGTAACTAAGTAACGTAATTAGTTACTTTAATTACTTTTTTTACAGTATTGTAATGCATTACTTTTAAAAGTTTTTTAAAAGTAAAACTTTCCCCAACACTGATTGTGACAAAAACATATATCACTCATAATTACGTAGCTGTGTGTGTGTGTGTGTGTCCGTGTCCGTGTCCATGTGTGTGCGTGCATAATTATTAGGCAAGTTGATATTCTGATCATATTTTTTTACCAATTCCAAACCACATCAATCTTAATAACTACAATTATTTTTGTATAATAAATAAATTATAAGTGACATATAATTGTCCATGAAGGCTGGAAGTGAAAAACTTAATATATTCAGGTGTGTGTAATTATTAGGTAGGTTTTCTTTTACCGATAAAATGAGGCAAAAAAGAGAGATTTATTTCAAAAAATTATTAAATGCCCATGAGAAATATTCAAAACTAATGCACTACAGAAATTGCAAAGTTAAGGCATGACCATTGGACTGCAAAATGCTCATTGGGTCAGCAGGGTCAGAAAAAACAGGTGGAGAAAAAACCTTTTGTTGAATTACAGTAATTGTTTTCTAAAAATATTTGTGTACTGTACATACAGTAAGGGAGATATTGGCAAGATTTCATCTGTAGTAAGTCAGACATGGAACTACAAACGTACTACAGCCTTTGGAACATTAAAAAAACCTTTAAGTGAATTACAGTAATTGTTTTCTAAAATTATTTGTGTACTGTACATACAGTAAGGGAGATATTGGCAAAATTTCACCTGTAGTAAGTCAGCCTGGCCACTAGGAATGTACTACAACATTTGGAACATGAAAAAAACCCTTTTGGTGAATTACAGTAATTGTTTTCTAAAAATATTTGTGTACTGTACATACAGTAAGGGAGATATTGGCAAAATTTCACCTGTAGTAAGTCAGCCTGGCCACTAGGAATGTACTACAACATTTGGAACATGAAAAAACCCTTTTGGTGAATTACAGTAATTGTTTTCTAAAAATATTTGTGTACTGTACATACAGTAAGGGAGATATTGGCAAAATTTCATCTGTAGTAAGTCAGCCTGGCCACTATGAATGTACTACAACCCTTGGAACATTAAAAAAACCTTTAAGTGAATTACAGTAATTGTTTTCTAAAATTATGTGTGTACTGTACATACAGTAAGTCAGATATTGGAAAAATTTCACCTGTAGTAAGTCAGACTTGTAACTACAAACGTACTACAACCTTTGGAACATAAAAAAAACCCTTTAGGTGAATTACAGTAATTGTTTTCTAAGAATAATTATGCACTGTATGTACAGTAAGGAAAATATTGGCAAAATTTCACCCGTAGTAAGTCAGCCTGGCCACTAGGAATGTACTACAACCTTTGGAACATGAAAAAACCCTTTAGGTGAATTACAGTAATTGTTTTCTAAAAATATTTGTATACTGTACATACAGTAAGGGAGATACTGGCAAAATTTCACCTGTAGTACGTCAGCCTGGCCACTAGGAATGTACTACAACCTTTGGAACATTAAAAAAACCCTTTAAGTGAATTACAGTAATTGTTTTCTAAAATTATTTGTGTACTGTACATACAGTAAGGGAGATATTGGCAAAATTTCACCTGTAGTAAGTCAGACTTGTAACTACAAATGTACTACAGCCTTTGGAACATGAAAAAACCCTTTAGGTGAATTACAGTAATTGTTTTCTAAGAATAATTATGCACTGTATGTACAGTAAGGAAAATATTGGCAAAATTTCACCCGTAGTAAGTCAGCCTGGCCACTAGGAATGTACTACAACCTTTGGAACATTAAAAACCCCTTTAGGTGAATTACAGTAATTGTTTTCTAAGAATAATTATGCACTGTATGTACAGTAAAGAAAATATTGGCAAAATTTCACCCGTAGTAAGTCAGCCTGGCCACTAGGAATGTACTACAACCTTTGGAACATTAAAAACCCCTTTAGGTGAATTACAGTAATTGTTTTCTAAAAATATTTGTGTACTGTACATACAGTAAGGGAGATATTGGCAAATTTTCATCTGTAGTAAGTCAGACTTGTAACTACAAACGTACTACAACCTTTGGAACAACCCTTTAGGTGAATTACAGTAATTGTTTTCTAAGAATAATTATGCACTGTATGTACAGTAAGGAAAATATTGGCAAAATTTCACCCGTAGTAAGTCAGCCTGGCCACTAGGAATGTACTACAACCTTTGGAACATTAAAAAACCCTTTAAGTGAATTACAGTAATTGTTTTCTAAAATTATTTGTGTACTGTACATACAGTAAGGGAGATATTGGCAAAATTTCACCTGTAGTAAGTCAGACTTGTAACTACAAATATACTACAGCCTTTGGAACATGAAAAAAACCCTTTAGGTGAATTACAGTAATTGTTTTCTAAGAATAATTATGCACTGTATGTACAGTAAGGAAAATATTGGCAAAATTTCACCCGTAGTAAGTCAGCCTGGCCACTAGGAATGTACTACAACCTTTGGAACATTAAAAACCCCTTTAGGTGAATTACAGTAATTGTTTTCTAAGAATAATTATGCACTGTATGTACAGTAAGGAAAATATTGGCAAAATTTCACCCGTAGTAAGTCAGCCTGGCCACTAGGAATGTACTACAACCTTTGGAACATTAAAAACCCCTTTAGGTGAATTACAGTAATTGTTTTCTAAAAATATTTGTGTACTGTACATACAGTAAGGGAGATATTGGCAAATTTTCATCTGTAGTAAGTCAGACTTGTAACTACAAACGTACTACAACCTTTGGAACAACCCTTTAGGTGAATTACAGTAATTGTTTTCTAAGAATAATTATGCACTGTATGTACAGTAAGGAAAATATTGGCAAAATTTCACCCGTAGTAAGTCAGCCTGGCCACTAGGAATGTACTACAACCTTGGGAACATGAAAAAACCCTTTAGGTGAATTACAGTAATTGTTTTCTAAAAATATTTGTATACTGTACATACAGTAAGGGAGATACTGGCAAAATTTCACCTGTAGTACGTCAGCCTGGCCACTAGGAATGTACTACAACCTTTGGAACATTAAAAAACCCTTTAAGTGAATTACAGTAATTGTTTTCTAAAATTATTTGTGTACTGTACATACAGTAAGGGAGATATTGGCAAAATTTCACCTGTAGTAAGTCAGACTTGTAACTACAAATGTACTACAGCCTTTGGAACATGAAAAAACCCTTTAGGTGAATTACAGTAATTGTTTTCTAAGAATAATTATGCACTGTATGTACAGTAAGGAAAATATTGGCAAAATTTCACCCGTAGTAAGTCAGCCTGGCCACTAGGAATGTACTACAACCTTTGGAACATTAAAAACCCCTTTAGGTGAATTACAGTAATTGTTTTCTAAGAATAATTATGCACTGTGCACAGTAAGGAAAATATTGGCAAAATTTCACCCGTAGTAAGTCAGCCTGGAAAATATTGGCAAAATTTCTGTACATACAATAAGGGAGATATTGGCAAATTTTCATCTGTAGTAAGTCAGACTTGTAACTACAAACGTACTACAACCTTTGGAACAACCCTTTAGGTGAATTACAGTAATTGTTTTCTATGAATAATTATGCACTGTATGTACAGTAAGGAAAATATTGGCAAAATTTCACCCGTAGTAAGTCAGCCTGGCCACTAGGAATGTACTACAACCTTTGGAACATGAAAAAAACCCTTTAGGTGAATTACAGTAATTGTTTTCTAAAAATATTTGTATACTGTACATACAGTAAGGGAGATACTGGCAAAATTTCACCTGTAGTACGTCAGCCTGGCCACTAGGAATGTACTACAACCTTTGGAACATTAAAAAACCCTTTAAGTGAATTACAGTAATTGTTTTCTAAAATTATTTGTGTACTGTACATACAGTAAGGGAGATATTGGCAAAATTTCACCTGTAGTAAGTCAGACTTGTAACTACAAATGTACTACAGCCTTTGGAACATGAAAAAACCCTTTAGGTGAATTACAGTAATTGTTTTCTAAGAATAATTATGCACTGTATGTACAGTAAGGAAAATATTGGCAAAATTTCACCCGTAGTAAGTCAGCCTGGCCACTAGGAATGTACTACAACCTTTGGAACATTAAAAACCCCTTTAGGTGAATTACAGTAATTGTTTTCTAAAAATATTTGTGTACTGTACATACAGTAAGGGAGATATTGGCAAATTTTCATCTGTAGTAAGTCAGACTTGTAACTACAAACGTACTACAACCTTTGGAACAACCCTTTAGGTGAATTACAGTAATTGTTTTCTATGAATAATTATGCACTGTATGTACAGTAAGGAAAATATTGGCAAAATTTCACCTGTAGTACGTCAGCCTGGCCACTAGGAATGTACTACAACCTTTGGAACATTAAAAAACCCTTTAAGTGAATCACAGTAATTGTTTTCTATGAATAATTATGCACTGTATGTACAGTAAGGAAAATATTGGCAAAATTTCACCTGTAGTAAGTCAGCCTGGCCACTAGGAATGTACTACAACCATTGGAACATGAAAAAACCCTTTAGGTGAATTACAGTAATTGTTTTCTAAAATTATTTGTGTACTGTACATACAGTAAGGGAGATACTGGCAAAATTTCACCTGTAGTAAGTCAGCCTGGCCACTAGGAATGTACTACAACCTTTGGAACATGAAAAAACCCTTTAGGTGAATTACAGTAATTGTTTTCTAAAAATATTTGTGTACTGTACATACAGTAATGGATATATTGGCAAAATTTCACTTGTAGTAAGTCAGCCTGGCCACTAGGAATGTACTACAACCTTTGGAACATTGAAAAACCCTTTAAGTGAATTACAGTAATTGTTTTCTAAAATTATTTGTGTACTGTACATACAGTAATGGATATATTGGCAAAATTTCACCTGTAGTAAGTCAGCCTGGCCACTAGGAATGTACTACAACCTTTGGAACATGAAAAAAAACCTTTTGGTGAATTAAAGTAATTGTTTTCTAAAAATATTTGTGTACTGTACATACAGTAAGGGAGATACTGGCAAAATTTCACCTGTAGATCAGCCTGGCCACTAGGAATGTACTACAACCTTTGGAACATGAAAAAACCCTTTAGGTGAATTACAGTAATTGTTTTCTAAAAATATTTGTGTACTGTACATACAGTAATGGATATATTGGCAAACTTTCACCTGTAGTAAGTCAGCCTGGCCACTAGGAATGTACTACAACCTTTGGAACATTAAAAAAAACCTTTTGGTGAATTAAAGTAATTGTTTTCTAAAAATATTTGTGTACTGTACATACAGTAAGGGAGATACTGGCAAAATTTCACCTGTAGATCAGCCTGGCCACTAGGAATGTACTACAAGATGCAAGATGGCGCTGCTATGTTCGGCTGCCGTCCGGGCCGCTCCGCTAAGACTATGCTTTTATTTACTTTTTTACTTACTTTTGATTTCTATTTTTACACACATAACGTCGGCACTGATCACCTATGACAAAAGTGCACTCTTGGACATCGGAAACCGCCTCACTAACCTGGTTCAGGACACTTTATCACCGAATCCATCGTGGCCTCTTGAGATTCTTCGGAACGCGGAGAACAAAGGACACAGGAGACGGAACAAAAAACACCGTGGAAAAAGCGCTGGGATTCGGAACAGATTGAGGAAAAGGGCTCACAGTCCTCCTTTACCGAGCCTTTTGCTCGCTAATGTCCAATCCTTGGATAATAAGATGGACGATCTTAGAGCCAGGATTAGTTTCCAACGGGACATAAGGGACTGTAACATCATCTGTTTGACTGAAACATGGCTCACGCCCTCGGTTCCGGACACTGCTGTAACGCCGTCTGACAACTTCTCTGTTTTACGGATGGACAGAACAGCGGAGGCTGGTAAATCCAAGGGTGGTGGTGTGTGTTTCATGACTAACAAGAAATGGTGTGACCCAGGAATATCTCCTCTCTGTCGCGATCCTGCTCGCCTCATCTGGAACATCTATCCATTATTTGCCGCCCATTCTATTTACCCCGCGAGTTCTCCGCGGTCATCGCTACTGCCGTTTACATCCCTCCACAGGCAGACACGAGCTTGGCTTTGTCTAAACTTCACGATGTGATCAGCGGCTACATTAACCAACATCCTGACGCTGCCTTTATCATCGCAGGGGATTTTAACAAAGCCAACCTCAGGCAGGTCATGCCGAACTTTCACCAGCATGTATCCTGTCCAACCAGAGGACCGAATACACTGGATCACTGCTACTCTCAGTTTAAGAACGCCTACAAGGCCCGCTCTCTACCTGCTTTTGGTAAGTCTGACCACGCCGCCATCTTCCTCACACCGGAATACAAACAAAGGCTCGCACAGGAACCCCCGGTGAAGAGGGAAGTGACGCGTTGGTCCTCCCACTCTGAAGCTATGCTGCAGTCGGCTCTTGATGACGTCGACTGGGACATGTTCAGGGCGAGCTCATCTGACGTCAGCGAGTTCACGGAGGTAGCAGTGAGCTTTGTAAAACACACTTACCGAACAAGCTACAGAAACAATAACAGTAAGGACTTTCCCCAATCAGAAACCGTGGATGGACAGATCAATCCGTGAAGCGGTTAACAAACGCACTGCCGCATACAACGAGGCTCTTTTGTCTGGGAATATGCGCGAATATAAAGCTTCGTGTTATGCTGTAAGTGCCGCCAAACATCGCTACAAAGAGAGAATTGAGTCTCATTTCCAGCTCAATGACTCGCGACGCATGTGGCAGGGACTAAGGACCATCTGTGCCTTTGGAAGCAAATCCTCCGCGCAGGTGAGAGCAGATCCGTCGCTGGCCGAAGAATTAAACGCCTTCTACGGCCGCTTTGAAAGCAACGGAGGCATCGCGGCTCTGCCGAGCAGCGCGTCAGGAAGCAGCAGGCAGAGAAGCGAGAATCATGTGATCACCGTGACGGAGGACGAGGTTCGGAGGGCACTAAAGAGAGTGAACATCAGGAAAGCGGCTGGACCTGACGGGATCACAGGCCGGGTTCTGAGATCATGCGCTGATCAGCTTGCTGGTTTGTTCACTTCTATCTTCAATGAGTCCCTTGCTACCTCTGTAGTTCCCACCTCCTTTAAAAAATCCATCATCATCCCTGTGCCTAAGAACAGTAAACCCTCTTGCCTGAATGACTATCGTCCAGTGGCCCTCACATCTATAGTCATGAAGGTTTTTGAGAGACTTGTTAAGAGCCACATTAGCTCCTCCATCCCTGTTACTTTGGACCCTCTTCAGTTTGCCTATCGTCCCAACAGATCAACTGATGATGCCATCTCTCACATACTTCACTCCTCCCTCACACACATTGACAGCAGCAATGGGAACTATGCAAGACTGCTATTCATAGACTATAGCTCAGCTTTTAACACCATAGTCCCCACCAAGCTGACTAATAAACTCACAGGCCTCGGCCTAAACACCTCACTCTGCGACTGGATCCAAGACTTCCTCACCGGCAGACCTCAAGTGGTGAAGGTAGGCCAGTTCACCTCAAACTCCATCACCCTGAACGTAGGAGCCCCGCAGGGCTGCGTTCTGAGTCCCCTGCTATACTCTCTCTACACACATGACTGTGTGTCCCCTCATAGATCCACTTTAAGTGAACTACAGTAATTGTTTTCTAAGAATAATTATGTACTGTATGTACAGTAAGGGAGATATTGGCAAAATCTCACCTGTAGTAAGTCAGCCTGGACACTAGGAATGTACTACAACCTTGAACAGCCATTTGGGTACTTACAGTAGCTTTTTTTATGAACATAATTGTGTACTGTACTGCATATATGAAGAAAGGTATTGGCAAAATCCCACCTGTAGTAAATCACTATGAGTAATACAAGCTTTACAGTTTGGCAATGGTTTATTTTAAATGTTAAAAGTCACTTTAGTTAAAATACATTGGACGTTTTAAACCCAATCGGTGGAATTGTCAGATGGTCCATATGCATCAAGCGCCGCTATAGCACGTCAAAGCTAAATTTGCTGCTACAATACACTTAGGCTGTTTTTAAATAATATTTTCATGTCGATATAAAGTTGTTGCATATTGTTAAAACTCATCATGGTAGTGGTATCTCTGTAGGACTGTCGACTCTATATAACAACAACACCCGAAAGCGAATGTCCGGCGAATATCGAACCTAAAACTAACTTTACCGCGCTACTGAATAAGTTATGATAATGAGACACACAATTGACAGTCGTGACTGTCGTGTATTCAATGAGAAAACAAACTCACCGGAGACAAAGACTCGTTAAATCACGCGATCTGGTTATTTAACACAACAACAGAGTCAAATAGCTAAAATCCGCTAGAATCCACACGTGCTCTCGATTACTCTTTTACTTTCGCTTTCTAAGAATAACGTCCTCTATAACATCATACGAAGAACCCCTAATATTCGGTGTGATTCTGTTAAATGTGATATTGTGTGATAATAGGGTCTATTAACGGTGAACAAACATGTGCGTGTGTTATCTTTTATTATGAGGCGCGATGATTGAATATAATAGAAAGCAGATATTGCCGCGACACGTGACGTCAGGATTTGTCCCTTTGTCCCCGTTGGATTGACTGTACAAAAACATATTAAGAGGAAAAAGTATGAAATATGCCATATACAGATCAATAGCATGACAATATGGACGTTCAGCTCCTCAGTTTCTCCGGTGGAGGAGAGAATAAGCTTCATAATTCTGTTCCTGAGGCTTTGGGATTTATTACATATGGTTTTGTATTTAGTTTGAACTTGTTATAGTGAACAGTTTGAGCTTTACTGTTGTTTAAAGGTTGGATCTGATCCTCTAATGGGGCTAGGGAGGGATTTATGTATTTTTATTTATAAATAAATGTGTTATTGGAGCTCTTCAGAGTTTGACATATGGTTCATTTTCTCTCAAAAGACCAAAACAGTGACATATTCAGGGAAATACTTGATATAACTTGCGTGCTTGAGAGTGTCATAGTACGTTATTTTTTTTATTATTATTATTTATCAATACAAACATATACATCTCACAACAGTAATAGAAAAAATTGAAAAAGGGTATACAGAGAATAAAATAAAAAACAAACAAGTGCATGTACATGGGTAAAACAAACAAACAAATAAATAAATAAAATTTGTTACTTTTACCATAGGCCTAATAATACCATGGTTAATTTTCCTTATAGGACAAAACATGACCCATGATAATGCAAAAACATGTTCAGTGTTAAGATTTGTTCTGTAAAGATATATTCAGGATGTAGCTATTATTGTAAGATAAAACAATAACATATGGTCCTAATGTAATACTTATTTTTTTTCTAAAATAAAAATATGCTATGTGCAAACAAATTATAATGAGGTGGTTGTTTTGCAACAAGGTGGAGATATGTTGATGAAAAAAATTAGTGAAAAAAGTAAACACACACATAAGGGACAGAGAGATGTCAGGGAATATGAAGAGACTAAAAAGGAAAATGGAAGTTCAAGTGATAACCTTGAATTATTTTGCACGGCCTCAGCCTAGGGATTTAAACTTGTTATGATGATGATGAATGGTCATACAAAAAATATTGTTGCCCGTGGTTTCAAATTTTGTTGTGGGATTATGGGATGGCCTGGATGAGTGTGAGATTTCCCGGCCTGACATTTTGTCCCAGTCCGCCCCTGCTTCCAGGAGACTTATTTTCTATAAGATTGTTTATGCAATCTATAACCTCTTGAATATTTAATTCTTTATCACATGAATTTATGAAATCTGTAGTGATCTTATTAATATTGTCAGAAAAGTTGCTAAGAAATAAATCTGTATTAGTGGGTTGATTAAGAGAGCTATACAATTTACTATAGAATTGAGATATGCATCGATGCACGCGTAGCGAAAGACTACGCGTGCATCGAAGTCGAAGGGTCACGTGATCTCAAATTGTTTGTTTTTGACGACCACACGAGGAGCACCAGAGGCTTAAAAGAATAGAGAGTTCACACCACAACTATAATGATAACTGGTTAAATTATCAGTGTTTTTATACTGTGGCTGCGACTTTGCATTAGGATGCTTTAATTGTTATTTCTATTGTCTCATCTTAAAATAATCAAATGCATCTCCATTAATGATTGTATTATTATATTTTTATTAATCATGTAATTGTTTGCACATGGATTGAGTCCATATCAGCATATGCTCATTTCGACACATCTTCTTGCAAACATGTTCTTATGAAGTAACACAGAAAATACAATGCAGATCAATGTTTTATAAGTTATTTTAGCAGATTCCCACGCACATGATTAAATTTGTTATGTTCTCATGGGTTCCTCTGATGAACACTAGATTTTTTGAGTGTGTTCAGAATGGCATTTTATCATGCATGTATATATTTCACAGACTGTATCCTACATTTCTTCCATTTTCATAACTTTTTCTAAGCAGCATCACTAGTTGAATTGAACACAGTGTAATGACTTCATGCGGCGGCAGCAGTGTAATCGTATATTGCCGGTGATTTCATGTTATGACACTTCACTTCATAATCTTTCATTGAAAGCACTACACAGGTAGTGTGGACTCAGTGGTTCTTAATGTCAAACTCATAGTAAATGACCGTTTTCTGGTTTAGTTCCACCTGTTCAGTTCCCTCTTCCACACATCAGGATACAGCAGATGTGAAGGCCTTTATAGTTCAGATCTTCAGTAGCTCTCAGCGATAAACTGATATATCATCTGGCTTTTTTTCTTTAAATGTTCAGACACTTTTATAAAGCTATTTTTATTTTATAATGCTCAGTACATTTAAAGAGAAGTGGAAACTCAGGAGCCACACGTCAATGTTGTGTGATGAACATAATACCGTTTTAGATGTACATTTGTGTATTTGTACCAAGTGTCTTGTTTTATTGAGTCACCTCAGACTTTGCAGTTCAGATCTTTTATTAAAAAACAAAGACAAACAAAAAAAACAAAGTTAGTCTTTCATTAAACACATGTATTACAAAGTGCAATGCTCATTCTATAGAGCTGCAATCCAAAAATTAGAGCAGTTAACCGTTTAATGTTTAAATGCATTTTAAAAAGCCCCCCAAAAAACAACTTTATTTCAGTACCAGTACAAAATGAGACATTTGCGTATTTACAGAAAAGTTTCAACATAAAATAAAAAAAATCTGATATATGATCACAGGAATATGCTCTAACATGTTAAACTGTTTGCTCAAATATGTAGAATATTTACACTCAATGTGTTATTATTAATAGCAGAAAATCCTGCTATTTTAACAGTGTAAATAGAATCTATAGCCATTTACCCTGCAGTTTCATCTTGTGGTGCTCTACACTTCATTCTGGCGTCTTGTGTTGCTGCAATACCGTATTCCTCAAAATGAGCCGCTCTTCTAATATGATTACTTGTATCTCAAACAGATTTCAGTCAACTTTCGTTCATTATAGTGAGTATGTTGCTGTGGTCAGGGAGGATTCAGATGTGCAGCACTTTGATTTGACATTGTCATGTGGCATTGTAGGATTGACGAGGATGACATCAGTTGTAGTTGTCATTGAGTAAATTGACTTTTGATTGAATTGATGATGCTGTATTCAAGTTATGCGTTTTATAATGATCACTGGGAATAAAACCCACTTTTAAAATTGTTTATGTTGTTAGAACAACACCAGTACATTGGTTTTCACGCAGGTATTTTTAGTGTACGTTATGTTCCTCTGTTTAAACTGTGTTGATCAGTCAGGTGTCTGAGCTGTTATTACTCAGTAAAGGCTGACTGGACTCTACAGGTGATTCTACAGGTTCTGGACAATCCAGAATTTTAAGTGGACTCAGATCACCAGCTCCAGGATTGAACAGAGGAACGACTGATCCAGAGAATCTGCTGCTGATGGTCAGGAGATGTTTTCTCTCTGTGACGTTGTAAAATGACAGCTGACCGTCATCATAATCTAACAGAACTCCCAGTCGTTCAGGTCTCGGTGTCAGTGAGAATATAATTGATTGGTCAGTGTTGGTGTGAAAGCCATAAGGACCGCCTGAACACAAGAACCAGTAACCAGCTGATGGAGTTAAAGCAGATCTGTCTCTTGAAGTTAAACTTTCCTCTTTCATCACACCAATTAACCAGTAGTTTTTGGGAGGATTAGGTGGAACTGCCAAATCCACCTCCCAATAGTGACGACCAGAGGTGAATCTTTGGGCTCCAAATGCACATAATTGATATGGAAATCCATCTCCAGTGTGTTTATATTCTTCAATGTCCCTCACGATTTTACAGTTCTCAGAAACCTTCAGATCTGGATGTAAACGCTCACGGTCAATAGTGATCTCAACTGTGAGGAAAAACACATTCAACAAATATTAATCCTTATGTATAATTTTATATGAAATTATATTTACACACACATGCATATATAACTGACATTACATCATACCTGCATGTTTCCTCAGGTCTTCTATATTTACGTCTCCCACAACTAAAATGAAAAACAAGTAATTTGAGATTTTAGAGGGGAATAAATCTAGCTGTAGTTAACATCTGCAGTTATCGGTATCTAAAATAGTACAATAGTCCAATATAAGAAGTGAATGATGCTTATGTGAATGGGAGTGTTGATTCCAGCTGTTTCAATGCATTATGAAAATTTTCCATTTTAAAAGGTACAGATTTGATTACATTGTTTTCTCAGACACACATTTATTGCATAAATAATGTATATGAGGGCTGTCTGGAAATTATCTAGCCATGTAATATGAAAAATAGAGACATTTCTTGAAGATACAAGAAATATTGTACGTAGGACAATGATGTGTTGGGACCTCACACAGTTCTCCCAGCTTCTCTGGAAAATCCTTTGAATTGTCATCATCTGCATTGTTATATTTTTCTGAATCTCATCAATGGCCTGAAATCTCTTCCCTTTCAAAGGTGATTTTAGTTTTGAGAAACGCCGGAGTTCATAGGTCTCCAAATCTGGACTGCAGGGTCAAAAACACTCACGGACGGCGCATTGTCACGATGAAGCTGCCCATATCTGCAGCCGTTTTCATCATATTGCATCATCTCGTATTTTGCATTTTACATGGCTGGATACTTTCCTGGACAGCCCTCTTATATTGTGTTTACAATAGCTTATAACATCTCAGGCAGAGAGACAGATATTCATTTATATTGATGTGAATGGGCACTATGGGAATAATTGTTATTATTATTTAATTTATTTAAATTGATCTCAGAATGATTTCCATCTTATCTGTCATGTGATCTGAGGCATAGTGCATAGTGTTTAATGTCCAAGACAAGAACATTTCCCTTGTAAAATTCATTCATTTCTAATGATATTGTATGTGTAGATTTTAATCAACCTAGATTAAGATTTTTATGAAATGGAAGCCTGAAAGGGTTCGTCTGATTCATGACTGTGTTTACATGTTAAATGAAGTTCATGTTACTCACTTTCTTTAGCTGGTTTCTTCCCTGCAAAGCAGATCAGAAATATCAACACATGAGGTGATGGATACAAAGCCTGATGATGAAAACCTGAAGATGACGTCTGCTAGTTACCTGTTAGTTTATCTCTGTATTTGTTCAGGACAAAGCCAACCAAACCCAGAAGAGCAAAAATGAGAAGAGTGAAGAAAAGAGCCTTCCATGGACCTGATGAAACATCTGAGAAACAGAAACCATATTAAACTTAAACATACACATATTTTGTCGTAACTTTGTCAACATAAAAATCTTGTTCACAACATTTTACTTCTAAAAAAGGACTTAGAACTTATGGAATGTATAATGAAATTAGATTTTTTTTTAAATTGGTTTAATGGTTGAAAAATAAGATCAAAGACAACATCAAAGAAAATAGTTTCAGCACAACAAGACCAGGAACATGCATTTAAGAATGCATGCTGGTATATTATAAATGATATTTGTACAAATCTAAAGTAAATGTGAAATTAAAAACCTTAAGTTACAGACACAGGATATACTGGAAACATGCCTGGAGTTGAAGCAAAGTTGGTCACTTTGTTTTAGATATCAACAAATTTCCATGTTCTCTAACCTGAAGAGATGATGCCCTGTATGTTCAGTCTTCCTTCTTGTAACTCTCCAGTTCTGATGGACATTGAACATGAAAACAGTTGAGCGTCTGATTGAGAGACAGCTGTCCAGCTGTGGACAGAGAACATCCCGTCTTCTTCCCGACTGTGAGATGATCCTCCAGGATGGAGAACCCTTCTGTCATCTGACATCCATGTGATACTGGGCTCTGGATACCAACCGCTGGACCTGCAGCTGATGTTCACACGTCCATCATCAAGACGCTTTGGAAACAGGACAGGAGTGGATCCTAAAGCTGATGAGAGAAAGATGTTCAGATGCTCTCCAGACACAAAAACTACATACAGTAAGTGAATCATAACACTAATTGACCTATCGGTAAGCCCCTACCATCGAACGTTGATGAGCCAATAGCAGTCGAGTATCAGTTGCACGGGGACCGGAACTCGGACATCTTTAGGTTTCAGCGCCATAGAAAAGCATTGGAAAATCGCAAGTTCTCGTCGGTTTTGTGGTGATTGTGCCGCAAAAATGGTAAAACGATGTGCCTGGGGCATACTCTCTCATTAAGTTACAATTTTCATCTGCTCAAGCAGAATGTTAATGTCATCTTGTGCATGTCTGGCTAAAACTAGCTAACGTTAAAGTTAGTGAGTCCGTACTAATGTGCAAACCGTTAACTATTCTCACGTCATGTACAGTGTAGGTCAAAAACACATAAATGAAGGTCTACATTTCAGTGCCTCTACATATTAAACTAGTTAAATATAGATTAATTTAATCGTACCCTGCAGTACATGAACAGTGTTGATCCTGGATGCTGTCATCTGCGATCGTTACGACCGTAACATGAGGCTTCTCCCGCTTGCATTGAGACCTTGCTTCCAAATTAATCTTGTTACCCACTAAATTTATTTTAAAATCTTTTATGTATCCCTCAACTGCATATTTAAGTCCCATTTGAATGCTTCTTGACGAGAGGTGGTCCTTCTGTGACCAAAATTTATCGAAAACATCTTGGGACAATGTTTTCACACTGACATCTGTCATTGAAAGACAGTGAGGAACTCTGTTTGTTTGTCCGAGTTCGCAACAGTAACTAAGGGGGCGGGGCTTACCGATAGGTCAGTTCTTTTCTGAGTTTTAAAGATTTTGTCTTTCCAGGGTCTTAAAGCAGTTCAACATGTGCATTCTGTTATTTATTCAACCTCTGGTAAACCGACAAGACTATACTATACTATCCTTATAGTATAAGGTTAGATCTATATATACACTGAACAAAATTATCAACGCAACACTTTTGTTTTTGCCCCCATTTTTCATGAGCTGAACTCAAAGATCTAAGACTTTTTCTATGTACACAAAAGGCCTATTTCTCTCAAATATTGTTCACAAATCTGTCTAAATCTGTGTTAGTGAGCACTTCTCCTTTGCCGAGATAATCCATCCACCTCACCTGTATTGGGGGGGTCCGAAAACCAGTCAGTATCTGGTGTGACCACCATTTGCCTCACGCAGTGCAACACATCTCCTTCACATAGAGTTGATCAGGTTGTTGTTTGTGGCCTGTGGAATGCTGGTCCAATCCTCTTCAATGGCTGTGCGAAGTTGCTGGATATTGGCAGGAACTGGAACACGCTGTCGTATACGCCGATCCAGAGCATCCCAAACATGCTCAATGGGTGACATGTCCGGTGAGTATGCTGGCCATGCAAGAACTGGGATGTTTTCAGCTTCCAGGAATTGTGAACAGATCCTTGCAACATGGAGCCGTGCATTATCATGCTGCAACATGAGGTGATGGTCGTGGATGAATGGCACAACAATGGGCCTCAGGATCTCGTCACGGTATCTCTGTGCATTCAAAATGCCACCAATAAAATGCACCTGTGTTCGTTGTCCATAACATACGCCTGCCCATACCATAACCCCACCGCCACCATGGGCCACTCGATCCACAACGTTGACATCAGCAAACCGCTCACCCACATGATGCCATACACGCTGTCTGCCATCTGCCCTGTACAGTGAAAACCGGGATTCATCCGTGAAGAGAACAGCTCTCCAAAGTGCCAGACGCCATCGAATGTGAGCATTTGCCCACTCAAGTCGGTTACGATGACGAACTGCAGTCAGGTCGAGACCCCGATGAGGACGACGAGCATGCAGATGAGCTTCCCTGAGACGGTTTCTGACAGTTTGTGCAGAAATTCTTGGGTTATGCAAACCGATTGTTGCAGCAGCTGTCCGGGTGGCTGGTCTCAGACGATCTTGGAGGTGAAGATGCTGGATGTGGAGGTCCTGGGCTGGTGTGGTTACACGTGGTCTGTGGTTGTGAGGCCGGTTGGATGTACTGCCAAATTCTCTGAAACGCCTTTGGAGACGGCTTATGGTAGAGAAATGAACATTCAATTCACGGGCAACAGCTCTGGTGGACATTCCTGCAGTCAGCATGCCAATTGCACGCTCCCTCAAAACTTGCGACATCTGTGGCATTGTGCTGTGTGATAAAACTGCACATTTTAGAGTGGCCTTTTATTGTGGCCAGCCTAAGGCACACCTGTGCAATAATCATGCTGTTTAATCAGCATCTTGATATGCCACACCTGTGAGGTGGATGGATTATCTCGGCAAAGGAGAAGTGCTCACTAACACAGATTTAGACAGATTTGTGAACAATATTTGAGAGAAATAGGCCTTTTGTGCACATAGTAAAAGTCTTAGATCTTTGAGTTCAGCTCATGAAAAATGGGGGCAAAAACAAAAGTGTTGCGTTTATAATTTTGTTCAGTGTATGTATATATATATATATATATATATATATATATATATATATATATATATATATAGGCACTATTGGGCTACAAAATATCCACTGATATATTGGCTGATATTTGCCATTTTTGGGCACGTTTTTATATTTTGTATTTAATGTAAAAGAAAGTTTATAACATGATTACAGAGTCAAGAAGTACATTTATTTTACAGATTTATCAGTTACATTTAATTTCAGTAGTCTACTTCTGTTCAGTAGTCCAAAAAAAAGCACTATTATCATAACACTGATCCATATGACTGAAATTTAACTCTGGTATGATTACACCAGGTTTGATGGCATGATGTCAACATTTTCTGCAAATAACGGCGGGTTGATTTCAGTCTGTTTCTCACATAAAGCAATCTTAAGATTTGGAATTTAGTGCACAAGTCATATGGATGAGTTTTATGTCAACAGTCCCCTCAATGATGGTCCTCGTTATGCAAAAGAGCACATGGAGGAGAGAATTTTAATGTTTGGCTGAACGATTGCTTTAATGAGGTGTAGATCCTTAGAAAACAGTCTACTCACCCATGATTTTGAGAAGCACCTCTTCACTGCCATATGAACTTTCTCCACTCACATAACAACGAAATGGACCTTCATCCTGAACTCTGAGTTTCTCCAGCCGTAGAGAGACGTCTCCATCCTTCAGTCCACCAGACTGATCTGACCGTGGAATCAAAGAGGTTCGGTTTCTGAAAAATTCCTGGATGTCCTGGATCTTTCCTTGATTATAGAGCAGAACAGGGTTGTTGAACTCATGACGGTACCAGCGGATCTCCAGAGCTTCAGCGTTCTCAGGAGGAGAGATCCAGCAGGGCAGAATCACTGTGGATCCCACATGAGCCTCTATAGGATCACCAGGAACCACTACAGTGAACGACTCTGACAGACAAAGAAAGACAGTGAAATATCAATAGTCATCTATATATAAATTATATATATAATATAATATAATGTTATGACATGCATGCTGTTGATTCTGTGTAATTGAATCATTAATTAAAAAGCGTGTTCAAAATAATAGCAGTGTGGAGATTAATTAGAGTGGTAAATCATTCTGTGAAAAAACTGGTGTCAAGCAAGTGGCCCTTATTTAAGGACGAATGTTGTTCTGTGCATTTCTCTGAAAATCTGAGTAAAACGGGTCGTTCCAGACATTGTTCAAAAAAATAGCGTGCTTTGATTAAAAAGTTGATTAGAGAGGGGAAAACATATAAAGAAGTGCAGAAAATGATAGGCTGCTCAGCTAAAATGATATCAAATGCTTTGAAATGGCGAACAAAACCAGAAAGATGTGGAAGAAAATGGAAAACTACCATTCGAATGGATCGAAGAATCAGACTCGGCCAATGATTATCTCCAGGGTGATTAAAGACAGTCTAAAGTTACCTGTGAGTACTGTAACAATTAGAATGAATGAATGAATGGTGCATTTATAGGATAAGACGCCTATGTGAAGCCAACGTAAGGAAGACATCCAGGATTAACCCACGAAAGGCCGGGTCCTGACAACATACCTGCACTGAAAGACTGTGCTGCACAGCTTGCTGAAAAAATGAAGACCAAAGGTTACAATTTGCCAAAGAACACATGCAAAAAATTGACTGGCCTAAAGAGAAATGGTGCAATTGTGGACTGATTCAACACATAATCCCACAACATCTCATAAATAAACTAAACCTGCTGGGCCTTAACAATTCCCTCTGTAATTGGATCCTGGACTTTTTAACTGGAAGAGTTTAATGCTGCTCTTCACGCTGCTGACCCACGACTGCACTGCCAAGTTCAGCTCCAACCACATTATCAAGTTCGCTGATGACACAACAGTGGTAGGTCTCATCAGCAACAACGATGAAACGCACTACAGGGAGGAAGTGGCACAGCTGGCTGAATGGTGTGGCGCTAACAATCTGTCCCTCAATGTGGAGAAGACAAAGGAGGTTGTGTTGGACTTCAGGAGGAGGAACTCCACTGACCACCCCCCACTGACCATCGACAGCTCGACTGTGGAGAGAGTCAGCAGCACTAAATTCCTGGGGGTGCACATCACAGAGGATCTCACCTGGACCACCAACACCATGTCACTCTCCAAGAAGGCACAACAGCGCCTACACTTTCTCCGCCGGCAGAAAAGAGCAAGTCTCCCACCACCCATCCTCACCACATTCTACAGGGGCACCATTGAGAGTGTGCTGACCAGCTGTATCACTGTCTGGTACGGGAACTGCAGTGCTGCTGACCGCAAGACCCTAGCGGACAGTGAACACGGCTGCAAAGATCATCGGTGCCCCTCTCCCATCCATCCTAGACATTTTCCTTGCACGATGCTCCAGCAAAACCAACAGCATCGTGAAGGACCCCACCCACAGTCTCTTCCAGCTCCTACCATCAGGAAGACGGTACCGGAGCATCAGAGCCCGCTCCGCCAGACTGCTCAACAGCTTTTCCCCCCAGGCTGTGAGAGCCCTGAACTCAGATCACCCCGCCCCCCTCTGAAACCCCATGCAACCCCCTACCTCCTGAAACATGGACACCCCCCCCCCCCTCCAAACACCCTCCAACCTTACCACACCAAAAAAACAAAAACAAAACAAAACTGTGAACTTTTTTTGTGCAATTCAAGTGTGCTACACACAGGTGAGTGGGCCTGTACAAACCACCTGTAGTAACACACTCTCCTCTATGCACTAGACACTTTTCCAAACACTGCTATGTGTACACAATCACACAAAAGACTCAGCTATATATGTATGTTTACATGCTCATGCACTACTACAAATCATCTTGTACTGTTCCCCAGCCAGCTGCTTGACTCACAATGTTTCTCTCTGCACATGTACAGTATTTATGTGAAGCATTCGCATAGTTTGTATAGTTTGTATTTTTTATCTTTATCTTTAGTTGTATAGGGTAAACTTTTATGGTAAACAGTTTGTATAGTTTGTATTTTCTATCTTTATCTTTAGTTGTATAGGGTAAACATTTACATATAGTATACTTAGTCAACATCTGTCAGTAGGTTAGTCTGTGTATAGGTTTATAGTGTTTTACTTCATTGTTGTATGTCTGTATTTATGTAGCACCGGGGACCTGTGAGGCACGACATTTCGTTCCACTGTATGTCCCCACATGTAGCGGAATGACAATAAATCTCAACTTGAACTTGAACTTGAAAACCAGAAAGATGTGGAAGAAAATGGAAAACTACCATTCGAATGGATCAAAGAATCAGACTCGGCCAACGATCAGCTCCAGGGTGATTAAAGAAAGTCTAAAGTTACCTGTGAGTACTGTAACAGTTAGAATGAATGAATGAATGAATGAATGAATGAATGAATGATGCATTTATAGGAAGACGCCTATGTGAAGCCAACAAGCCCCCGCAAAGCCTAGATAAATGCCATAGCTCTTCACATCCTGAAAAAATGAAGTGGTCTAAATGTATTTATCTGTATTTATATATTCTGTGGATAACGAAATGTTCTCCAATCAAAACGCTCTCACTGGTCAACGAATGACCTCTGCGCACCCGGTTCGCGCAGACACGATGATGCGCGTACTCACGCTGTGCCAGAGTAAGAATGGCAGGCAAACATCAACAACCTCCCTTCCTGGTATTGTATTTTTACCAACCCTAACTGTATTAGTTCCCTGGTGAACAATTGTAGCCCAGCAGTTAATTCCAGTTAGTTCCCACAATTCTTAGTTAACACCTGATTCAGATAACCAGCTCGTTAGAAGAGAGCTCCGTGCATGAACTTGTGTTCTGATTGACATGCTCCCTGCACAGTGTTCATTGCTCCCTACTCCCTGAGCAGGGAAAATCCGTTGAAGTTTACTTCACTTCGGAACATTCATTCACGGATTGCGTCTTCACACACAGACGAAAACTTACTAGAGAAGTGTGACATAATATACCTCTCTAAATAAATACAATTTAAATTCACGTCTCTCACACTTTAATGCCCTTTCTATGGAACATATACGCTTGCTTTGAACTGGAATCATGGCGGAATATCTGGTTATGTCCACTTCGCAGGGCATCCTATGACTTAGGGTCGAATAGAACAAACGTCGGATGTGATAAGAGATACATATGAAATGTGCAGAGCGGGGAGGGCGCGAGGACTGTAATTGGAAACCGTTGATGTAGCCTATTGTAGTAATTGTATGTTGTCACTGGTATTCTGCTCTGTGAGCGTATGTGCGTTCAGGGGGCGTGGATTTGGACGGCGATTGCAGGGAGGGTCGGACGTTCACTTTCAGTGCTATCAGGCTAAAGTTAGCATTTTCCCAGATCTCCTACTACACCTTTAAAGAGGTTATGTTGCCTTATGCCGAAGAGTTAATGCCCTGGAAATGGGTGTTTCAACAAGACAACGACCCCAAACACACCAGTAGCAACTTGGTTCCAGACCAACAAGATTAACGTTATGGAACAGCCAGCCCAATCTCCAGACCTTGATCCAATAGAAAACTTCATCAAAAATGCTGTTTCTGAGGCAAAATCCAAGAAATGCAGAGGAATTGTGGTGTGTAGTGCAGTCGTCCTGGGCTGGAATACCTGTTCAGGTGCTAGACTCGTGAAGCAGTTCTCAGAAACCGTGGCTACACAACTAAATATTAGTTCAGTCATTCACAAGAAAGATAAATCTTCAAGCATTTTTCGGTTTATACAGTAAATGTTTGACTTTGTAAACAGTTTTTTTTTCCACTTTTTGTAAAGTAATAACAAATTTGCTTAATTTTTCTTCCTGTTTTGATTTAGAATAGAATGTGGAGTGATCCCAATGCATTTGTGTGTATTGAAGTAAAAGTTATTATATGGATTTTGAGCTTTTCTCGCTTTTTAAACACACTGCTGTTATTTTGAACACAACTGTATATATATGAATGATATTTCAGGTGTGCTCACATTTACCATTGTTGGACGAATTTTCATGGCCGAAATCCAGTCATTCATGCAATCAGTTTAATGGAAAGCCATATGGTTTGAAAGCGACTTCTATTTTTCATATATCAATACACTACGGACTATAGACAATGAAATTTCACTAATTTGAGTGCCACTTTGATTGTAAATCTGCAGCATCTTTTTCGTGAAAACAAATTAAGACTTAGGGGTACATAATTAACAAGGCAGCCTGTATTTCTGGCTTTTAGCTGTTTTTGCTGGTCATTGAACCCTAGCTACTTAAAAAAAAATATATATATATATATATATAAATTGACCATTCTGGCCTTTATGGAGTAATAAATGTATTTTTTTTGTCTGCACATAATGACCAATAATATTCCCTTTGATCTTCCGTTGATTTTAAACGTGCTTGAATCTTTAACTGTGTGCTGAATATTTGCTCATTAGTTCTTTGCTCTTATAATTGTTATCTGACTGACAGAAAGGTAGTTTTAATGAGGAAAGCTGCTTGTTATGGTTTGATTTAGTAGATTAGCGCCGATTAATAGAGACGTATTTAGTGTAGTGTCATTACCCTAATCATAAACACAATCTGGCTATATATGTAATCTGCTATAATATCCTATTGATAGTGTTCACGTGACGTCACACTCTTATAGGAACGCCCCCCTGGAGGACAAACCCAAGCTTTGCTCCACTGACAGCCAGCTATTTATACACAGAATGCATTAGTAATAATGTAGTAAAACGCAGATATTAAAAGGCGAGATTCAGTGGACACCTTATTGATGATGTATATTAGTACAGGCAAGAAGATGAAGACATAATATAAACACAATGTGCAAAGTTTCACATTAAATGCTTCCCATAGAAAACCATTAGAAGGAAAACACTGAAGCGTTCATATTCACGGCCTCATCATGTAAACTATGCATCATTAATATGGCGAATACTGAATTTGATCTTAATGTTTTAAATATATTAAGTGTTTTTACAACGATTTATGATTGCTATTGTGCTTGATATGGATCGCAAATGGCCAAAACTTGCATTTTGTTCAGAAATACCTTTGTTTTATTCTTTTGAGACGTGATCTAAATATTTGCGGCTGATCACGTGACTGAAAACTATCAATAGAAACTGATCGCATATATATATATATATTGCATACAGGGCTGGACTGGGACAGAAAATCTGCCCTGGCACTTTTTGGTCCAGGCGGCCCACCACTACTTATATATATATATATATATATATATATATATATATACACTGCCCTCCAAAAGTTTGGAAACACCCCTGGCAAAGTGTGATTTTGGACGATATCAGCATAAATCCTTATCATTTTTTGGTGCAAATACATTAAAGTAACTTGACATTATCATTGAAGACCAGCAATAAAACATAATAATGGCAATCAAGGTTCAAGGTTCTTGTTTATTTGTCACATACACAATCATACAGGGTATAATCAGTAGTGAAATGTAGGTCAGGACGGGTCCGCTCAATGGACAGTGCAAAAAAATAAAACAAAAAATGAAACATAACACAAGAGAAGATATATAAATATAGGTAAGAGTAAGATAAAAAATATGAAAAAAAAGATAAAATAAAATAAAAATAAAATAAGGAGTAAAATGTGCAATACAAAATAAAATGTCTACTCTACTGTGGATTTAATAAATATTAATATAACCAGAGGATGTGCAAGAGGAATGTGCAAACAGGTTGTACCGGGTATGTACACATAGCAGCAATGCGGATGATGGAGAATGATGGGTGTTTTTTTACAGTTAATTAAATTGAGTCCTGTAGATGTTAGGAGACTGAGTTCAGGAGTCTGATGGCCTGAGGGAAGAAGCTCCTCCTCAGTCTCTCAGTTTTTGCCATCACGCTCCTGAAGCGCTTGCCCGATGGCAGTGTGATGAAAAGATGGTTACCGGGGTGATTTGAGTCCTTGATTATCTCTGCTTTTGCAGCGTTTGAGGTAGATGTCCTGCAGAGAGGGGAGGGCAGACCCAGAGATGCGCTCAGCTAAGCGCACGACTCTCTGCAGAGCTTTGCAGTCCTGATTTGTGGCGTTACTGTACCACACTGAGACTAAACGCCGTTAGTAACGCCGTTTATTTATAACACCGTTATTCCCATCACTGCTTACAAGTACCAGATATGGGTGTCATACCATAAAATACTCTTAATACGACTGACTTTGTATTTAATGTGAATTTAATAAAAACATTGTAAGCTACTAATTATCCTATAACACTTTCATTGTACAAAAAGAGAGCAAAGAACGTTTACATTATCAAAGAACATTTTCACTTCAGTAATTACCATGAATGTGTCGGGGGGGAAATAGTAAGGAGATATTTGAATTATTTACTAATAAACTAGTGTTTTCTGTGTCAGTGTCGTAAAGATGAAGAATCAGATGATGATCCTGACTCATCTCCTCATTAGACGCACCTTGGATCTTCACGGATTATAATGAAAGAGTTTTTGTTTTCGATTTGATTTATTTTCGTTAAGTAGTAATTTAAAGCTTTCTATAGATATATTTATCATGTCTGTGAGGCATGTATTCGTTGACTTTCGGTTCATTTTTGTGAAGCGCTCCTGTTCATCATTGTATTTCTTTATTTTATAAAATGATTTTATATATTTTATAAAAAGTTTTGTTGATATTGTGAGTGCACACAAATAAAAGTAGACCCTTTACAGTTACGAATGATGTATTACTCTTACTTTTCTGAGCAAAGATGACGGCGTAAGATGTTTCCATTGAAAAAAAATGCAATTGATTGCACTGGTGACTATTCTCATCATGTCCTAACAATAACAGCGCTAGCTTCACTCTCTGTGTTTACGCACAAATTAGGATATAAAATGTAAAGCAGCGCACATTTATCTAGGTCAACAAATTAACGTTTAAACAAATTGTTATATGCAAGGGCGAGAGAACACATTGAACTGTTTTAGTATAATCTATAACAGGCCTAGATTTTATTTTAGGCAAGTCGTGATGATTTGAGAAGGCTAAATTGATCAAACATGGCTATGATCAGTATTAAAAGCTGCCGAAAAGTCTACAAAGCAATCACTGGCCGCTTGGTCGTTACTTCCCTAAGAAAGAAAAAAACGTATTTAACGGGTGGATGACATCCAAAAAATGCAACAGATCCAAAAGATTTTTTTTCTAAATTAAAACTTAATAAACGAAATATAATCACTTTGCCATTACATACAAAACTGAACAGAAATATTTTAATATAGAAAATACATGAAAGACAATATAATCTATCACATATTTGTGAGAAGGGGGAAAAAAGACGGGCTTGGGAAAAAATACCCCCACCCCCGCAGGAGGGCCCGAGTGAATATGCTGTCCAGGGGGTCCAGAAACCGTGGCGGCGCCCCTGTGTGGGGTATAGGTGCTTATTATATGTACACCAAAATGCGTATCATATGCACGCATTATGCTTTATGGTATGCACATCAAATTCAGTTTCTGCGTATAAATAGCACGCAAAAATAATAATAATAATAATAATAATAATAAACCTGCTATTGATATGGATTTTCATGAGACCGGGCTCTTATTTCCACTGCCTCCCTAAATAATTTCACACTTTATTTGTTTTTGCTGGAACGATTCACAACACAAAATTGGCATTGTGAATTCTTTCAATCATAAGGGACTTTATAGATTTAGTCATCCATGGCTTTGTATTAGCAAATATTCATACAGTTTTTTGAGGGATAAGCATATCCTCACAAATTTATGTAACCCTTACAACATCTGTTAGATCATCAATATCAGAATATGAGTTCTCAAAAAGCTCCCAATTTGTGCAATCAAAACAATCTTGCAAAGCTTAAGATGAGTCTGCAGACCATTTTATGGTCCAAGTGTGGATTACTAATAGACTTGTATGCACCTCTAACAGAACCATAACACAAGTCCAAAGCCGTGTTTCACGTAATCCAACAATACTGTAGAACATTTTGAGAAGTGTGTCTCAAAGAGCAATGATTAAAGTCCCCCATGATAAAAATAGGGGCATCAGGGGAAACATTTTGCGACTTATAAACAATATGTTCAACAGTCTTCTTCACTTTAGCCTCATTTGCTTTGGGGTGAATATACACCACCGTAACAAAAATTTGAGGAAATTCTCGAGGTAAGTAAAACGGCCGTAATGACACAGCGCCTTCCCCTACACAGTAGGGGTTGAACGACTTCTTATTTTTTAAATTCGACTTTTATGTGATGAAAGTTGAGTCGAAGTCAACTAGTCGCTGATGACGTCATTAATGCACAAATAAGTCTGGAGCTGAGACAAACACCTTGTGCAAAGCGCACATATGACACCGCACTGCCCACATGACTATTGCTCCTATAGCAGCTTATTTTTATCAGTTCTTTTGTCTTTGGGTCGTTATATTTCTCACAGATTTCTGCTCGTTCTAAATCAGATACAGATCAGTAGCACAGTAAAGATTACACTCATATGAATGCATTAGTGAGAGCGATTGCGTGTGAATTAATGCTACCTGGCAGCGTCTCTCTACTAGTAGTGAAGCTGTGGGATTTAGTTATTAAGAAATATATGCTTGAACTTTTCAGTTTCTAAGCTATTTTATTGAAAAATCACAGAACAGTGTTGACAATACATTTCCTAGCTGAATGATTCTGTGCGCGCGATCTGCACGTGATGTACGCGCAACTGTCTGAAGCCTATGAGTGTGCGTTACACTATGTGTGTGTGTTACACTAGTTACACTATGTGTGTGCGTTACACTAGTTACACTGTGTGTGTTACACTATGTGTGTGCGTTACACTAGTTACACTATGTGTGTGCGTTACATTAGTTACACTATGTGTGTGTTACACTATGTGTGTGCGTTACACTAGTTACACTATGTGTGTGCGTTACACTAGTTACACTATGTGTGTGCGTTACACTAGTTACACTATGTGTGTGCATTACACTAGTTACACTACGTGTGTGCGTTACACTATGTGTGTGCGTTACACTAGTTACACTATGTGTGTGCATTACACTATGTGTGTGCGTTACACTAGTTACACTATGTGTGTGCATTACACTACGTGTGTGTGTTACACTATGTGTGTGCATTACACTAGTTACACTATGTGTGTGCATTACACTGTGTGCGTTACACTAGTTACATTATGTGTGTGCGTTACACAAGTTACACTATGTGTGTGCGTTACACTAGTTACACTATGTGTGTGCGTTACACTAGTTACACTGTGTGTGCGTTACACGAGTTACACTATGTGTGTGCGTTACACTAGTTACACTATGTGTGTGCGTTACACTAGTTACACTATGTGTGTGTGTTACACTGTGTGTGCGTTACACTAGTTACACTATGTGTGTGCGTTACACTAGTTACACTATGTGTGTGCGTAACAGAGTAGCAGCGCATTAGATTAGAACGTGATTAACTGACCTGTACAATAAGCTGTTTAAAACGTGCATTCTCCCATTCAATTTCCAGCATCCAGTAATATAATCACACATGTCTTGTGGAGAGCTTTGAGAGTATGCATTTATTTGTCATTTTAACAGTTTGGAAACGGAGCATATGGAAGACCTTCAGATGTTTCTTATCCTGTTCTGCCCTCTATAGGACCAGCGACTAGTCGACATCAAGCTTAAAGCGTCGCGGCAGAGCATTAAAGTCGACTAGTCGATTAGTCGGTGCAACCCCTACTACACAGTCAATCAAACAATCAATAATTAAATACACGATTTCACTACAAATAAGCACAAGTCAAGCTGCGATACCAAACAAGACCACAGGGAGACGCCAAAGATTAAACCTCCTGCCTTGACCTGACTGCATCCATTCAGAATCACTAAACCTCTGACTACCGTATAATCTAAAACACCCTCAGCCAGCCAATTACATGCTGAAAATAATAATTTACTAAGTCACTACTCTTACGGCTGTTTTGAACTTATTTGAATTTGCTTACTGGATCCTTGGACTTTTCAGAAGTTTACCGGATGAAAATGATCGCAGTAACCTGCTTCTTTTCATTTTTAAGGTATTGTTTTCGGTATAAATTACTTATTCAAATTAGTAGACTTATCAATAATGAATTATTATTCTACTACTCTGTGCGTCTGACATGCTCTCGCGCCCCTCACCTTGAGGTAGACCAACTTTTTAATTCGCAAAAGACCAAAGTAGTGACATATTAAGGAAAATTATGGAAGCATATGGGTAGCAAAATTCATTTTGAAATATAATATGCAAAATGGCAATGCTTTTCCGTATTTAAATGTACATTTTCCCATACATATGTGCAACATTTAGTGCAAAATTAAAATGAAAAATCAATTATATAATTTACATTTGCCATTTCCTACACTAGTTTTAATATGTAAATTAAAAACATGCTGTATTTTAATGCTTTATAAATTGCAAAATTAAAATGAAATTGTATTTAGATATGTTTAACATGTCAAAGCAAAAACTGTAGCAAAATTATAATTTAAATGCCATTTTTCCTAAGAGCTTTCCTGTAGGTCAAATAGTAGAGCATGGCGCTAGCAACGCCAAGATCATGAGGGAAAGCAAGAGCTGATAAAATGTAAAAAAAAACTGTAACTTGAATGCAATGTAAGTCGCTTTGGATAAAAGCATCTGCTAAATGCATAAATATAAAATATAAATATAAATATAAATGCATTTAGACATGGGATTGCATTTTCATCGTGATACCGCGTGATAATTGTAGCAATATGCAGTGAGATTTTCAGAATGCATTCTGAGCAAAATGTGCAGCAAACTGGTAGCAAAAATGTTGATTTAATTGTCTTTTATTTTTCTTAAATGCATTGACATTTACACTTCAGAGGTTTGAATTGCATTGCATAACTGAGAAATCACAGCTCTGTTTTTGTTTTGAATCTGAGAATCTGATGTTACAGCAGTTTGGTCACAACCCTTTAATGGTTTTGTCCTACTTCATTAACTTATAAGCAAATTTTATATTGAAATGCATCACATCCATCCTGGTTAGAATGTTGCATAAAACAGAAACTTCGGTCTCCAGTTTGTTTGCATTTTTTCCTTCTGACAGATTCAATTCCAGCCAATCAGCTGATGGCTCCAGAAACCAGCTCTCACAGCCAAGAAAAGCAATAAATCAAACGAGGACGCCATGAAGAAATGAACACCAACCTGCTGAACAGCGTCTTTGGACAGGTATCTCAAATGTCAAGCGTCAGTCATTCTTCTGCTCTTTCTGCTCCTCACACAAAACTATCATGACTTCAGAACAAGAATAAAGCACAGGTCATACTTTCATGCTCCTTTATATCACATTGCAGTTCTTCTCAATTGCTAATACAATGAAACAATTCACCATTTTCTCACAACTCGAAACACAATCTCATGACTACACACCAATTTGTTAAAATCAAAAGTAAAATTAAAATATTTCAGGCAAAACAAATATATTATTTTCTGTAAAAATCAAACTTTGGCCACATATGACACACAAAACCTGACAAATACACACTATTCTCCTGTGGTGCAGATACAGTAAAATACAGTAATGAGCTTTAGGAAAAGTTTATTTTTCTTACACTACTGTAAAGTGATCTTACAGTAGATGAAAGGCTCTCGAAAAGTTTGGTATGCAACACAATACGCAGTAAAATAAATAAATAAATTGTGACCGTATTTACAGTACTATAGCAGTTCCTTGGTTCCTCATGAGTTGTGCAAAAATACAGTACATGCAAATCAAATTTGCATAAACGAGTTGTTATTTCGAGGTGTGCAACACATTTTACTGTACATAGAACAGTGAAAGTACCAATTACAGCTCCAATTACATTCTATGTTTAAGTAGTATAAAACCCAGTAGATTACAGCAAAAAACTAATTTCAGTTAGTGTAGTTACTGTTTTCTTGTCCAAACTTACAAATGATTGAACTATGAAACGACTCTCATCTATTTGAACACAATTTCAGTTTCTGTTATGATCATTCAATGCACAAGATGACCAAGTGCTTCATATTTCATCAGGACCTAATCTTCTTTGGCCTCCAATCATTTCATATTCTCCTCTTCTTCCTCTCTGAACTTTCCAAAGCACATAATCACCTATTATGTCACCTATTACGGCTCTTATTTATATTACCCTGAGATTCTAATTGGTGTGTCATTAGTTTTGTTACATATGGACAGGGCCGGATTTACGCACAGGCATTCTAGGCACGTGCCTATGCTCGCTCGTCCAGGGGGGCCCAAACACAATGAAGAGATATATAATATTTTTTGTTATGGCTATCTACTACACTAAAAGAACCAAAACCCCAGAAGACATTGAGCAAATAAATATAACAAGTAATGGGGTAAAAAATGACAACTATTTCCATGTTTTCCACCTGTTTATGTACTGAAATCACGCTTTCTTTCTCGCGGACAGAAACTTGTCAGCGCTGCCCCTTTTAACTTATAGTTAAATAAAAGTATTATAGTAAAACAAATTTAAAAAAAGTATTTGTTTTGAGAACTGAATGAATGGTTTGGGAAACTGGGCTAATGAATCAGTTCTAGTGTATTAGCCATTGAGAAAAACTGTAATGTATCATATTAAGACTGTTTTATGATATTATATGACTGTCTCTGGACATTCTACTGAACGTCTCCTTTTGCACTTTTTACCATTTTATGTACAAAAAATAATGTATCTTCTGTTGATGCAGGTGTATTGTTAAACATTGTTGCCTCCATGTGTTTTTCTCTTGTTCTTGTTTTACTTTATTTATTAAACTAACACAAAAACATCAATCAACGTGCAATTAAATATCAAATACAATGATTCATTATTCCAAAGACCCTCAAAGTACAACGATCATCCATTAAAAATAGCAATAGTATTTGGCCAAAGCACCTTTACAAAAGGTTTAATCACACATTTTATATATCATGTTGCTCCATCAATATACAGCAAAAATAATTACAAATATTTTTAAACATCAAATTTTCAGACCAAAAAATAAATAAAAATCCTGAAGACTTTTAGTCCTGTTTGTAACTACAGCAAAAATGTTTTTAAACATCAAATTTTCAGACCAAAAAATAAATAAAAATCCTGAAGACTTTTAGTCCTGCTTCTGTAAGGCTGGGCTAGTATCTGTACTGCATTAACATTTATTCATTTAGCAAAGGCATTTTTTCGTAAGTGACTTACAAATGTATTCCTAATTCACAAAGCCAAGTTTAAAGTATAGATTAGTACACATACATTAAATGCAGAAAGTAAAAGTAAAAAAAAGTTATAATAGGTTCCTTTGTTTATGGTTGTGTTTTAGTTAAGTGATTGAGAAGAGATATCAGCAGACCAGATGGAGGTTGTAAAAGAGAGGATGAAGGAACACTTTAAAGGGCACCTATTATGCAAAATCCACTTTTACATGGTGTTTGGACATAAATGTGTGTTGGCAGTGTGTGAACACAACCACCCTACATTAATAAAAACCCACCCACTCCTCGTTTTTTAATCCCCTTTAAACAAAGTCAGTCTCACTAGGCCTGCTGTTTTGACTCTCACCGCAGTGTGACGTCACATTTCAGAGGGCGGGGCCACGGGGGTTGATTGACAGCCCTGCGTTGCTATAGTTTCCGCCCTCAGTGAGTTGTATGCTGTGTACGAGTTCTTCGCGCTCGAGCAGCTGTAACGTCAACAATGTCTCGCAAGCAATCCCCGTGCTCTGTGTTTGGATGTAAGACTGAGCATAAGAGTCTTCATTTTCTCCCAACATCTGAGCTGCTGAAGACACAGTGGATTACTTTCATTTTTCAAGGTAATGCACCTCAAAATCTACCTAAATACGTGTATCACTCCAGACTCCTTTGTGAATGTCATGTCGTTATAGTGCTGAGCGATTTAACCGTATTTTTTAACTGATCAGCGCCGTGCTTGTGAGATTAGTTCGCACCGTTCGTAGCGTGAGATTCGTTCGGTAGTGCGGTCGGTTATGGTCCGTACATATGGTCCCATATGTACGGCTGAACACCGGTTCTCTCGCTCTCAGTTATGTTGCTTCTATCAGCTGTTTATTGCTGCAGATATGCAACGCAGAGAGACGGATATGCGACGCCCTCTTCTGGAGACGGGGCGGGAATATGCAGCTCATTTGCATTTAAAGCCATACACTCCAAATCAGCTCTTTTTTTAGACACACCCCAAAAATTACATTTTCCAGCTGTTTTAATAAATGATCTGTTGGATATTTTGGGCTGAAACTTTACAGACACATTCTGGGGACACCCAAGGCCAATATTACATCTTGTGAAAAGGGGCATAATAGGTGCCCTTTAATATGGTGAACATGATTTCACCAAGTGCTAAATGTTCCAATCAACCAATCAGAATTGAGGGATAAGTTTACAGAAAATGTCAGTTTTAGCCTTACAACCAGAGTCAGGTGCTTCTACACCCTTGTTATTCAACTATCATTTCCCTCTGATTTTAGGGATAAATTATGGGTTGGGTTAGGTTTAGGGGTAGGATAGGGTTAGGTCTATGTTTTGGACAATAATGTTGATCCAGGAACATGTCTTACTTGGCAAAATCACAGCTACCCCTTTAATACACACCTCATCATCTCTGTGTTTGCAAACAAAAGATAAATGTGCCTGGGAAAGAAATTGGGTTTGCAAGCCCAATTAATATCTGGACTTAAATTAGACCAGAACTCAATATTTTCCTCAATCAGTAGAATGTGTTAGATTGAATAGACTCACAAACTGAGTATAAATGAGGTGAATTCAGTAGAGATGTTTGATTATTCTAGAATGCTGTTTGAGAACTAAGACACTTTCATGGCACTTCTGTTATCTTTCAGTCGTCTTGTGTTTGGTCTCACGCTGATAAACTCTGATGTGTAATGATGCTTTGCTCTGGGTGTTAGAGTTAAATAGTTCCTTCTGATTTAACTGTGTTGGTCAGTCAATGGTCTGAGCTGTTACTCAGTAAAGGCTGACTGGACTCTACAGGTTCTGGACAATCCAGGATTGTAATCGGACTCTGATCTCCAGCTCCAGGATTGAACAGAGGAACGACTGATCCAGAGAATCTGCTGCTGATGGTCAGGAGATGTTTTCTCTCTGTGACGTTGTAAAATGACAGCTGACCGTCATCATAATCTAACAGAACTCCCAGTCGTTCAGGTCTCGGTGTCAGAGAGAGTTTAACTGGTGGATCAGTGTTGGTGTGAAAGCCATTAGGACCGTCTGAACACAAGAACCAGAAACCAGCTGATGGAGTTAAAGCAGATCTGTCTTTTGAATGAAAACTTCCCTCTTTCACCACACCAATTAACCAGTAGTTTTTAGGAAGCTCTACCTCCCAATAGTGACGACCAGAGGTGAATCTTTGGGCTCCAAATGCACATAATTGATATGGAAATCCATCTCCAGTGTGTTTATATTCTGGACTGTCCCTTACGATTTTAAGGTTCTTAGTGACCATCAGATCTGGATGTGAATGCTCACTGTCAATACTGATCTTATCTGTGTGGAAAAAAAATATTTACCATCTAGTTTTGTTTCTCTGAGATCATTTTCACACATATTGGCATATATAACTGAACTGATATCATACCTGCATGTTTCCTCAGTTCTTCTTATTTATTTCTCCCACAACTAAAATGAAATGAACAATTTTAGAGAAAGACAACTACAGCTATAACTGAGAACATACACTAAATCCCACAACTAAAATGAAATGAGATAACATGATTTATAGAGCACAATGGCTTCTGTCAAACAACTATTCATGTGTGCTATAGTATATTTCTGTAAAAATAGGAAAGTATACTTTTAGAATGGGCTTTACATACACTAAATCAGCCACAACATTAAAACCACTATATTTGACTGTGTTGTCAGGTTATACGAAGTGAACCACAAAAACACAAGTCAGAAGAAACATTGATTATATCGCTACAATGGCTTCTGTCAAGGGGTGGGATATATTAGGCAGGGTTTTGAATATCAGGTCCAATTCATAGAAGTCTTTTTTCAGCTTTTTGTTCAAAATGTTGTTTATTTCATTTTTTATTTATGTTGTGTTAGAAACAGAAATATTTTTGTTTACAAGAATGAAAGAAGAAAGATGTTCTTTCTTTTGTGACTTTATATAACAGATGTCCAAATGGTATACTTAAAGATGGCTAGACAAGCAGCTCCAAAGCGCCAAATCTGTAAACTATCAGTATATCTATAAGTTCACTTTTTTAGAACCCTTGGGTCTTGGCATTCATGTGCATGTTACTCTGACACATACTAACTACAGATCATGTACCCCTCATGGTAGTGATGGAAATATGCTCTTTCAGCAGGATAATGCACCCTGCCACACTGAAAAAACTGTTCAGGAATGGTTTGAGGAACATGATGAAGAACATGAGGTGCCTCCAAATTCCTCAGATCTCAGTCCAATTGAGCATCAAATCCCATCCACCTCGCAACTTGCAGGACCTAAAGGATCTACTGCTGATGTATTGGTGCCAGAGACCACAGAACACATTCAGAGGTCACGTGAAGCCCATGCCTCGATGCATCAGAGCTGTTTTGGCAGGACCTACATGATATTAGGCAGGTGCTTTTGATATTGTGGCTGATCAGTATACAGTGAGCATTATTAGTTTATGCATTACTTTCTGTTACGTTCTGTTCTAATAGACATTTATGAGAAATTGTGTCTGTAACAGTTTGTAAAATAAACAGTGAGGTCCAAAAATCTGATACAACATTAAAAATCTGGGTTACAAAAAAAAAAAAAAAAAAAAAAAAAAAACTAGATATAATCTATACTTGGAAATGAACAAAATATTGTAATTAGTGCCGTCAAACGATTAATCGCATCCAAAATAAAAGTGTGTGTTTACATAATATATGTGTGTATACGTGTATTATTATGTATATAAATACAAATATGTTGTTTATATATTAAATATATGTTTATCTAATATAAAATATAACAAAATAAATGTATATACATGTAAATATTTTCAAAATATATACTGCATGTGTGTGTATTTATATATACATAATAAATATACACAGTACACACACATATATTATGTAAACAAAAACTTTTATTTTGGATGCGATTAATCGCGATTAATCGTTTGACAGCACTAATTATAATTTATAAATCTTTAAAACAAGAAAAAAAATCACTTCCATTAAAGCACAAGATGCTCTTTACTCAAATTAAATTATTCATGAAGGAATATATTTAATTAGAAAAAGAAAATACAAAGCTGAAGCGTTTTCACTGGTGCTCTCACCTTTAATAAAATAAACATTGTACTAAGCATTTTTAAACCCTTAAGCAAAATTAGAGATGAGAAAAGAGTTGTTTTCTCCCAGTAACACTGTGTCTGAAAGGGTTCATCTGATTCCTGACTGTGTTTAGATGTCAAATGAAGTTCATGTTACTTACTTTCATCTGCTGCTTTCTTTCCTGCAAAACAGATTTAAAACAAAAATCAACACATGAGATGCTGGATACATTAAAACTGAATTGATAGAAATCTTTCAATACGACTGTACCTGTTAGTTTCTCTCTGTATTTGTAGAGGATCAACCCAACCAAACCCAGAAGAGCACAGACGAGGAAGGTGAAGAAAAGAGCCTTCCATGGACCTGAAGAATATGAGAAACCAGGTGAATCTAAACACTGTCAAAATATATAAATCAAAGTCATTTAATGTAGAAAAATCATTTTTAAATCTTAGGCCGATTCGCAACCCATTTTGCATTTGAAACAAGATAATCCAAGAGAAAAATAATGGACGTGATTTGATTTTTTTGTTTGATTGCATGGTGAAACATATCTCTATGACGTGTGGTTGAAAAATAAGTGGAACTGATGATGTAAAAAAAAAAATCAATATTATTTGTTATATTTAAGGTGCATCAGCAAGACAGCTTTTATGACCCAAAGGAATTTAGAGAGAGTTGTTACTATCACTGAAACAGACACATAAAGCCCATAATAAAATGACTTATTTCCATTAATTCATAGACAAACCTTTCTTTGAACGAACAAGCATATTCCAAGGACACTGTGTATATTATTACTGTTTTGTATATTGTCTTTTGTACTGTATGCATGCCTTATGATAGAGTTATTAGATAATGTAACCCTGTTGGTCCTTGATATCAAAATAATCCTCATTTAAGTTCCCGTCCACTGGTGTATCAAAACATTGTATGTTTATTATATTAATCAGAGTATAAACAGACACAAAACTGCCAGCTCACTCTGATCATGCAAATGATATTTGCAAATATATTCTTATTTCAGACAGAAAACAAGATTATTTTGCTTACCCCATTGGCAGATTATTTAGCTTGTTTCAAGCAAAAACTCACTTAATTTTGACATGTTTTTTTCTGAAAACAAGACAAAAAAATTGTACTTGTCTAGAAAATCCTTCTTGATTTAAGAATTTTTAGATATTTTGGCTGGAAACAAGACAAAAATTCTAAGTAAGAAAAGCATTTTTTGCAGTGTACGCCCCACAAAAGAAACCCATGAAATCTATATAGCAGTTGCTGAATAAACAGAAGATTTTAACTGTTTTCAATTGATTCAACGTGACTAATAAACACACGACTATGACAATATATGGTTTATCTGAGTTCTTCTTATTATAATTTTCATTATAATAAAGTATATAATAATGCAATGCCTTTATCACTGCTTAGAATACAATGCAATATTGTGTGCCTTAATTATTCTGTGTAAGAAGCCACATCATCTCACAGAAGGATTTATTTCAAACACTCGGCTGACGTTATGAAGTGAGTTTGGAGTAAAAACATGTTATTAAATGTGGTATTTTCACGTGCTTTAGATAGAGCAGCATTTAATACACAGAGCCGTAGTTCACTGAGAAGCTATGCAAACAGCTGTCATTATCGCGAACGATTTCTTCGATTTTATAATCGTACGATTATATTGTCTGCGATATTTTCCGTAGCTTGTCAGAGAACTACGGCTCTGTGTAGTAAATGCTGCTCCATCTGAAAGCACGTGATGGAGATTTACTACTAATCACAGAACCGGCTTTACTTACAAGATGTGCATGACAATCGCATTCAATTAATCGTGCAGCCCTACTGAAACCAAATGATTATATTGGTCTAAATGAGTCTACTCCACCAAGCTAAAAACAGGATCCAGGTTTAACTCATTAAAAATACTTCTACTTAATGTTACCCTGTCAGATATGCAAAATAAATTTTGCATATCTTGCACTCTTGCTCTGGCTACTTTGTATACAGTAGGTGTCATGACTTCGGTCTGATCAGCAGGTTGTTGTTTTGTCTCGTCTTTTGTACGTGTTGTTGTTGAGATTTTTTGTTTTGACAGTTAGCCATGTGCTCGTTGCCTTCGTGGTTCCCCTCCCCATCATTACCTTATTAACTACTTTAGCTGCCATCACACCTGTGACTAGTTAATTCATCTATTCTCCCTCTATTTAAGTTCCCCTCGTGTGTAAGTTCCCCTCCCCTCCATCCCAAAGAGGTACCAAATCACTCTCACGGACCTTTTCCTGGACTGTGCCCAGCTGGTGGAATGACCTCCCGATCTCAATTCCAACAGCTGAGTCTTTAGCCATTTTCAAAAAACATCTAAAGACACATCTTTTTTGCCAGCACCTGACTAACTAATACTAACACTTACCTATTCTATTTAATAAAAAAAAATTAAAAAAAAAATTCCTAGCTACGTGTACTGTGCTAGTCTAACTGAGACTTGTCATGGCACTTGTATACTGTTGCTCTCTCGATGGTCTGATTGCTTCTATTGTTCTCCTCATTTGTATGTCGCTTTGGATAAAAGCGTCTGCTAAATGATTAAATGTAAATGTAAATGTAAATGTAAATGTGTAGTCTTGTGTCTGACCGTTGTGGTGTGAACACACTACGCTTTGCTCATGACCTACTTTCCGTTTAGTCGCGTTTTGTCCTGCCGTGTTTTCCTAGGCTCCGAGTACAGTTTAGTGTTTACAGTTTGACTTCTCTTCTGTCCCCTCTCTGCCTCTCGTTTCTCCAGTTCTCTGTTCCCCAGTTCCTGCCCTGGCACTACCGGAGCTGTGTTTTGTGGCTTCTCCACTCCTGCCCCTCTCGGTGGGCTCAACAGGGAACTCTCTGCTCTGACGTTGCGTCAGCACTGACGCTGGACTGTGGGCGCTGATCTCCCTATGCCCCACCCTCTCTGCCTTGTGGAGTGACTGGAGGCTAGATTGGACTGTTCCCCTCTTCCTGTCTCCATTCTCTGCCCTGAATTATGGCTCCCGGTCTTCTGCCCCAGTCGAATTTTGTGTTTTGAGACTTTAATAAATATTTGAGTTGAACCTGCAATTGAATACGTGTTTTTCCCTGACAGTAGGTTGTTCCTGCCGCCTAAGTGGGCAGCTTCGATGGAATGATTTGCTGCGATAGCTGGCACATAAACTTTGGACAGGGTTACGCAGAGCATGGATGGGGTTTTCCCTTTGTCCAGTAGCTCTTGCTGAAAGGTAAACACGTGGAACACATTGTATGAAGACTGGTCCAAGCTGTGTGTTGCACACCAACCAGAAAAGACTGACTATTTCCAGGTATAAACGTGTCTTGTAGATGGTGCTTTAGCCTCTAAAATGGTATGAGTCGCTCTCAAGGGGAGCTGCAAAGGTTCCTGTCAAAGGGCCAAACATGAAGGCTCCACAGCTCTGGCCTGGGGTGCCAAATCATGGGGTGCCAGGTCCTTCCCTTAGTGGTATCGGTTACGGAGCTGTCGATGACAGCTGAATCAACTCGAGGAACCATACTTGGTTCCTCCAGAGTGAGGCCACCAGAAGGACCGAGCATTTGACTTCCCTGACCCGCCTGATGACCTGAGGCAGCAGGGCATTGGGATGGAAGGCGTACAGGTGAGCTCTGGGCTAGACGTGGGATAGGGCATTTCGCTGTTTGGAAAAACTAGATTAGAAAGTGTGTGCTGTCTTCTGAGGCGAAGAGGTCCACCTCCAGAGAGACCATCCAGATTGTTTGAACCGTTTAGGGATGCAGTCTCCATTCCTCTGGAAGCATGTCTGCCCCTTGGTTCAGTCTGTCCGGCACATGAACCTCCCTGAGTGAGAGGAGTTTGCTCTGTGCCCATAACACGAGGAGATTAGCCAACCTGTGAGGGGAGCGTGACCTGAGACCACCTTGGTTGATATGCAGACATTGCTCCAGGTTTGACCAGGAGCCGAACGCTGGTTCGCCCTCGTACAGAGTGCCCCAACCCAGGTTGGAGGCATCAGTCGTGACCTCCTTCCGTCTGGAGGTCAGTCCCAATGGGACACCTGATAGAAACAGGCGAGAAGTTTTCCAAGAGGCCATGGCTCTGATGCAGCGGTGGGTTACCCTGACATAAAACCGGCCCAGGTGCCAGGTGTGGGACAGGACATGGGCTTTGAGCCAGGAATGAAGGGGCTGCATATGAAGCAGGCCCAGAGGAATCGCCGAAGTGTCGGAGGCAGAGCATCCTCTGAAAGGCTCTGAGGGAACGAGAAGTCCCTATTTTGAATGACGCCACCGATCACTGAATAGTTAGGGATTGTTCCGGCGTAATCCAAGCCTGCATAACGAGAGGCGCTGATCTTAACGTGTAAAACACACCAGCGGATCAAATTGTATATTGTATATACTTATATATCAGTCGGCTCCTCCCCTTCTGGCAGGCTAGAGCGCCATTGGTTTGTGCAGCTACACAAATGTGAACAAATCAGGCTTCAATAGCGGAATAAACAGAAGTTACTCCTTAAACACAATGGGAGAGACCATTCGATGGGGAACTACTAATATCCTGGTATGAGGATGAAGTATAAGTGAAAATGTTCTCTAACCTGAAGAGATGATGATGGCCTGTACGTCAATCCTACTTTCTTTGTACTCGCCAGTTCTGATGGACATTGAACATGAGACCAGTTGAGCGTCTGAGCGAGAGATGGCAATCCAGCTGTGGACAGAGAACATCCCATCTTCTTCACGACTGTGAGACGATCCTCCAGGACGAAGAACCCTTCTATCATCTGACGTCCACGTGACGCTGGGCTCTGGATGCCAGCCGCTGGACCTGCAGCTGATGTTCATGCGTTCGTCATCAAGAGGCTGTGGAACAAGGACAGGAGTGGATCCTAAAGCTGATGAGAGGAGGACAGACAGATGTTCAGATCTTCTCCAGACACACTAAAACTACCTACAGTAAGTATATTGTTTTACTGTCTTTCCAGGTTTTTGAAACAGTTCAACATGCACATTCTGTCAATTATTCATCCTCCAGTAAACCGTTAAATCTACATCTCATCAGTCAAACTGATGCATTTGATGCAAACTGAGCATTTACAGAATAAGGCCTCTGTAATATACTATACTACATACATACAGTATATACTATAGTACATATAAATATGGGTACTATTGCGCTACAAAAAAAAAAAAAAAAAAAGCTGTGATCAACCAATATATGGCATTTTTTGGCAAGTTTTGAACATTTCGTTTTGACAGTGATGTGAACTCCAAACGTAACAAATTATAGAATCAAGAAGTTGCTATTTAATGTATTTTACCAATTTATCGGTTACACTTTATTTTGATAATTAACTTCAGACATTCTTCTAACTATAAGTAACTTTGCAACTACATGACAACTAACTCTCATTAGTAGACTAGTAGTAATTAGTAGACTAATAGTCTAAAGTGGACAATCAAAATAACGTGTAACTGATTTATTTTTTAGATTTTTTTTTTTTCAAATGAGTTTTTTTAAATAATTTATTTCTAATTACTTTAGTAAATATTATTTACAAATAAAAACAATTGTAGCAGTTTGTATACATGGGATTTTTTGGGATCCTAAAATTAAATAGTGTAATATCATATATCGGTCACCCTGCTCATTGATATCGGTATTGGCCATAAAAAAAAAATCCATATTGGTCGACCACTACAAAAAAGCACCATTATCACAATAATAATTCATATGATTCAAGTTTAACTTAATGGCATCATTTTTTTGGTTTGACCTAACAATAAAGCAATCATAAGACTTGGAATTTAGTGCACAAGTCATATGGACGAGTAATACAGTATTTCAACAATCCTCAGTCAATACCGAACAATCAAAGAAAAGCACATGGAGGAGAGAATTTTAATGTTTGTCTTAACTATTGTTTTAATAAGGTGTATATCGGAGAACTCACCTCTTCACTCACATATTATTCTCCCTCACTCTTCACTGCCATATGCATATTCTCCACTCACATAACAGCGAAATGAACCATCATCCTGAACTCTGAGTTTCTCCAGCCGTAGAGAGACGTCTCCATCCTTCAGTCCACCAGACTGATCTGACCGTGGCTTTAGTGCGCTTCTGTTCCTGTACGGTTCCTTCTGGATGTCCTGGATCTTCCCATGATTATAGAGCAGAACAGGATTGCTGAACTGATCGTGTCGGTACCAGCGGATCTCCAGAGCTTCAGCGTTCTCAGGAGGAGAGATCCAGCAGGGCAGAATCACTGTGGATCCCACATGAGCCTCTATAGGATCACCAGGAACCACTACAGTGAACGACACTGAGAGACACAGAAAGACACGCTCAGTGAAATATACAGTGTGTTAGTCTTCAATCTATATATGTGTGTGCGTTTATACAAATATTATATTATAGGTGTGATCACATGTACTATTCAGTGAATTTTCATGGGTGAAAAATTGGAATTCATGTGATCTGGAATTTCACGTTGAGGGAAAACGATAATTTGTGGATTCGTTGCAAGGATGAACACTATTGATGTGCCCTGTTGTAACTGTTAAAATTTCCAAGGATCAGCATTCTCCCCTAAAAGTGATCAGGCAGACCAAACCGTAAGTCATAGAGACTTGAAACTTGG
>CM049839.1:1362465-1372465 GCA_027422415.1 Schizothorax lantsangensis | reverse complement strand
CCCCCACACAATAACTATGTGTCTTTTTATGCTTAACCCTTATTTTGCTCACTCACTCTAGTTTATTTATCCCTTCACAACCAGTAATTAGTCAACCTGATGCTGTTCTAAAGCCAAATTAGGCTACCTATTTTTTTTTTCGGATCACAAAAGGAAGACATTATAAAAAAAATTTTTTAATAAATTGTAAACTTTTCCAATCTTTTTACAAACATAAAATTGTCCCATGCAACTCATTCCATATTCCAGGTGTTCTGAAGGCATACTGTAGGGTTTGCCGAGAAACACATCGAAAATTAAATCTATTATTAAGGGAAAATCTCCAGTCATTCGTATATTTATACGAGTACGCGGCAGTTCATGCCGGCGCACCTTGGAGAAGCACAGAGTCATTTTGAAACATCAAGATAAATAAAATTGTGACTTGAAACATAATACTTTCTTTACTGAGGTGAATATCTCTGTTCTGAGACAGTCAGACAGCCTAGAATGCTCCCTCATAATTACTATAGCTGTCACTCATTTCAATTCATTGTGATCTCACGACGTTCCGTTAATAAGCTCTCTGCACAATGAATCTCTTGACTGTTTTACCGGGTGTTTTGAAGGCAGATCAACGTTCACACGACGAAAAATATGTAAACTGGAATGAAGCAGCGATCAGGGAGCTCCTCACTATCCGCGCTGAAGCTGAAATCATTCAGTTTAGTGAAATGGTGAGCGCGCATTATACACGTCACATGAAAGGTCACGTGTCTTTACGGGTTGTGTGTGAATGCACGCACAGATTCCGGAAAATCACTGGCAGTGTGAATGCAGCAAATCTGACGATCCGGGAACAAATGCCGGAACACATTACCCGTGTATTTTCCGGAATCTCTGTGTGAAAGGGGCTTTGCAGTCGCTGATTCAGAAGCGCCAGATTGTCATAGCAAAGTCATGTCAGAATGCACCCGTTTTGTTTAGAAATAGCCTTCGTGCAGCCAGCCTTGTACTCTCCCGGGTTCACAAAACTTTTGTCCATAAAATGCGTTGCACAGGTTCGAACATTTGGGTTGTGCTGTTCTGCTGTAAACAAATCTTAATCAATGATTCCTAAATGCATCTACTTTCGGAAGCCAAATAAAGTGCTTTAGCTTTCTCATAGAAACACACAGCGTCTCCCTGACACGGCTGCATCAACACTACTGCGTTACTGAAACCACGCCTTCTTTCTTTGTGTGAACATTTGGGATGGCATTACACAAATATTTCCACATCGTAGACATGTGGGGGCGTGTTTGAATGAGGCATTTTAGCCCGGTCTGGATCTGCCTTCTCTTTTAGATAGAATAAATCCTTTTGTGGGAGACTTTGAGCTTTGTAACTCTGCCGATCGTATACATGCACAAACAGCTACATAACACACTAAAGAAAAGGAAAACAAGAAATCACATCATATGACCCCCTTTAACATGATCCAAAAATGATCAGAACACATATGATCAGAATACAAATGAACCTGTTGAAAAAAAACAATAGAACCCTGCCCAAAACACTATAGAAAATGTAATGATTTAATGGTTATAATGGGAATTGTATTGGTTTTAATGGAAACTATAATGGTGTCTACTGGTATGTGATGGATTCTATTGGTGGGATGTTAAATCATATTGGAAAAATGGCCAAAAACACACTACAAAAAGGAATTTTGTAATGGTTTTACTTGAAAAAGCTAATGGTTTATAATGGTATTTTAATGGAAACCATTGGAATTTCTGTGATGGTTTCTATTGGGGTTCTATTGTTTTTTTTAGTTGGGTAGATATGTTTTATCCCCAGTGTTATGTGTTCCCTCAGTCTTATGTTCCCTCAACCCTAACTCTGCTAGAAGTGATGACTATCAATCCACAAAAAGCAATATATGCTGTATATTTATTTAGTATTTAGACATTATTATGATGATAGATACTGATAGATATGATGATAGATACTGATAGATGCTAGTTGATTAGTAGATGCACTTTTGGTTGAATTGAAGTTGCTGTATTCAAGTTTTACATTTTATCAGTGTTCATCATCCCTGGGAATCACACCTATGACCTTGGTGTTGTTAGTGTCATTGCTGTACAGTACTTACATTTTTCATAGATGTATTAGTTAGATGTGAGGGGAGATATTTACTTTTTGGTTCATATTTGTTGTTCTGTTTAAAATGCATTGATCACTCGAGAGTCTGTGCTGTTACTCAGTAAAGGCTCACTGGACTCTACAGGTGATTCTGACGGTTTTAGACTATCTATAATTTTGACCCAACTCTGAACTCCAGGATTGAACAGAGGAACAACTGATCTGGAGAATCTGCTGCTGATGGTCAGGAGATGTTTTCTCTCTGTGACATTGTAAAATGACAGCTGACCGTCATCATAATCTAACAGAACTCCCAGTCGTTCAGGTCTCGGTGTCAGAGAGAGTTTAACTGGTGGATCAGTGTTGGTGTGAAAGCCATTAGGACCGTCTGAACACAAGAACCAGAAACCCTTTGATGGAGTTAAAGCAGATCTGTGTTTTACACGAACATTTCCTTGTTTCATCACACCAACTATCCAGTAGATATTAGGAGGTGTATTTATTTGTTCCAGCTCTACCTCCCAATAGTGACGACCAGAGGTGATTTTTTGGGCTCCAAATGCACATAATTGATATGGAAATCCCTCATCAGTGTGATTATATCCTGGTTGATCCCTCACCATTTTACAGTCCTTAGTGACCATCAGATCTTCATGGACATGCTTTCTATCAATAGTGATCTCAACTGTGAAGAAAATAAAGCAACATTTAATAATCCTCTTAAACTCATGTTTAAAATCATATTTACAAATATGTATAACTAAGGATGATGAAATACATGCATATATAACTGAGATGATACCTGCATGTTTCCTCAGTTCTTCTATATTTACGTCTCCCACAACTAAAATGAAAAGTTGAATGAAAAACTTTTATGCACATATTGAAGTTGTATAGTCATGTTCACATTAAGTTCTGTTATACCGTTAAAAGAAACTTAAATAGTTTGTCAAATATACAGTCAAAAATCTGAGAAACATGGATAAATATGAGCTATCTGAGTTCACAATGTGACACTTGAGGTAATTATATTGTGTGCTTTCTGAATGAGAACATGGTTGAACCGAAGGAAAATTAGGAAAATGTTCGAAAAAATGTGAAATTGGTTTATAATGTTGAAAAATGTGCCATTATTTTATGAACTGAATGAATAGTTTGAGAAACTGGGCCAAATGAATCAGTGACAGTATGTTAACAAATGAGAAAAACTGTAATAATTGTTGGTGTGTATTAATAGTAGTAAATTAGTGGGTCACTTCAGCAGTTCCTATAAGTACAGCAAAGAACTAAACTTCTTCAAATACCTTCTTTTCTCAGTTTCTCCAAAGTTTCCTCATAAACTGAAATGAGAAAGAATTTCAATGGAAGAGTTAATTATTAAACTGCTTCACAAATACTCCAGACTCTGTAAACCACATTAAATATAACCCTTTCAGACAGAATTTCATTTAGATATTAACTTATACTGCTATCAGTTGAGTTCTGATCTCTTAGGCTCAGGGTCAAAAAATAATTTCTGTAATGTGGTTTTTGTATAGATGCACAAACCAATGGAGCTCTAGCATGCCAGAAGGGGCGGAGCTGACCTCTATATGAGTCGGCACAGAGCGCCATTTCATCCGAATTTTCTCCTTCAACGATGAGACCAACTGACTCTTCTCATCTCTTAGTGAGCTCGGAGAAAGAAACGAATGGAGCTGAACAACCGGGTTTGAGTGATCTCACACTGGCACCAGTACTTTGATCTGCCGGTGTGTTTTACACGTGAGGATAAGCACCCCTCATTACATCAAGCGACTCAAACCTTCTAGGCGGATCGGAGTAGAATGCTGTCACCAATGATTCTGTAACGCTGACAGCTTCACGTTTGTGTGTGCATCGCTGAGGCTGTGCTCATTGAGACAGGCTGCTTTTACTGCAAATGCATTAATCTGTCGCTACTTCGCTCGCAGGCCACCTTACTTCAGAGGTATTATTCACACTTCGGCCGAAGTCCAGAATTTGCTTGCAAAAGGAGCCATAGAAATGGTTCCTCTAGCAAACAGCGAGTCAGGTTTCTACAGCCGCTACTTCCTCATTCCCAAAAAAGATGATGGGCTCAATTCTCAATCTCAGACATCTGAATCGCTCTCTTATGTGATGGTCGTTCGAAATGCTAACTTAGAAACAGATCCTCGCACAAATATGTCCCGAGGACTGGTTTCTGTTTGTGGATCTGAAAGAAACGTACTTTCATTATCCAAATAGCGCCCCATCACAGATCGTTCTTGAGATTCGCATTCGAGCAATTGGCCTATCAATACACAGTCCTGCCATTCACACTTTTACGAAGTGCATAGACGTGGCTCTTTCCCCTCTGAGCCAGATGGGAATCCGCATCCTGAATTCCTTAACGATTGGCTGGTTTTAGCCAGATCATAATGGGAACTTATTGCTCACATGTGGCTGCATTCACAGTGCCTTGGGATAAAAATCAATTTGGACAAGAGTTCTTTGTTCCCCAGACAGCTAGTAGTCTTTCTGGGGACAATTATAGACGCTGTCCTAATGAGAGCATGTATTACACAGGAATGCGTCCTGAACATTCAGCTAGCAGCATCATTCAGGACAGGAACTTCTCATCCCATCAGGGTTTTCCAGAGGATGCTCATGGCGGTCACTTCCTCTGTGACAAACTCCTCTCACTCAGAGTGTTTAACGTGCCAGGCAGATTGTACCTTGGCACAGACATGCTGTCAAGAGGAAATTTAGCTTCAGGAGAATGGACACTATATCCTCACATTTGGTCCATCTTCGGGAGGGCAGAGGTCGACCCCTTCGCCTCAGAAGACAACTGTCACTGCCCATCTTATTTCTCAATGCAGCGAGATGCCCTGGTCCACGACTGGCCCAGCGCTCACCTGTATGCCTCCCACCGATTGCCTTGCTGCCTCAGGTCATCAAGCGGGTCAGGGAAGTCAAATGCTCAGTCCTCCTGGTGGCTCCTCTCTGGAGGAACCAGACATGGCTCCCTGAGTTAGTGCAGCTGTCAGCAGCAGCCCAATGGCTCATACCATTGTGGAAGGACCTTCTCTCGCAGGCAAAGGGCATGATTTGGCATTCCCAGCCAGAGCTATGGAGTCTTCGTGTCTGGGTCTTGTCTACTAAACTGTCGACTAAATGTCTTTACGTCCTTAAATTGTAAGTCTTCCATGGCTGGTGTTCAGCACAAAGCCTGGATCCAGGTTCTTGTGATATGTCCCATGTGTTGACTTTTTTGCAAGAGTTGTTGGACAACGGGCGCGCCCCTGCCACACTCAAATTTTACGTGCCAGCTATCGCAGCAAATCATTCCCTTGAAGCTGGCCATTCAGTCGGCAGAACCGACTTGGTTGTTAAGTTCTCGAGGGGCACCTGGAGATTGAATCCTCCTCGTCCTCAGACTGTGCCAACCTGGGACTTTTCCATAGTCCCAAGGGTCCTATGGGGCCCTGCCTTCGAGCTGCTCTATTCTGCCGATCTGTGGCCCATGTCGCTTAATGACTGTAAAGCAGAGATTTTCTCGCTGTATCGTAGATGCTATTGCCCTGGTTTATGCCTCAGTAGGCTCGCAGTACCCCATAGGTGTGAGGGCCCACTCCACCAGAGGAATGGCCTTCTTCTTGGTCCAGCGGGATTTCTATTGGTGAGATTTGTGCGGCCGCCGGCTTGTCATCGCTGTCTGCCTTTGCCAGATTCTATAGCTTAGACGTCCCTGCCCTACAAGCACAGATTTTGTCTACTTAATCTATCTATTTCTCCTGGAGGGTGAAAGTGGTTTCTTCGATGGCTATTGCTTTAGTCGAAAGTTTCGGATGAAATGGCGCTTGGAGCCAACTTATATAGAGGTCGACTCTGCCCCTTCTGGTGGGCTAGAGCACCATTGGTTTGTGCAGCTACATAAACGTGAACAAATCAGGCTTCAGTAATAGAGTAAACAGGATTTTCTCATACTGTGTTATACGCAACGCTCGTTCAGTTATCTCAGGGAACCGAGGATACGTTAATAACCGAAGAGTTAATTCTGTCAGTCCAGGAACTTGTTTTAGTTTTTGGCTTGTCAGGGCAGTCGTGGCCTAATGGATAGAGAGTCAGCCTTGTAACCCGAAGGTCGTGGGTTCGAGTCTCAGGTCCAGCAGGGATTGTAGGTGGGGGGAGTGCATAACCAGCACTCTCTCCACCTTCAATACCATGACTGAGGTGCCCTTGAGCAAGGAACCGCAAACTTCTTCAAATACCTTCTTTTCTCAGTTTCTCCAGAGTTCCATCCTCACAATCTAAAACAACAAAAAAATTCAATGGAAGAGTTAATTATTAATCTGCTTCACAAATACTCCAGACTTTATAAATCACAACAAATGTTAAAGCACTGTCAGTTCATTCTGTCAATCCAGTAACTAGCATCAACTGGCATAAAGATCAGATCAGATGGTAGCAAATGTTCTTGATTATCAGTAATATCTTCTTCAAATAATAAACAGAAAGCAATGTTTTGGTGTTACTCTTGTGCGCACTGTGATTTCTATGTGTAGCCAGCATATTTTGCCAATAAGCATATAGTGGCTTCAGTGCAAAACCATCACATTTTACCTTAGAAAACTAAAACCTTTTATAATTGTATTTATACAGTAGATTGTCACTCTACAAAATGGAAACATTTTGACTTTAAACTCTCAAACAAAATGAGAGATTTGAAGTTTTTTTTTTTTTTGGTTTGTTTATGTTTGAACGACAAGCCTTACAAATACTGTATATGAATATATAACTGAGATGATGTCAACAAAATGTAAGGTTTTAGAGAAGGAATTGTGAGCATCCACAGATATTAGTATGTACTGGAAATGCATTGCATATATAACTTGTTCATATTCACATTATGTAAATGCAAGATTTCTGTTACATGTGTAAGAGTTTATTTGATGTTTAGTGGGTCACTTCAGCAGTTGCCGTTATAAAAGTATTGCAAAGATAAATTCTTCAAATACCTTTTGTCAGTTTCTCCATAGTTTCCTTCTCACAATCTGAAATGAGAGAATTTAATTTGGAGGGTTTAATTACCAATCTGTTTCCACAAATACTCCACTTCGTTAACTACAATACATTTCGATGTTAAGCTGATTCATTTGCATTTACATTTAATCATTTAGCTGACACTTTTATCCAAAGCGACTAACAAATAAGGACAATAGAGGCATGTTCACACATCTTTTTGGATGTTAAAATGATGTACGTGTAGTTTATTTACTTTCTTTAGCTGGTTTCTTCCCTGAAAAGAAAAAAAAACGCATAAGATACCTGCATAAAAAACTGTCTGAAGATAAAATAATTTCAATAATTTAAACTAGATACCTGTTAGTTTGTGTCTGTATTTGTAGAGGATCAGCCCAATCAAACCCAGGAGAGCACAAATAATAAAGGTGAGGAAAAGAGCCTTCCATGGACCTGATGAATCTGAGAAATAGAAAACAGATGAATCTAAATACCTTCAAATTACTGTATATAAATCAATTACAGTAAGTTGAAAAAAATGTTCTTATCGTTAAACTGCTTTTCTCCTGAAACTGGTGTGAGAACAAATTGTATGCGATTTGGTTGGATTTTATTGATTGGAAGGTTGACGAGAGATTGATGACATCAAAGAAAATTGTTTCAGTGGTGGAGCAGAATAAAAAGGATTTATTTTAAATAAATTATTTTTATAGATAAAATATGTTTACATAAACTGTAACTTAAAGATGGAATTAGAAACATTCAAGTAAGGTCACAGGGAAAAAAAAGTAATTTAAGCTATTGAGCCAAGAGTCAAGCAAATTTGATCACATGGCCTGCGTCCCAATGTGCATACTATCCATCCTAAATTCTATGTGATATTAGTAATTTTCAATACTATTTAGGGCAGATAGGGTAGATAGTATGCACATTGGGATGCAGGGTTTGTTTGGGATATCTACAAATATCCATGTTCTCTAACCTGAAGGCATGATGTCCTGTATGTTCAGACTTCCGTCCTTTAACTCTCCAGTTCTGAAAGAAAGTGAACATGAGACCAGTTGAGCGTCTGAGTGAGAGACAGCTGTCCAGCTGTGGACAGAGAACATCCCGTCTGCTCCACGACTGTGAGACGTTCCTCCAGGACGGAGAACACTTCCATCATCTGATGTCCACGTGACGCTGGGCTCTGGATGCCAGCCGCTGGACCTGCAGCTGATGTTCACACGGCCATCATCAAGAGGCTTTGGAACAAGGACAGGAGTGGATCCTAAAGCTGATGAGAGGAGTAGAGACAGACATTCAGATATTTTCCAACACACAAAAACTACATACGGTATGTTGTCTAACACACTAATTATGTTCTGAATTTAGAATGTCTTTCCAGGGTCTTGAAACAGTTGAACATGTACATTTAGAGGGCTGCATTGGAATTGGCATCATTTGCTACATGCAGGCGAGGGCGATTAAAAATATATATAGTTGGTGTTACACTGTGTTTGGTCGTACACAAATTACATTACTGGCCCATTACAGTTAAACTGAAAGCTTCTGCTCTGCACCCATACCGCTGAGGTTGCCAGGTCTGCGTGGAAAATCAGTTCACTTCCAATGACTCCGCTTCAGTGTGGAAAGGCCTGAAAGCCATCACCAAGTACAGGACACCATCCCCCAGCACTGAGGCGAATCAACAACTTGCTGAGGACCCACACCCGTCCTGACCATCTCTCTACACAACTGATAACACCTCCAGCAACCCCCCACTCCTGCACTTCAGATCAGTGAAGAAGATGTGCACCAGGTCTTCAGGAAGAACAAAAGAAGAAAGGCACCAGGCACAGATAGTGTGACACCAGCCTGCTTGAAAACCTGTGCTGACCAGCTGGCCCCCATCTTCACACAGATCTTCAACAGATCCCTGAAGCTGTGTGAAGTCCCATCCTGCTTCAAACGCTCCACCATCATCCCTGTTCCAAAGAAACCCAAGATAACAGGACTTAATGACTACAGACCTGTGGCTCTAACGTCTGTCGTCATGAAGTCATTTGAAAAACTGGTTCTGGCTTATCTGAAGGATACCACTGGACCCTTACTGGACCCCCTGCAGTTTGCTTACCGAGCAAACCGGTCCGTGGATGATGCAGTCAACATGGGACTGCACTACATCCTGCAACATCTGGACAAATCAGGGACTTGTGTGAGGATCCTGTTTGTGGACTTCAGTTTGGCCTTCAACACCATCATTCCAACACTCATCCAGACCAAACTAACCCAGCTCTCTGTCCCTAGCTCTATCTGTCAGTGGATCAACAGCTTTCTGACAGATAGGCAGCAGCTAGTGAGACTGGGGAGATTCATGTCAAACAGCCGCTCTACCAACACTGGTGCCCCTCAGGGCTGTGTTCTCTCCCCACTGCTCTTCTCCCTCTACACCAACGACTGCACATCTAAAGACCCCTCTGTCAAGCTCCTGAAGTTTGCAGATGACACCACACTCATCGGCCTCATTCAGGACGGTGACGAGTCTGCTTACAGACAGGAGGTTAAAGAGCTGGCTGTCTTGTGCAGTCTTAACAACCTGGAGCTCAACACGCTCAAAACAGTGGAGATGATCGTGGACTTCAGGAGAAACCCCCCTGCTCTCCCCCCACTCACCATCATGAACAGCACTGTGACTGCAGTGGAGACATTCAAGTTCCTGGGATCCATCATCTCTCAGGACCTGAATTGGGACACTCACATCGACTCCATTGTAACAACCAAGGTTGTACTTCCTTCGCCAGCTGAGGAAGTTTAACCTGCCACAGGAGCTGCTGAAACAGTTCTACTCTGCCGTCATTGAGTCTGTTCTGTGCACTTCAATAACTGTCTGGTTTGGCTCAGC
>CM049839.1:1244965-1357465 GCA_027422415.1 Schizothorax lantsangensis | reverse complement strand
CGCAACAAGCGCTTTCGTTCAGTCAATAAAAATCGAATGTCTTAATTAGTTTGAGAATGGAGCAAGACCTTCCATTAACAGGCTCCAGCGTCCTGGCCACACTACCACTTCGGGAGTGCATTATTGCTCTAATAATTTGAATGGCTTGGAGTCACAATGTCACATCCACACCTCAAGACATCAGATGAATTATTTGAAGACATTTGTCATGTTTCTGTCCTGAAATCTCGTGTGTTGAACCTCATAAACCTTACATTGCAAATTTCAAAACGTCATTTTAGAGCTAATAACAGAGGCTTGGGCCATTGATATGCGGCTAATGCAGTTATTAATGCAGTTTAACGTAGTTATTAGAGAGCGAGAGAGAGAGATTAAGCGCGTGTGAATTGTGCGTCTCTACTAATAGCGAATCTTTTATAAAAGAACTATAGTTGAACTGCTTCAAGAACCTCACTACTGAGAAATGTCATGTAGCTTTTTAGATGCGCACGTGCCTAGAACGCCTGTGCGTAAATCCGGCCCTGGATTTTACATACAGTACGAGTTCACATTGGGCCTCGTTTACGAAACGAACGTGCGACGGAAATCTGGGCGTACGGTCGTTTCTACGCAAAACTTGGAATTTATCAATATGGACGCGAGCGTCAGGTCTGAGCTCGTGCACGCAAGATTTTGAGTTAGCCTGGACTTGCGCATAATGACAGCATTTTGTTCATTTAGATTATTTTTCTAAACCGACAAACAAAGCTTTTTTTTTTTTTTTCCTTTCAGGGTTTTAGCTTTATATGGGCAAATAGCAGCATAAACAACCCAGCAGGCACAAAACAGGTCATAAGACGTTGGTATTTGGTTAAATTTTGGTTGCGACGTCGGGTGACCAAAATTCAATGTAAATCCAACGTCTAATGTCAATGTTAAATTGATGTCCGATACCGACGTTGAGATTGAGTTGTTTTTAGGTTGTGTAACCAAAATCCAACGTTAAATCAACGTCAACCCGATTTTCATTTTCAACCAAAATCCAACGTCTGTCTGACGTCAACCTGACGTTACATAGACGTCTGGTGCCTGCTGGGAACAGACCGAGAGGAATCACACACCTGCAGCGCTTCTGTGAATGGAGAAAAACAGAAATTATAAAAGGAATAAAATAAATAGGGCTACACTAAATATATGTATCTTAATTAACAGATTAGCAAAAGACAGATTCGTTTTTGTGACACTCTTAATGCATTTTATTTGTTTTCTATAACTTTATTTTTTATATTATTTTAACTGATTGGTGATCACGCAGGTGCCTCACACACACACACACACACACACACACACACACACACACACACACATTACTAACTTGACATTTCAGCCATTAATCAAACTAAAATGCAGTCAACCAAACATAAGTTACACTGCACAATTCACAAGGTCCACTGTAAAATCAGCGTGCAGTATTGAGCATGTGATTGTGAAGGGTCCCAGCAGGCACCAGACGTCTATGTAACGTCAGGATGACGTCAGACAGATGTTGGATTTTGGTTGAAAATGAAAATCGGGTTGACGTTGACTTAACGTTGGATTTAGTTACACAACCTAAAAACAACTCAATCTCAACGTCAGCTGGCGTCGTATCGGACATCAATTTAACATTGACATCAGACGTTGGATTTACATTGGATTTTGGTCACCCGACGTCGCAACCAAAATTTAACCAAATACCAACGTCTAATGACCTGTTGTGTGCCTGCTGGGGTGATATTTTACATGGATACTGGAAGTGAAGTACAAAGCCTTGTTTACATCATAGATAATAGTTTAGCACCCAAATGTTACATGGCACAAATGGAAACATTTGGATGTCGAATGAGAGACTCGTGAGCACAATGCTGTTTAGTCTTGCTTTAATTAATTCAGTTTAGCTTGACGTTGTATTCTGTTTATAATGAATGCCACTATAGCCTAATTTGTGATTTACTTCATAGTTTAATATACAATTTTATAGCTACTCATTTTTTCATTCTTGTTTTGTAATACCGTTAAATTTAAAGGGTTTGTTGTGGATTAAGGAGAACTAAATGATCTATATAGTGTTTATACATTTTTCGTTATGTTTACTGGTATTTAATATACATATAAATGAATGCCATTGTTTGCAATTATAAGGTTAACGGGTGTTTTTGGAGTAAGATCAGTTTCTCTCATGAGATTGCTTCCTCTTTTTAGCCGGGTTATGTTTCTCCGTGTCGTAAACTTTAGGGGCGTGGCTTCTAAACCGGGGTGTTTTTAGGGGCGTGATATTCAAATGAGATTGCCACATTTATCAACATACGATCTTTCGTACGATGGGATTGGCGGCATACGAATGTTTCATAAATCACACGTGAGCTCTGTCGTTTCTAGTTAGATTGATAAATGAACATCAACACTGTGTTTAAAAGTGAACAGTTTATTCCGTCTTTTATATTATTAATAACATTTTTATATTGGAGTCCAAAGTTTGAAATTAAAATATGGTTCATTTTAACTAAGAGCAAAATAGAGACATATTAAGGAAAATAATTGATATGACTTGCGTGTTTGTGAGTGTGTTATAGTATGTTATTCATTGAACTATTTAACTCTATTGTGTTGCATTTATGTTGATCTCAACACTCTGATTGTCTCTTATTGAAAGACACGTCCAGTCCATTGATAACTGAGAAATCACTGCTTTTGTTTAGTTTTAAATCTGAAAATCTGATGTTAGTAGTTTGTCCACAACCCTTTAATCGTGACATCATTACGAGCATCATGCAGGTTTGTTTTTCTTCTCCATAGCTCTCTTACACTGCCCTCCAAAAGTTTGGAAACGCTCTAGAAAAGTGTGGTTTTGGACGATATCAGCATAAATCCTTATCATTTTTTTGGTGCAAATACATTAAAGTATCTTGACATTATCATTGAAGACCAGCAATAATAATTTTCATTCTGATCACATAATAATGTCAATATATAGATGTCAAAGTCAGACCAGCTGTGATGCCTGGTTACTGGTTTTTAACAGATTTTAGGCTCAGCACACCTTAATAGCTTCAACAATTGATTGCCAATTAAGTTTAGAACCAATTAGAACACAATTTAGGTCAGATAGTTTACAAATATTACATTTAAAATTTAAGTTTTGTTCTATGTATAAACTGTTTATGTAATAAAATATGTTTTCTTAGTTTGTGTTGTCCCTTATCAGTGCAAAATTATCACAAATTAAAAAAGATGCATGTCCAAATCCCCACTTTTCTAGAGCGTCTCCACACTTTTGGAGGACAGTGTGTTTTGTTTTTATCTTGTAATGCATCACATCCTTCCTGGTTAGGAAACAGTGTTGCATGAAACAGAAACTTCAGTCTTCAGTTAATGAGTTTCTGACACGTTTGCATTTTCTCCTGCTGACAGCATCAAATCTGTCCAGAAACCAGCTCTCGTGACCAACAAGGGTTGTGGGGAAGTCGTGGCCTAATGGTTAGAGAGTCGGACTCGTAACCCAAAGGTCGTGGGTTTGAGTCTCAGGTCCGGCAGGAATTGTAGGTGGGGGAGGAGTGAATGTACAGTGCTCTCTTCACCTTCAATACCACGACTGAAGTGCCCTTGAGCAAGACACCGAACCCCCAACTGCTCCCCGGGTGCCACAGCATTAGCTGCCCACTGCTCCGTGTGTGTTTACTGCTGTGTGTGTGTGTTCACTGCTGTGTGTGTGTGTGTGTGTGTGTGTGTGTGTGTGTGTCTGTGTGTTCACTGCTCCGGGTGTGTGTTCACAGTGTGTGTGTGTGTGTGTGTGTGTGTGTTTACTGCTGTGTGTGTGTGTTCACTGCTCCGGGTGTGTGTTCACTGCTCCGGGTGTGTGTGTGTGTGTGTGTGTGTGTGTGTGTGTGTGTGTGTGTGTGTTTTCACTGCTCCGGGTGTGTGTTCACAGTGTGTGTGTGTGTGTGTGTGTGTGTTCACTGCTCCGGGTGTGTGTTCACAGTGTGTGTGTTTACTGCTGTGTGTATGTTCACAGTGTGTGTGTTCACAGTATGTGTGTGTGTTTACTGCTGTGTGTGTGTGTGTGTTCAGTGCTCCGGGTGTGTGTTCACGGTGTGTGTGTGTTTACTGCTGTGTGTGTGTGTGTGTTCACTGCTCCGGGTGTGTGTTCACGGTGTGTGTGTGTTTACTGCTGTGTGTGTGTGTGTGTTCACTGCTCCGGGTGTGTGTGTTCACTGGTGTGTGTGTGTCACTGCTCCGGGTGTGTGTGTTCACTGCTGTGTGTGTGTGTTCACTGCTCCGGGTGTGTGTGTTCACTGCTGTGTGTGTGTGTTCACTGCTCCGGGTGTGTGTGTTCACTGCTCCGGGTGTGTGTTCACGGTGTGTGTGTGTTCACGGTGTGTGTGTGTTCACTGGTGTGTGTGTGTTCACTGCTGTGTGTGTGTGTTCACTGCTCCGGGTGTGTGTGTTCACTGGTGTGTGTGTTCACTTTGGATGGGTCAAATGCAGAGCACGAATTCAGAGTATGTGAATACCATGGGAGTCACCATTCTTGGCCACATGTCACTTTCACTTTCATTTCAAAACAATATATATAAACGGGTGCACATCAGTTTTTCAGCCTGGTTCTCATATGAGAACCTGGAGGTTTGGTCCTCACACGAGCCATGGCATGTAGTGTGACACATAAAAATAAAAATTAATTAATAATAGTGATAATAATATTATTGCACTTTTAGTTTTTTTTATTTTTATAAAATGACTAACTAAAAATAATAAACAAAAAAAAATCAAGTGTGATAATACTATTTTATTTTAAAATAAAAAGGGAGTATTACATACAAATACAATTATTTTATAGTAAACTAACAAATAAAATGCTAATATTTTTATTATTATTATTATTATTTTAATTTGAATTGTCATTTTTAAACATAAAATCAGCGAGCTTTTATTTTGGCGGGTTGCCGGCAAGTAAGTATATATATATAATTTTTTTTTGCTGAAATCAAGAACATACAAAACAGTACAAAATACAGAATATCCACATAACACTTAAACAGACAACAACAAAATAAAACAGTAAAAAACACTCAAAAATAAATAATAATTTAAAATAAATAAATACAATTAATAATAATAACAAATGCAATAAAGGGCCATTGTTTCACATAAGATTCCCTACACGAGAACTTTAAGTGCAGAGCAAATTCTGACAGTCTTCATAGCTTTCTTATTATTAGATACTGAAATCAGATTAATATAATTCTCCATGTCTCTTAAAAAGACCACAAAGACAGGTTTACAATTTGAGAATTTGCATTTATGGATATAAAATTTGCTTAAGCTAATGCTGTGGCACCCGGGGAGCAGTTAAGGGTCCGGTGTCTTGCTCAAGGGCACTTCAGTCGTGGTATTGAACACTGTACATTCACTCCCCCCACCTACAATCCCTGCCGGACCTGAGACTCGAACCCATGACCTTTGGGTTACGAGTCCGACTCTCTAACTCTCTACTGTTAGTGGAATGTCTAAAGTGGACTATCAAAATAAAGTGTGTGTGTTATGTGTACGCCAGGTTAAAGAGATGGGTTTGTAATCTAGATTGTGTCTGCCTCCAGAACAGTGTTAGTATACAGCTTTGAAATCACAGGAAAAAATTAAGTTTTAAAATATATTCAAATAGAGAGCAGCCAAATCCTTATCCATGTTCAAAGCTATGTTAAAAAACAACATCTTTTAAATTCTAATGGAGAGCTTTTTAAAATGGGTTAATGTTTATGTGATGTGGATATGTTGATTTCTGCTTGATTTTTTAGCTTGTGATTGTGAAGCAATTTGGGCAACGTGAGTTGTATTAAACTGTGCTATACAAAAAATGTTTTAAAAAAATGTATATTAAAAATATTTCACAATATTACTGCTTTTAGATCAAATAAATGCAGGTTTGGTGAGCAGAAGAGAATTCTTTGAAAAAAACATTAAAAATCTTACTGTTCAAAAAGTAGATTGAGTTTGGGAGCTAAATAAGAAAAGGATGATTTTGATATTCTAGAGCCCGATACGGACGGTTATTGTTTCTCATATGGACGTCTGTAAAAATAAATGTACATATCACCTCAGTGATAAAACTCGTGGATTCGGATGGAGACAATCACTGAATGTCACTCTCATTCCTATTGGACGCTCTATAAAGATGGGGCAGGGGTTATCACACGGGGCGGGGCTTATCCAGGGGTGGGGTTTATCACACGGGGCGGGGCTTATCCAGGGGTGGGGTTTATCACATGGGGCGGGGCTTATCCAGGGGTGGGGTTTATCACATGGGGCGGGGCTTATCCAGGGGTGGGGTTTATCACATGGGGCGGGGCTTATCCAGGGGTGGGGCTTATCACATATTCGGATGGAGATTTATTCACAGTGGAGCGAGTTCTGCGCTGCTCACATGACCAGTCGCATGTTTGTCTGCTGTAAATAAAATTAATTTTATTTACAAATGTATTCCTATTATTGTGTAAAATGCATTTAAAAATATGTATTATTATGTAAAATGTATTCTTATTATTCAAAGCATATTTTATTATATATAATCCTATTATTTGTTTGTTTAAATCTCCAGTTTAAAAATAGTTGTATATAATTATACGCGATATATATCTGTTTATAATACATATTTTAAAATTGTATTGCATACCTGCTGCTGCCATAATAAAGACCCGTTTCCAATGTTTACGTGCTTTTCTTCTCATTCTGCTCTCAGTCGCTGTGGAAGTATTGTGCTTTTAAATTCTTTCCAGCATTTCAGAAATAAATAATATGTAAATTACACCGAAGTACAACGTTACGGTGTTCGTGAGAGCTCAAAAAGTGTTTAAATACTGCATTTTGAAGCTATTTTTTCTCGTAATCTCAGAGATGTTGATTCGGACGGCAATTAGACTACCACACGATCTTGTGTTTGTCAAAAAACAGTAGATAGTTCGGCTGGGGATTTTCACAGGGGTGGTGAGAGATAAACACAGACATTCTGGATTCATACGGCAATTAAATCACTGACTACACCTTGTATATGGTGACAATGACTTACGTCCCCCTGAGAAACAATTACCGTCCGAATAGGGCTTAGGACTATAATGCAATAAGAGCTTGCTCAAACACTGAGGTGCTAAACCATTCAGGGCTTTATAAGTAATTATCAAGATTTTGAAATGTATACGATGTTCAATAGGGAGCCAATGCTTGTGCAGAAAGGAATCAGGTGGGTTTTTAATCCTCCAGCACATTGCAAAGACAATGCAGTGTTAAATTAAATTTCTGATTTTCAGATGCTCAGAATAGCACCTGCATTGATTTCTCATTGTAAGCAGTCTCCTTCATTTTCATTGATTCATCTCTTGTCCGCTCTGCATTTGTTCATTTCCCACCAAGGAATCATTTTAGACTGAGATAGACTGAGATCTCAATAGACTGAAGTTATCATTTTTGGTCCATCTGATAAAGCCGAGTTTAATAATTCTGTCCAGTGGTCCGTTCTTCGTACCTCGCTTAATATATCTGAGATGATTTGAAAGATGCCAGATCTTCTAATCGTGATAACTGATCTCTGGCTAATTTGGTTCTTCAAACGAATTTGCGTATTAGATTAAAATATCTGGATTAAGTTGTCTAAGATTACTGCGCGTTCTCGTGTTCCCCAAAAAAGGCAGATGTATCGATACTCGAAACCACGATCAGCAGTGATTGGCTGACGGCACGACAACAACGTAATGACATCATATCATTAAAAAACACACCTGACGAAAAACTTGACACATTTCTGGACCTTTATAAGAAAACAGCCAAGTGAACAAAACTACATAAATATTATAATAGATCAATGAAATGTGCACTGTTTTTAATTTATTTGTAATTTTTTTACATGACTCCCAATTATTTATATTCACGATTTCTAGTATTTGTACAGGCTTTACATTTTTACTTCAGTGTTGTAATTAGCAATTCATTTAATTTTATCTTTGAAGCAGATTTGTTACGTGACAGCATTAATTACAGTTTCTTAGAGTTATCTGCATCTGCTTCATCAAGCCACATCCCATAATATCTGCCATAACTCAAATTAATGCACGGCTCAGATTAACTGTATAGCATGTGTGTAAGACTCCAATACAGTTATAAACTAATTATTTCATCACTAATAAATCTTTCAATGAGTAAAACTGTCTGTGTCTATAGTGTTATAGACTACACAACATTGTTATCTTATTTTCAAATTCATTTTTAAATGATTATTATTTTAAATTATTGTCCCTGGATCAGCAGGGTACTCTTATAATAAAGTAGCAGTGGCTGGGGCAGATTTTAAGTATCAATTCTGCTTAAAAAGAAGCAATCTAATCCTGTTTACATGAAATAAGCTGCTCCCGAGCAGGTTTAAGCTTACAGATCTGTTGCTATGACAGCAAGTCCAGGATGAGCTTCGAAGAACCAAATGATCCAAGATCAAGCGAAATCGTCAACAATCAAATCCTGCTAACTGAGTTAGCGACGTACGAAGAACGGACCCCTGGGCAATTTGTCTGTTTTTAACTCAAACTGTGTATGTAATCTTGGTGTCCTCATTGATAGTCGCATAACATTAGATAAACATGTATCCTCTGCCGTTGCCTCTAGTTTCTTTCAGCTTCGTTCACTCTCCAAAATAAAAAAAATTTGTCTGGAAAATCTCGTGAGACAGTTATCCACGCTTTTATAACTTCGCGTTTGGATTACTGCAACTCCCTATTTTACGATATCTCTAAATCTCAGGTGGCCCACTTTAACTGGTTCAAAATGCTGCAGCTAAGTTTCTCAAAAATGGTCACAAATTTGACCAAGTTACCACCATTTTGCAAGCCCTCCATTGGCTCCCAGTCCACTTCAGGATTGAGTTTAAAATTATTTTATTTGTGTTTAAATGTCTACATAATCTGGCTCCTACATATTTGTCCGATTTATTGTGTCCTTATAACTCCTCTAGAAGTTTAAGATCTAGCAACCTTAACTTACATTTACATTTAGTCATCTGGCAGATGCTTTTATCCAAAGCGACTTACAATTGGGGAGTACATAAAGTGATTCTTCTTGAAGAGGCAATCAGACAGAGGAAGTGCTCGTAACACCAAGTCTCAGTCATTGTTCAAATAAGTACAAGCTAGCAAGGGAAGGAGAGAGAGATAAAGGGAAAGATTAAGTGTTTTTTTAGGTTTAGGATGAAGTCAAGTAGTGCCGAAAGAGATGAGTCTTCAGTTGTTGCTTGAAGATTGACAGGGATCCAGCATTCCGGATAGGGGTGGGAAGATTATTCCACCATCCAGGAATGGTGAATGAGAATGTTCTGGAGAGTGATTTTGAGCCTCTCTGTGATGGTACCACAAGGCGTCGCTCACTAGCAGATCTCAGACTTCTGGAGGGGATGTAGATTCGTAATAGTGAGTGGAAGTAGTGCTGAGCCTGTGGTCGTTCTGTATGCAAGCATCAGTGTCTTGAACTTGATGCGAGCTGCCACTGGTAGCCAGTGCAGTGAGATGAAGAGAGGTGTAACATGGGCTCTTTTGGGCTCGTTATTTAAGTGCTTTAAAAACTTATTGACCATCCCTTGCTCCAGGCTGAAATGCAGGGGGGCCGTGCCTTTTCGGTGGTGGGCCCTCGATTGTGGAATAGTTTGCCTGTACAACTTAGTATGGCCCTCTTTATCAGTTTTTAAAGCTCTCCTTAAAACTCATTTGTTTTCTTTAGCTTTCAACGTGTTAATTTGTTGATTGTTTTAAATTGTGTGTGTCAAAGTTATACTGAGCAGCATATTTTTATTTTGGATCTTATATTGGACTTATTATTCTCCTCGTGTACAGCACTTTGGTCAGCCTCTGGGCTGTTTTGAAAGTGCTTTAAAAATGAATAAACTAAACTATTTTGTAGATAAGAGCATCTTTATTTTCTTCGTCAGCTTTAGCGTTTCTCCTCATTTCCTCCAGCTCTTCTTTCCCAGCATCCCTCACTGAAGAAGTCCAGATGCTGAAGACTGAAGGCAGAGTCTGGTTTTAATGCGATCGGAGACAAACGCTTGATGGTCCTGTAAGCATTGAACAGAAGAACTGACTTTTGGTCCTCAATCGCCTTTCTCATGATCATCCGTTATAACTGTAAACCTCTTAGTTTTAGCTTTTTTAATTCATCAAAATCCATTGCATCGTTCAAGGTTCTGATGACATGTTTTCTTTGATGTGTTTGTTGTGATGATACTACTCTGTGCACACGGTGCAGTAGCCGTCTTTCATGACTTCACATTGGCTGGGATCAGAAACCCACCAGCAGTCAATCTCATGGCAGTTTTCTTGTCTCATTCCCTTCAAGTTTTTCAGACTTCTTCGACTCTTTCTCTTCATCTCACAGCTGTAAGATGCAGATAAACGCTTCAAACTGAATCCGGACATCTGAAGTCAAACCTTTCCATTGTAAGTTTAATTAGATGTTACATTTAATTTGGTAGTAAACCGTTAAAGTGCTGCACCTCGTATTGGTGCAGAGACGAGTATGTGTATTTTTGTAAAATGTTTGCAACTGCTTTTTATCACTTCATTAGCAAACTGTCATCTGTTACATAGGGACTGTTGAACAGACATTCAGAAGCTTATTTTGAAGTGTAAAGTATTGAAAATTGAAATGTGTAACATGCATTTTTAACTTGCATTTTTACGTTATAACGTCAGGTGATCAAAGGTTAAAGCAGGGATGGACAACAACAGTCCTGCACTCTTAAAAATAAAGTTTTTTGTATTATTGGCATCAATGGTTCCATGAAGAACCTAAAATCATCCATGCAAACGTCCCATTCAGCAAAAGCATTCTTTATAGTGGAAAAAAGTTATTTAGAATTTTAAAATGTTCTTAAATTTGAACTGAAATGTTCTTTGGGGAACCAATAATGTTTCTTCTGTGACATCACTGTGAAAACACAATTTTGGAAGCTTAATTTTAAGAGTTTGCAGAGTTGAGCTCCGTCCCTAAGCAAACACACCCATCTGTAATACCGAGTTGTCCAGCCCTGTTCTACACACACTTTAAATCTTTACGACCACTTGAGCACTTTGACCAAATTCCAGAAACACATCATGAAAGTAGACTGGGAATCAAACTCCTGATCTTGACATTGGCTGGAGATTAGTGTTGTTGTGAAAATACATCCTTCTTTGTGTCCATTTTAAACACTCTGTGTTGGTCAGGCATCTGAGCTGTTATTACTCAGTAAAGGCTGACTGGACTCTACAGGTGATTCTACATGTTCTGGACAATCCAGGATTGTAATTGGACTCAGATCACCAGCTCCAGGATTGAACAGAGGAACGACTGATCCAGAGAATCTGCTGCTGATGGTCAGGAGATGTTTTCTCTCTGTGACGTTGTAAAATGACAGCTGACCGTCATCATAATCTAACAGAACTCCCAGTCGTTCAGGTCTCGGTGTCAGAGAGAGTTTAACTGGTGGATCAGTGTTGGTGTGAAAGCCATTAGGACCGTCTGAACACAAGAACCAGAAACCAGCTGATGGAGTTAAAGCAGATCTGTGTTTTACACGAAAATTTCCTTGTTTCACCACACCAATTAACCAGTAGTTTTTAGGAGGTGTAATTTCTCGTGTCAGTTCTACCTCCCAATAGTGACGACCAGAGGTGAATCTTTGGGCTCCAAATGCACATAAATCATATGGAAATCCATCTCCAGTGTGATTATATCCTGGACCGTCCCTCACAATCTTACAGTCCTTAGTGAGAATCAGGTCTGGATGTAAACGCTCACAGTCAATAGTGATCTCAACTGTGAGGAAAAAACACATAAGCAACAATTATTAATAATATTAAGAGATGATGAAATATATTTATATATAACTTAGATGATGTCATACCTGCATGTTTCCTCAGTTCGTCTATATTTATGTCTCCTACAACCAAAATAAAATTAAAAAGATATTGTCTGTGAGAAAACTATAAGACTTTGTAAACCACATTAAATTACACATTAACCCTTTCAGGCAGAGAGACAGAATCTCTGTTTAAATACTGAAATATTATATTTAATTTAAAATGAAAGAGCCAAGAGCAGTGAATGGTGTTTCTGTTTTTCAACATTACTGCTGTTTGATTATCATCCACAATATTAAAACCACTAACAGGTGAAGTGAATAACAGATGAAGTCATTATAATGCAACCTGTCAATTGGTGGGATTTACAGGTGCATCTCAATAAATTAGAATGTCATGGAAAAGTTCATTTATTTCAGTAATTCAACTCAAATTGTGAAACTCGTGTATTAAATAAATTCAATGCACACAGACTGAAGTAGTTTAAGTCTTTGGTTCTTTTAATTGTGATGATTTAGGCTCACATTTAACAAAAACCCACCAATTCACTATCTCAACAAATTAGAATACTTCATAAGACCAATAAAAAAAAACATTTTTAGTGAATTGTTGGCCTTCTGGAAAGTATGTTAATTTACTGTATATGTACTCAATACTTGGTAGGGGCTCCTTTTGCTTTAATTACTGCCTCAATTCGGCGTGGCATGGAGGGGATCAGTTTGTGGCACTGCTGAGGTGGTATGGAAGCCCAGGTTTCTTTGACAGTGGCCTTCAGCTCATCTGCATTTTTTGGTCTCTTGTTTCTCATTTTCCTCTTGATAATACCCCATAGATTCTCTATGGGGTTCAGGTCTGGTGAGTTTGCTGGCCAATCAAGCACACCAACACCATGGTCATTGAACCAGCTTTTGGTACCTTTGGCAGTGTGGGCAGGTGCCAAGTCCTGCTGGAAAATGAAATCAGCATCTTTAAAAAGCTGGTCAGCAGGAGGAAGCATGAAGTGCTCCAAAATTTCTTGGTAAACGGGTGCAGTGACGTTGGTTTTCAAAAACCACAATGGACCAACACCAGCAGATGACATTGCTCCCCAAATCATCACAGACTGTGGAAACTTAACACTGGACTTCATGCAACTTGGGCTATGAGCTTCTCCACTCTTCCTCCAGACTCTAGGACCTTGGTTTCCAAATGAAATACCAAACTTGCTCTCATCTGAAAAGAGGACTTTGGACCACTGGGCAACAGTCCAGTTCTTCTCCTTAGCCCAGGTAAGACGCCTCTGACGTTGTCTGTGGTTCAGGAGTGGCTTAACAAGAGGAATACGACAACTGTAGCCAAATTCCTTGACACGTCTGTGTGTGGTGGCTCTTGATGCCTTGACCCCAGCCTCAGTCCATTCCTTGTGAAGTTCACCCACATTCTTGAATCGATTTTGCTTGACAATCCTCATACGGCTGCGGTTCTCTCGGTTGGTTGTGCATCTTTTTCTTCCACACTTTTTCCTTCCACTCAACTTTCTGTTAACATGCTTGGATACAGCATTCTGTGAACAGCCAGCTTCTTTGGCAATGAATGTTTGTGGCTTACCCTCCTTGTGAAGGGTGTCAATGATTGTCTTCTGGACAACTGTCAGATCAGCATTCTTCCCCATGATTGTGTAGCCTAGTGAACCAAACTGAGAGACCATTTTGAAGGCTCAGGAAACCTTTGCAGGTGTTTTGAGTTGATTAGCTGATTGGCATATCACCATATTCTAATTTGTTGAGATTAGAATTGGTGGGTTTTTGTTAAATCATCACAATTAAAAGAACCAAAGACTTAAACTACTTCAGTCTGTGTGCATTGAATTTATTTAATACACGAATTTCACAATTTGAGTTGAATTACTGAAATAAATTAACTTTTCCATGACATTCTAATTTATTGAGATGCACCTGTATTAGACAAGTGAACATTCAGTTCTTGTCTTGAAAGCAGGAAAAAATGGGCCGGAGTGTCAAGGAGAATAAAGAGCTGGATCCGATAGCAAATGCAATCAAATAGGGTGTTTATTTAACATAAAATAAACAAAGAAATGGTCAGATGCTGTAGATCAGTGATGATGAAGTGGCAGACTTTGGCAAAACTGCCAAACGGGCTGATAAAGCAAACTAAAGGAATCCAGGAACAGTGTAGACAAGAAGTAATCCACAATGAGAGCGAAAGACAAAACACTGGAACAGAACTGAGACAGCAAAACATGAGCAACCACGATCTGACAAAGATTGACTGCAAACACAAGGGTAGATATAAAGAGAGAACAAACAGGTATCAGGTGCAGCTGGCCTGATTAGCTTGTCTAATGAATTTGGGAGCGAGATTATTACAAACAGAGTGAAGGTCTTTGGATGAAAGCAACACATTTTGACTAATAACATATGGGAGGCTTCGACCAGTGGCAGTCAGCCTGGGCCTTGGTGCACGAACCCACATGGAGGAGAGTACAACTTCGGGTTCCAGAACCAGAAATTATGGTGGCTGGTAACTGATACTACACTTACTGTAAATGGAGATAGGCCTGTAGATTACACTCTCTGTCTGACCACTACTCTGGGGATGAAAAGAAGGAGAGACTGACCGTCACCCCAGCAAATGGCAAAGTTATTTTCATGTCTGTCAGGAGGCCATAAATGCGAAAGACATGGTCAATGACAGCAACCGCTGTTTCTCTGGCTGAGGGTCATTTGGTCAGAGGAATGAAGTATGTTGCCTTTGAGAACCAGTCCACCTGGGAGGGAGGGCCGTGATAAAGCACGATATGGGACCAAGGTCTCAAAGGACTGACATCAGCTGAAGGAGTCTAGCTGGGGATCATGGATTGCCACTAGAACCACAGTTTAGGCCAATTCACACCGCACAGACAAATGCCAACAAAGAAGTTCGCTCTTGGATTTAGAATTTTATAATAAATAACTGCTATGTTCACATTGCCCCAACAGACACCAACAAATTTTGAGTCAGAGAGAGTCAAGTAAGTCTGACTGGGGAAAAATGGATGATCCTGTAACTACAATCAAAAAGAGGCTGTGGGTGAAGCCGTAGTTGCTGCTATGGAGAAGACGGGGCACCTACTTGAATTTATGCAGAGAACTTTAGTGGGAAGATTTACAAATAGGGCTGCACGATAAATCGCAATCACGATTAGGCAAATCTGCGATTGTCATGAGTATCTTTCAGTGAAGCACGGTTCTGTGATCAGTAGTAAATCTCCATCCGAAGGCCAGAGTGCGCTCTCGAGCGGAAACTCCAAATGTGCCGGGAAACAAGAAAGAGCTGAAACAAAGCGGCTGTTGAGATTAGAGAAGGCAGCCTTGGCTGGTCTGGACCACCTGAATGCCGTCTTGGTAGAGGTTAATGTAGTCAGAGCAGCAGCTAGCTGGCTGTAATTGCGAATAAAATGGTGGTGGAATTGGAAAAGTCCAAAAAGAATCCTTCATGAGCTCCTCTGCAAAGGACTGGAATGAGGAGCAGCACTGGTGTCTCTGTTTCCACATCGTATTCCCCATTGAGCCGCTCAACCCTCAACAGCGTGATCACCAAACCACTTTAGATTCCTCCAATGGAAAAGAAGATGGCTGGAGAGCAAAGAACAGAGAGCACTTTGCCAGAAATGAAAGACACAATTTTGTCTCATCAGAATAGACGGCTGAAGGAGGTGGTTGAGGTTCACTGTGAGCAGTAATATCTCCAATAGGAGGAACTGACAGTGGATTAGGTGCAGTGGGCGCCAGTCTTAAATTGCTGGAACTGAGCAAACAACTCGCCAACCTGCGCTACCAAAGCCTGACCTGCTCAACCAGGAGCAGTGAAAACAACAGCTAATCCACAACGAGAACGAAGAATGGAACAGAACTGAGACTGCAATGAGTAACTATGATCTGACAATGAATGACTGCAAACACAAGGGTAGATATAGGGAGAGAACGAATATGTACAGTTGGCCTGATTCGCTTGTCAGTGTAATGAGTTTCCCAGCAATGCTGACAGCCAACGAGCCCAAAGAGAGCGTAACAGACAAGCCAGTTACCAAGTCTTTTATCTGTAGTTGTCTTCCCCACCGCTAGGGGTGCTATGGCGCCTAAATTAGCTCCTTAAGTAGAGGTGGATCAGTAGAGGAAGTTAGCAGAACAGCAGCAGTAGAAAGCATGGCTTAACTGCATTTGTGCTGTGTCCTTGTTGGGAAATGTTCCATTTCAAGCTCAACTTAAAGTAAGGATTTGTTTTCTTTTCTGTTATTTACAAACTAGCCTTGTTGATGATGTTTGTTGCTAAGAAGTTATTGAACTTGTTTGATATGTGCTAAGCAAATGCATCTGTGTATATAAGCGATGTTGGGTTTGATGCTAAAAGGTTGATACCGTTTATTTATATGTATTTTAGAAGGACCCTTTATCGGTGACTTTAACCACATGTTGCGAGCTAAATATGGATGTAATGCCCAGATGGATGTAAGCTTGTGGCTTCTGGCTTACTTGTGGCTGTACCTGATTTGGAAAAATATGGAGTTTGAGAACTGTTATCGTTTGGAGTGAATTCATCGGAAATAGTTGGATTATTCATCGGCTAAGGGACAGCTTCAACTTTGGGCATGGTTTGATGAACTATATACCATCAAGTAAGACTCCCACACATCTGTTTTCACATTAATGAACTGTGCAGCCTAATGTACATTTCCTGCAATGCACTTATCCATTACATTATTTGGTATAATGTGATTGATTGTGTGATTATAGTGTGATTCACAGACCTGTGAACTATGACACTGAGTGACTTAAACAAGGGCCATATAGTGATGGCTAGACGAGTGGGTCAGAGCATCTTCAAAATAACAAGTCTTGCACCTACACGATATTAGGCAAGGGGTTTTGATGTTGTGACTGATCAGTGTATGTATAGATGGTTATTTATTGATCAGTGGGTCATTATACATTATAAAAGTATAGCATATACTATACAACATCTTCAAATACCTTCTTTTGCCAGTTTCTCCGTAGTTTCCTCACAATCTAAAATGACAGAAAATATTAATGGAAGGTTTAATTATCTGCTTCACAAATATTCCAGACCTCATTAAATTACACTTTAACCCTTACAGGGAGAGAGACAGAATCTGGATTTAAACAATACTTCATACGTAAGATGAAGCAGAAAATGTGAGCGCAGTGATCAAAGACGTCCATCTATTCTAGGGCATTGATTTAGTTCTAAACATTGATTCTCGCACTGAGATTAAATATATGCATATACTGTATAACTGAAATGATCATAGCTGCTTGTCTCCTCAGTCCATCTATACTGTATGTATGTGTCCTACAGCTAAAATAAAAATGTAATTTGTGAGAAAACTACAGCTATAATTGAGAACATCAGTATTATTATATATCAGAAATGGGTACAATAATAATTTTGTGACAGTGGGAGTGTCAAACTGTAAAAAGCATTTTTCATTGATGCTTTCAGATCTCTGGATGTCACTGTATGAAAAACTGGTTTATAAATATTTGGCTATAATTGTTCTTTTTGTGAAATCAGTGCTGGTTTATTTTAATGTGTGTGGATACTTCAGTCTATTTCTACTTACACCTATAACGTACCACTCAGACTGACCTAACCTGTTCTATTACCTGTTTTTATTACAACATGCATGTAGATGTTTGTTAACGATTAGTGAGTCACTCAAGCAGTTACAGTTCCTGGTGAAACTATTGAGAACGCCTTCAAATACCTTCTTTTGCAGGTTTCTCCAACATTTCCTCTTCACAAACTGAAATGAGAGACAATTTTGTTGCAAGGTTTCATTATCAATCTGCTGCACAAATACTCCAGACCAGGGGTGGACTGGGACATAATTTCAGGCCGGGAAATCTCACACGCATCCAGGCCATCACATACACCCACAACACATTTTGAAACCACGGACAACAATATTTTTTGTATGGCATCTCATCATCACATAAAAGTTTCAAATCCCTAAAATAATTAAAGGTTATCTCTTGAACTTCCATTTTCATTTTTAGTCTCTTCATTTTCTCTGACATCTCTCTGTCTCTCATGTGTGTTTTTTTCTTGTACCTGTCACTTTTTCAAACACGTTCCATTTTTTCTTGTAAAACAACCACCTCATATATAATTTGTTTGCAAAAACATTTATTTGAGAAAAAATTATTACATTAGAATGTGTTATTGTTTTATCTTTCCTAAATTTCTATATACAATTTACATCTTGATTCCTTTATCGAAAAATCTTAATACTTAACATGTTTTTGCATTATCACGTTTTGTCCTAAAAAATTAACCATGTTTTAAGGCCTATGGTAAAAGTATAATAACCATGTTTTTTTGGCATTGATTACCATTTGGTAACCAGAGTTTTACTCCAAATACCATTGAAGCTTATAGTGTAGCAAAACCATTTTAATTTGATTACCGTGGTTTATTAGAACCATGGTTTTTGGTTTTATTTTAAGTGAAACCACGGTTAATTTTCAGGGTTGTGTTGTTGTCTCCTTATCCCTCTAAACCTGTTAAAAAACAATGTGAATATTTGTCTGCTAAAGTCCAATCTTTACAATAGTATTGTCTTTTGGTAATTTTGCAGCAATTGATGCTATTAACATTTGCTAGCATTTAACTTAAACTAAGACAAAACTACAATTCTGTCTATTTACAGTTAACTCCTGCACTTGAAGTTAAAACAGGACAGTTTAGCCTCTCTGCTCCACCTGGGCGCTTCTATCCCTTCTCGACATCCTTTTGGCGGACGCGCGGATGGAGCGTGCAAACGAATCGCGTTGCCAGCCAAGAAGATTTGCCGATTCATGTATTGGAGTTTTATTACTGAATGGCGAATTGGAAATTCTTTAATATACATTCGGCAGGCAAAAAAAAGTAGGGTAGCGGGCAAATTGGCTGCCAGGCCACCGGGAATTGTCCCGGTTCTCCCGATGGCCATGCCCCTGCTCCAGGACTCTGTAAACCACATTAAGTTATACAGGTGCTCTCAATGAATTAGAATGTCTGAAAAAGTTCATTTTTTTTCTTGTAAGTTATTTCAAAAAGTGAAACTTTCATATATTTTAGATTCAGATGTAAAGAAAAAAATTCAAAAGTTTTTTTTGTTTTAATTTTGATGATTAGAGCACAGCTTGAAAGTCAAAAATCAGTATCCAAAATATTAGAATATTTACTTTGAGTTTCAATTAATGACCATCCCTAAATAAATTCTGGGTATCTCTTGTTCTTTGAAACCACAATAATGGGGAAGACTGCTGACTTGGCAATGATCCAGAAGACAACATTGACGCCCTCCACAAAGGTAAGTCACAGAAGGTCATACTGAAAGGTGTCTGCCCACACTGCCAAAGGTACCAAAAGCTGGTTCAATGACCATGGTGTTACTGTGCTTGATTGGCCAGCAAACTCGCCTGACCTGAACCCCATAGAGAATCATAGAGAATCATAGAGAATCTATGGGGTATTGTCAAGAGGAAGATGAGAGACACCAGACCCAACAATGCAGATGAGCTGAAGGCCACTGTCAAAGAAACCTGGGCTTCCATACCACCTCAGCAGTGCCACAAACTGATCACCTCCATGCCACGCCGACTTGAGGCAGTAATTAAAGCAAAAGGAGCCCCTACCAAGTATTGAGTACATATACAGTAAATGAACATACTTTCCAGAAGGCCAACAATTCACTAAAAATGTTTTTTTTATTGGTCTTATGAAGTATTCTAATTTGTTGAGATAGTGAATTGGTGGGTTTTTGTTAAATGTGAGCCTAAATCATCACAATTAAAAGAACCAAAGACTTAAACTACTTCAGTCTGTGTGCATTGAATTTATTTAATACACGAGTTTCACAATTTGAGTTGAATTACTGAAATAAATGAACTTTTCCACGACATTATAATTTATTGAGATGCACCTGTATATCAACCCTTTCAGGCAGAGAGACAGAATCTCTGATTAAATACTTTACATATTTAAGTTGCAGACAAGAGACAAGCTGAGTAAATAATCTTTCCATTGGTGTATGGTTTGTTATGATCGGACAATATTTGGCTGAGATACAAATATTTGTAAATCTGGAATCTGAGGGTGCAAAAAAATCTAAATATTGAGAAAATCATCTTTAAAGTTGTTCAAATGAAGTTCTTAGCAATGCATATTACTAATCAAAAATTAAGTTTTGATATATTTACGGTAGGAAATTTACTAAATATCTTCATGGAACATGATCTTAATATCCTAATGATTTTTGTCATAAAAGAAAAATGTATAATTTTGACCCATACAATGTATTGTTGGTTATTGCTACAAATATACCTGTGTTACTGATGACTGCTTTTGTGCTCCAGGGTCACATGTATAGTTAATCCTAAAGCACTAATATAAGTAATATATAAGGTAATATTATATTATTCTAATATGGTTATTATATGTATTTTATTGGCATATATATATATTAGTTATCTGTATAAATAATAAAACACTATTATGACAATGTTTATTATATATATATATCATTTCACATTATTGATCTGTATTTTCTATAATGTATAAATAATAAAAATACATACCTGATATGACGACTTATATAATTAGCATCAAACAAACAATATAATTCTTATTCTCAAGGATTAAAGATATTGCACCAATTAGGCGGTGATATGCACTAAGTATGCAAATGCACTTTGAACAAACAGCATGGCGCGCTTTTTCTTAGCGTCCGTTTCCATAGTGACTCGTCAATTGGTCGCTCTGTTGAGAACGTATTAGTGTTAACCGTGAACATACTCTGGGTTGAATGAACTTACTCCCGGATGCAGCATACCTCGAGTAAACAAGGTTTGGGTTAATCAGACGAGAGTTCAGGGTATATGTGAAGATAAGTTAACCTTGCTTTACTCTGACTATACACTCCTCAGATATTTAAGCCCTGTGCTTCCCTCTGTTAGTTGTTGTTTATGTGTACGTGGCACGCAATCATTTTCTCCTTAATTATTTATTAAATTGTATTTTGGGATTCATCTTGGTTTGAGCATGTTTAACATCAATTTACTCCTCATAGAATCTCAGTTTAACATCTAAAAATCTGGCTCATCGTCTTATTCACTTCAAAGTCATTCATAGAGCATACATAACTCCTTACAAAAGATTTAAAATGAAACTAGTCAAATTTGAACTGCCATATATGTAACACTACATCATCAGGCACTTTTCTTCATATGTTTTGGCATCATTAGTCTATGGACACATGTAAACCTGGTTTTGTCATCATTACTGTGAATTGATTGGTCTGTTAACCCAAGTTTGTGTCTTCTTAATGATGATTCAGGTCTCTGTATTAGTTCAATGCAAAAGAGAATGTTGTTTGCTGGTTTCACAGCTGTGAAGAAGACAATAATTCAGAACTGGTTTACACCACACATGTGTAGAGAGGCATATTGGATCCGTAGCCTCCTGCAAATAGTGACGTGTGAATGTACAATGTACAGTTGTTCATGACTGTGTTTAGATTATAAATGAGTTCATGTTACTTACTTTCTTCAGCTGGTTTCTTTCCTGCAGAACGGATCAAAAATATCAACACATGAGATGAATAAAACATAACATGAAATCTTTAAAAACTTTCAACCAGGTTGTACCGGTTAGTTTGTGTCTGTACTTGTAGAGGATCAACCCAACCAAACCCAGAAGAGCACAGACGAGAACGCTGAAGAAAAGAGCCTTCCATGGACCTGATGGATCTGAGAAAGAAAATCAGTTTTGGAGCGAAATATAAAAATCATAACTAAATATATAGCAAAATTAAGCTAAAAAAATGTAAAGTCAGCATTCACATTAATGCTCCTGGTCAGTTCATGTTCACACCAGGCTTGACTTTATGATGTTAAACAAAGTTTTCTGGATGACAAAGACTTGAGAATATACTGGACTAGATTGTTATAATACTTTATTTTGTCGTCTTGTGGCTCAACAGCCCATTACTGAATCTGATAAACACCAGTGGATCTATAAAAACATAATGAATTGTAGTTTTTGACTCACCAGTGATTTTGAGATCTACTACTTTGCTGTCATATACTGTGTCTCCACTCACATAACAGTGAAATGGACCTTCATCCTGAAATGTGAGTTTCTCCAGCCGTAGAGAGACGTCTCCATCCTTCAGTCCACCAGACTGATCTGACCGTGGAATCAAAGAGGTTCGGTTCCTGAAACATTCCTGGATGTCCTGGATCTTCCCATCACGATAGAAGACAACGGGTTTGTTGAAGTCGTGCCGGTACCAGCGGATCTCCAGAGCTTCAGCGTTCTCAGGAGGAGAGATCCAGCAGGACAGAATCACTGTGGATCCCACATGAGCCTCTATAGGATCACCAGGAACCACTACAGTGAACGACTCTGAGAGACGGAGACACGCTCAGTGAAATATGCACAAATACAACAGTCTATCTGCTACCACTGGATACCATCCAATGCACGTCCATGACATTTGCGTATCCAGCTTATGTGCAATCTACTGCACCTTTGCATATTACTGTGTGTGTGTGTATAATATATATATATATATATATAATGTGTATATGTGTAGGGGAGAGCGGGGCACAAAGTAACACTTTTTGACTTTCTCAAATTGTGTAAATCCACTTCGTGTTCAGAGTATAATATTTTATCCACAGTAATTTCACACTTGTCTGGTACAAATATGTCGCTTTGTTTCATAAATACAGTGTATACGTTTTTCTTTATTTACCCTCAAAAATTGGAAGTGAAATGTGACAACATGCCCCGTAGGTGTGGTACATTGTAACAGCTGAGGGGCACGTTGTAACATGACCATATGACAGCCTAAAATGTTGTCTGATCTTATGAAAATAATATACAAGACAAACTAAAATATTATTTATTTCAAATAAAATAATGGCGTTTTTTAATAATTAAAAGTAATTGAGTTTGACAATGAACATAATGCCTGGGACGACACACATAAACGAGCCAAAATGCTTTCCATGTCTTGAAATAATAATTTCTGAACATTAATCAATGATTATCAGTGTTTATTCACCTGTTTCTCGTCGTTTCTCATTAAAATGTATTAAAGTAAATAGTGTGAATTACATCGCTGATGTCACAGAATAGCATTGTGACAACTTACCCCGTCTGCACAACTTTAATTTAAAGCCGGTTAGTGTCTTCTGCTAGTTATCGAAGCATATCTAAACTGATTAATAACAGATTGGAGATTAAAATAATAGCAGATTTGTCTCATTTTAAATTAGTAATAAAAACTGAGATGAAAATATGCTTAAGCCAGAAATATAATTTTACTATGGTAAAATAAATGTTTACTATGGTAAAATCAAAAGACTTTTGAATTTTGGCGCACTTTTTTTTTGTCTATATAATGTTGATATGGTAACTAGTAAATACTGTAAATTTGGTTATGCTAGCATGTGTGGAAATATTAAAAAACGTGTTACAACTAACCCCGCGTTACTTTGTGCCTCGCGCTCCCCTACATAATGTATGTGTACGGTGTATAATGTGTATTGATAACTGTAAGTATGTGTGTATTGCACATTGTCATCTGTATAAGTCTAAGTAATGGTACTGTCTATATGTTAATTGTTTATGGAGCACGCTCTCAAGAATTTCACTCATTAAGGTGCTGACATGATGTGACAAACGTGATTTGATATACAGTGTGTTAGTCTGCAATCTGTATTTATTTAAAATAAGTTTAATTTATCATATAAAATGAATATACATTTAATTTGCGAATTGTATTGGATGAAATACTAGTATAGCCTAGGCATTTGGGACGTTCCCATTCAGATTAATTAGGTTTTCAAGAGTTAAAACGTATGTAATCTAGTGCAATAACATAACATAGAAATGGATCATATGTTACTATTTCATCTAGACTGTGTTAGAGATCTGTGTTCTTACCTGAAGTCTCTATGAGGAGATTCACCAGTAAAGAGATAATAATCAACAACATGCCTGTTAAATATATATATAAAACACACTCTGAGGGAGATTCTCATATAAAACACACTCTGAGGGAGATCATATAAGAAATATAATCGAGAGGAAACAATGAGGACAAAGATCGTCCTTTTAAGAATCTCTCAGATGAATTTAAGCGCTCAAGACAATAATGTAGAAAAATATAAACGATAAAATAGACCAAAGCCAGCGAGAATCCAAACGTCAAGACAATCCCGTTTTTTTTACTTTCGACCAAAGCCAGCGAGAATTGCTCCCGATTTTTTTTACTTTCGAAAAACGACCCATCAATAACGCTGACGTCATCAGATGAATAACGCTTCGGTGTTGTTCTGTTAGATGTGATGATATCTGAGATGTAAACATGCATGTGTTGTGTTATGAGGTGATTGAATACAATGAAAGCTCTCGCTTCGACTAGTCCATTTTTTCCTGCTAAATCAACAGATAAAAACTATAAAGAGAACAAACATGAAATATGCGATATATATATATATATAAGAATGTGACGATATTGATGCTCAGATATCTCTGATTCACAGTTTGAAATTAAAATATGGTTCATTTTAATTAGCAATGATCACAATATAGTGACATATTAAGATTGTCATCCCAACAAACACAGAACGTTTCCATTTGGTTCCCAGTTGGTTATTTTTAGATTTTATTTTATAAACCTAGAGAGAACATTCCCTGCAGGTTATTTTCAGTTGTCATAAACATGTAAACTAATTAAAACTTTGCAGATTTTTGATTATTCTAATGCTGAAATGTGTTTTTTAATCATAAACAAACTATTTTTGCAGAATTTAGTGTTTGAAATAAGCTTTTAATAAAGTGTAGACATCAAAGTAGTCAAATCGCATTATAATGATAATATAATAACAATTGAATAGCTGAAATTTACCATAAACACCGTGTGTCTCTTTACAGCGCGCCTCTGATCTGCATCTCTGATTGTGGCATTCCCTAATAAATCGATAATAAATCATAAATGGGTTAGTCTTGACTGGCAGCGCCTCCGTCAAGAGTCGATGCGCGGGACTCGAGGAAGAAACAGTTAAATGTAGAGAAATTACTGACCTGTTCAGGGCTTCAGGTGCAGGTCAGTTTAATCTGTAATACACTACTGTAGTTTAGTCTTTATTAACCTAGTTGAGTATTAAACTGCTAGCACCTGCTAGTTAGGCTGTCAGTAGCACCCCATTATTATCATCAGTCAGAATACTGTGCTAAAGGACATCATTATCGATTGGAAAGATACATTAATAAATTTAGCAGGCAGATATTCACATGGATTTATTGTATAGAAAGAGAGGGAGCTAGACACAAAAATATCAATCAGCCCAAAAATACAATAGTGTGTTCAGTATTAGGATTTTCAATGTATTAATTTTGGCATTTAGGCAAATATATTTAATATATTTATAGGTTTGTTAAATCTTGGGTATTTAAGTCATTTAAAGAGAAATAACAACATTATGTGCAAACAAATTGCAATGAGGTGGTTGTTTTGCAACAAGGTCAGTTCTGTTAATAACAGACCTGCTGGTGAAGAAGTGACCGGTATTTATGTGATGGTCATACAGATAGGCTAATAGGGTTGTCCATGTTTCAGAATGTGTTGTGGGATTATGGGATGGCCTGGATGAGTGTGAGATTTTGTCCCAGTCCACCCCTGTTGGTGACCAAGAAATCTCACAATAATAACCAACTGCTTTCACTTATGTTTTTCTTATATCATATTCTTATTCTTAAATTCACTAGATGGCATCTGGTGACACGACCAAGAAGAAGAAAAGCAAGAAATCAGGTGAACACCTGTCTTCTGAGCATCATCTTTGGACAGGTATCTCACACCGAGTCACTTCTGTCTGTATTGAGAAGCTGGTCTGTTGTGTCAGTTTGAGTTCTGTTCAGCTCACAAAACTATTCAGAACACTTAGAATAAAGCACACAGGTCATATTGAATACTGTTAGAATATTTAATGGTGTTTTACATCATATGATATTAAAACAGTCCCAGTCCCCATTATGTAAAAGAGTTCAGTGCTTGATAAAGATTTTTAAAATGTTCTTAACTCTGAACTGAAATGTTGTTTGGGGAACCAATAATGGTTCTTCTATGGCCTCACTGTGAAAACTCTATTTTGGAAGTGTTATTGTTAATGGTGTTCAGAGTTTAGCTCTATCTCTAATCAGCCTGTGATTTTCTAGCAATCCTGAAGAGTTTGGTTGGGTTCTTCAGGTGTGTTTGACAGCTAAACTCAGGAGAGCATTGAGCTGTCCATCCCTGTTCTACACACACTTGAGGTCTTTGAAAACTTTGGCCAAATACCAGAAATACATAATGAAAGTAGACTGGGAATCAAACTCATGTCCTTGAGGGTGTACTCACACTAGGTGATCAGAACCATGCACGAGCGTGTTTGACCCCCAGAGCCTGGTACCGTATGTTTGACGAGTGTGATCACGGTTTGTGTAGCCGGCCCTGGCTCGGTTGAAGGAGGTGGGCCAGAGCCTGGTACCGTATGTTTGACTAGTGTGATCACGGTTTGTGTAGCCGGCCCTGGCTCGGTTGAAGGAGGTGGGCCAGAGCCTGGTACCGTATGTTTGACGAGTGTGATCACGGTTTGTGTAGCCGGCCCTGGCTCGGTTGAAGGAGGTGGGCCAGAGCCTGGTACCGTATGTTTGACGAGTGTGATCACGGTTTGTGTAGCCGGCCCTGGCTCGGTTGAAGGAGGTGGGCCAGAGCCTGGTACCGTATGTTTGACGAGTGTGATCACGGTTTGTGTAGCCGGCCCTGGCTCGGTTGAAGGAGGTGGGCCAGAGCCTGGTACCGTATGTTTGACGAGTGTGATCACGGTTTGTGTAGCCGGCCCTGGCTCGGTTGAAGGAGGTGGGCCAGAGCCTGGTACCGTATGTTTGACTAGTGTGATCACGGTTTGTGTAGCCGGCCCTGGCTCGGTTGAAGGAGGTGGGCCAGAGCCTGGTACCGTATGTTTGACGAGTGTGATCACGGTTTGTGTAGCCGGCCCTGGCTCGGTTGAAGGAGGTGGGCCAGAGCATGGTACTGTATGTACAACAATCCATTCTAACAAAAATAAAAGCATGAATAAGCTTTTCAAAATTGCTGGGTGACAGAAACGGTTTTACCTTGGCTAATAATCTTAAGTGAAAGAAGCAGGACTTAACCACTGACTTGATCTGTTTATCAAATTTCAGAGAGACATCAAACTGAACCCCCAGATTCTCAACTACTGATTTCTGGAAAGGAGCCAAGTTTCCCAAATCAGAAAGGACTTGGGACTCAGAGTTTCCGAACCAGATTACCTCAGTCTTAGCTTGATACGATTCTGGAATTTCAGTCAAATACATACTTATTTCACTGCTTATAATACATAAAATATGCTTCAAATGCCTATATATGAATAGGCACCACTTTAATGACAAGACAAGGTGATGTAGTTATTGTTTTAAAAAAATAACAATAAAGAATAGCATTAACAGCAGCAATCGTTGTCCCCTAACATGTTTAAAGTTTATGGCCAGCCTAACTTGGAAACTTGAGTAGGCCCTTTCAAGCAGTAAATACGACTTGATCATGACCAGCGGGGGACAATCCTGCTCAGGCTCGGTGCCTAGCGTGAGTACACCCTGAGACTGAGTGAAGATTAGTGTTTTTGTGGACATACGTCCATCTTTAAACACACTGCAGTTGGTCAGTCAGGCGTCTGAGCTGTTGTTACTCAGTAAAGGCTGACTGGACTCTACAGGTTCTGGACAATCCAGGATTTTAAGGCAACTCAGATCTCCAACACCAGGATTGAACAGAGGAACGACTGATCCAGAGAATCTGCTGCTGATGGTCAGGAGATGTTTTCTCTCTGTGACGTTGTAAAATGACAGCTGACCGTCATCATAATCTAACAGAACTCCCAGTCGTTCAGGTCTCGGTGTCAGAGAGAGTTTAACTGGTGGATCAGTGTTGGTGTGAAAGCCATTAGGACCGTCTGAACACAAGAACCAGTAACCAGCTGATGGAGTTAAAGCAGATCTGTCTCTTGAAGTTAAACTTCCCTCTTTCATCACACCAATTAACCAGTAGATTTTAGGAGCTATATTTTCTCGTACCAGTTCTACCTCCCAATAGTGACGACCAGAGGTGAATCTTTGGGCTCCAAATGCACATAATTCATATGGAAATCCATCTCCAGTGTGATCATATTCTGGACTTTCCCTCATGATTTTACAGTCCTTAGAAACCGTCAGATCTGGATGTAAACACTCACGGTCAATACTGATCTCAACTGTGAGGAAAAACACATCAGCAGCAAATATTAATCCGTATTTTATATAAAATGATATTTACACACAGATGCATATATAACTGAGATTACATCATACCTGCATGTTTCCTCAGTTCTTCTATAGTCATGTCTTCCACAACTAAAATAAAAAAGATAAAATGTGTGAGTAAACTACAGATATAATTGAGAACATCTACAGTATCAATCAAACGAGTCGGTTCTGGAAAGTAAATAACAGTAATAACAATAATAAGTGAATAACTGTGTGACAGTGGGAATGTGCTCTTTATTCTGATAATATTACTTATGAAATATGATAAATGATCATACTGATAACAAATGTATAGCCTGAATGCACTGTAAGTCGCTTTGGATAAAAGCGTCTGCTAAATGCATAAATGTAAATGTAAATAAATGATATGATAAATTGTAAAAACACAAAACATTTTCACTGATGCTTTCAGATCTCTGGATGTCACTAACTGGTTCATAAATATCATGATTGTTCTTGTTGTGAAATCAGTGCTGGTTTATTGAATATGTGTGTATGGATAATTCAGTCTGTTTCCACTCACATCTACCACATTATTCCACTCAGACTCATCAAACGTGTCATATTCATGTTTATTTCAGCTATAACATATACGAGGATATTTATGCAATGATTAGTGAATCATTACAGCAGTTACAGTTCTTAAAACTCTCACTCGGTAGATACCAAAAATCAGTCAAAGCTGCAAAATCTCAGACATTTTCTGACATTATAGTGAAAAACCAAAATGATTTTGGTAAGGTGCACTTTTAAAACAGGGGAGGGGCACCCTACAAGCTGAGCTCGTCCCCTCCCTAGCCCATATTTATAATTCATTATAAGGGTATAAGAGGGAAGGCTGAATGCATACCGCCCTCCGGATGCATTATACAGTGTGCCCAAAGGCCTTATAGTATGTTATATCATCTTGTGAATATTGAGAATGTCATAAGAACTGTTTTAATGTATTATAACGAGGAGACAGAGGAGTATTTACTTTTTAGTGGTTATAGCGGGAGAAGTTTTAAGAGTATGATGATTTGGAGCCAGCTCCCCCGCTGCATACACTTACCCCATTTACAATGTATTATATTTCTTATAGTAAAGCCCGTATAATGGACCCCCCCCCCGCGGAGGCACCGATATTACCAACCCATAAGGACCCAAGCCCCCAGGCCCAGCCGTCTCATATCTCGCCAGGCGGCAACCTGCCATCTTTCTTATGCTATTTTACTTAAAGCAAACAAAGACCACTTATAAGTATAGTAATATTTTTTTTCTCTCAAACAGCCATGATATCAGATCAGGTGAATGTGTTAGATTATTTTGATGGTACCCTTTAGACAGTAACTCTGCAACTACATGTTAACTAGCAGTCATTGTATTAGTAGTATGTCTGCTAAATACATGCTAGCACTTTATTTTGATGGTTCCCCAACAGACAAACTGACTATAAGCAACTTTACAAGTACATCAACTTATTCTACCAACCCTAACCTTAATAAAGCTGACTCGGTACTATGATATTTTCTAAACCCAGATCGAAAAACACTGTTTGGCTCCAGAAAACTCTGCAGTTGTTCCAACACAACTTTCTCTAAGATTTTAGACATAAAATATGAATTTGAAATAGGTTTATAATTGGAGAGGATGGTTGGGTCAAGATTTGTTTTTGTAAGCAAAGGTTTAACAAGGAACAACACCTGTGAGAAAAGACTTATTTATCATAGCCAAAATGTTAGGCCCGACAACATCAAAGACGCACAGCAAAAATAAATAAATGAATAAACACTTGTTGGAATAGTGTCATGCAGACATGTGCTGCTTAATAATATCCTAAAGTGAATTAAAAGTAACTTGCTGAAAAGATGAAACTCGTATAGAGAGAGAACAGATGGATCACAGTTTAAAGACACAATATTATGTCTTACATCAACAATTTTGTCTGTAAACTTACTGTAGTTGGTGCATTAAAACAGACAGCACTCACGTGACCCACAACTGAGTTTAAAACAGTAAAAATCATGATAACATAAGTCCATATTTATAATACATCATAAGGGTATTCTTAAGGCATTATAATGAATGCATAATGCATTATAAAATGTTATATCATCTTATGAATAATCATAACAACAATTATAATACATTATAATGCTTACGCATTTGTGGTTATAACTGTTAAGATTATGATTATTTATAACACACAATGAACACCATATTAAATCTACTTTTACATTTATAATGGACTATATATCTTGACATTGTTTATTTCAGATCTGCACAGTATCTAACTACATCTTGTAAGTGGTTAAGTGTGGAGTGTTCCCTGTGAGGCTAATATTAATTTTGATGTGAGCTAGTTAATAATTTCAACTGAAAAAAAAATGCAATGTTTATATGTTAGGTTGCACTTTATTTTGACGGTCCCCTTAGTCTATTGACTATAAGCAACTTTGCAGCTACATGTCAACTAACTCTCATTAGAGTATTAGTAGACTTAGGTGAAGGTTATTGCCTAAAGCTAAGAGTTTCTTAACATTTGCAGAGTTTGAGAGAGGGATTCATGCATTCATTTAATCTAGACTACTGTAATTCTCTTCATCTTGGAATGAGTCAATCCAATATTAGTCATCTTCAGATGGTTCAAAATGCAGTCGCCATACTTTTGACTGGCACTTGGAGATTTATCACATATCCCCAATATTACAGTCTTGCACTGGCTGCCGATTTGTTATAGAATTGATTTCAAAATTCAGCTATTTGTTTTTAAAGCTCTGAATGGATTAGCTCCAAAATATCTTTCTAATCTTTTGAATCTAAACAATTCTGCTAGATTATTAAGGTCATCTCAACAAAGATTGCTGATGGTTCGGAGATCTAGACTTAAGTCGAGGGACGACCAAGTTTTTTCTATTGCTGGTCCAAAACTATTTGGTCTTCCTATCCATAAGACTAATTTCCACAGAGTCTGAATTTAAAGCAAAGTTAAAAACTTACCTTGTCTCTCAGGCGTACAACTGTCTTTGATTTTTAAAGTAGGATTTTCTGATTGGTGTTTTTTAATGTAAACTCCCTATACCAGGGGTCACCAAGTTCGGTCCTGGAGGGCCGGTGTCCCTGCAGAGTTTAGCTCCATCCCTAATCAAACACACCTGAAGCAGCTAATCAAGCTCTTACTAGGTATACTTGAAACTTCCAGGCAGGTGTGTTGAGGCAAGTTGGAGCTAAACTCTGCAGGACACCGGCCCTCCAGGATCAAGTTTGATGACCCCTGCCCTATACTATTGCTTTGCAGTCTTCTTGTTCTCTTCTGACTCTTTTTAGATATTATCTTTTGTATATTTGTACAGCACAGTGGTCAACTACTGCGGTTTTTATTGGTGCTATAGAAATACAATTTGATTTGATTTGATAAAGTAAACATAGCAAAGAACAAACGTCTTCAAATACCTTCTTTTAAGAGTTTCTCCATAGTTCCCTCCTCACAGTCTGAAATGAGAGAGAATAACAATGGAAAGTTTACAATACACAAATACTCCAGACTCTATAAACCACATTCAATTACATTTTAATCCTCTCAAGCATTGACTGGCATAAAAACATAGACTTCTTTAGCAGTATCAGAAAGTCTTCTCAGAAACAGGCTTGTTCTCCCAGTAACACTGTGTCTGAAAGGGTTAATCAGATTCATGAATAAATGAGTTTACTTACCTTCTTCAGCTGGTTTCTTTCCTGCAGAACGGATCAAAAATATCAACACATGAGATGCATGAAAAAAACCTTCTTAAAATCTTTAAACCAGATTGCACCTGTTAGTTTGTCTCTGTACTTGTAGAGAATAAACCCAACCAAACCAAGAAGAGCACAGACGAGGAGAGTGAAGAAAAGAGCCTTCCATGGACCTGATGGATCTGAGACAGAACTCCTCTCTGGAATGAAATATATAAATAAATAAAAAATATAGAAATTATATAATTATGTTTAAAAAACAACAACAGTGAAAGTCAGCATGAAATTCCATTTGCATTAGTTCTCATGTATGTTCACACCAGACTTTGCTTCATAATGTTAAAGTTTTCCTAAAATAAGTTCAATGTCAGTTTGTTCTTCACAAAAAGTGACTGCATGACTAAAAGACTTCAGAATATACTGAACACATCATATGGACTCATTATTGAATCTGATAAACACCAGTGGAATGGAAGTCACATGAGTTTGGAGTCATTGGTGAACTAGGAGAGAGCGGGGTGAGTTGAGACAGTTTTTACTCGCGGTGTGTTTAAAGCGAGCACATGACAATAATGGGTCCAACTTAAATATGTACATACATTTCAGGATGTGGTGCATCCTTGGGAACAATCACTTTAGATCTGAAATAAACTGCTTTCAAAATATGGCTTTCCAAAACAAAGTGGTCTCTTGGCTCAACCTGCCCCCAATGAGGGGTAAATAGGGAGAGGGTAAGATGAGCCAATCTCTCCATCACAGGGAGAGTAAGATGGATAAATCTTCAAATACGTGTAGTCACATCACCAATTTTGTTAAAGGTTGCTTAGAAACAAGGGGTGGCTCAACTTCCCCAAAGGTTCAAATCACCCCGCTCTCCTAATGAGGCATAGGTCCATGAAACTTAATGAACTGTAGCGGTTGGTGGAAAATATTGTAAGTATGGCTGTGCCACATCCAACAGCTTTAGCAAACACCCCAGTATGATTTATCCTAGAATAACAGATGGAAAAAATATTAAGGCTTGGTTTTACCAAGGTCAGGATTGAGTCTCACAAAACTATATTTTCTGCAAGCTCGAGGTAAATGATTGTTTTTTTTTAATTTTCATTATGTATACAGTGTAACAGCAAAACTGTTTTTTATATTAATCAAGCTGCAATACCAAACAGGACCACACGAAGATGCTAACAGGCCACTAAACCAGCCGCCTTAAAGTCAGTGCAGGTGATTTGGTTCAAAAACATTTTTGTTATGCTGGCTCTTCACATCCTGATAGCAATCACTAAGTTTAGCGGTCTAAATTTATTTGTATGTACAGTCATGGCCAAAAATATCGGCACCCTTGCAATTCTGTCAGAAAATGCAACACTTCTCTCAGAAAATTGTTCCAATTGCAAATGTTTTGGTATTCACGTGCTTATTGTTTTTATTTGCACTGCAACAACACAAAAAAAACAGAGAAGAAAAGTCAAACTTGATAAAAATTTCACACAGAACTCAAAAATGGACTGGACAAAGTTATTGGCACCTTGTCAAAATTGTAAGAAATAATTGCTTTTCAAGCATGTGATGCTCCTGTAATTTGTATTTAGACACTGTGGCAAGTAACAGGTGTGGGCAATATAGTAATCACACTTGCAACCAGTTAAAATGGAGAAAAGTTGACTCAACCTTTGTGTTGTGTGTCACACTGAGCATGGAGAAAAGACAGAAGTGTAAAGAGTTGTCTGTGGATTTGAGAGAAATAATTGTGGAAAAACATGGACAATCTCAAGGCTACAAGTCCATCTCCAGAGATCTTAATGTTTCTGTGTCCACTGTGCACAATATCATCAAGAGGTTTACAGCCCATGGCACTGTAGCTAACCTCCCTGGATGTGGACGGAAGAGCAAAATTAATTAAAAATTACAACGAAGGATTGTTCAAATGGTGGATAAAGAACCTCGATTAACTTCCAAACAAATTCAAGCTGATCTGCAGACACAGGGTTCAACAGTGTCAGCTCGTTGGGAGAAGGCATCCTTCAAATCTGAATGACCTGGAGCAGTTTGCAAAAGAAGTCCAGTAGAGAGGTGTAAGAAACTCTTTCATGGGTACAGGTAGCGATTGATTTCAGTTATTTTTTCCAAAGGGGGTTCTACCAAATATTAAGTTAAGGGTGCCAATAATTTTGTCCAGAGCATTTTTTTGGGTTCTGTGTGAAATTGTATCAGATTTGACTTTTCTTCTGTTTTTTTGTGTTTTATAAAAATGTATAAACATGTGAGTACCAACACATTTGCAACTGCAACAATTTTCTGCATTTTCTGACAGAATTGCTTTTGGCTGTATTTATATTGTCTGTGGAAGGTGTAGGACAGTAAAATGTTTGTCCAATCAAAATATTCGGTCTGAACATTGCGATAGGCTGTCCTGCCTGTCTGTCAAAAATGTATTTGCATACCTCTGTGAAGCCATGATTATCAGCGCGTTCCAGCGAGAATGAAAGGTGCTATTATTGTAATATTATGCACTTTGTACTGTAATGTTTTCTCACCGGTGAATGAGACGTTAGGTAATCTGACAGCGTTGCATTCAATCCTCCACCAACACCATCTCTCACCGTGTCGCAGGTCTCTGATCTGACGGAGTGCGTTTGTGTGTTTTGGAGGCGTGGCTTTGCAGAGCGATTACGCAGAGAGGGTGGGATCTTGTTTTCAAAGCTAGCTTGCTATCGCTAACTTTACCAAAATCACCTACCCTACCTTTAACCTGACTGTATATCATACCTGTCAACCCTCCCATTTTTTCCAGGATTCTCCCATATTTTACCATTCTATCCTGCTATCATCCCATTTAAATAATTTCTCGTATATCTCCAGTATTTTTAATCTTTCTATAAAAAGAATGAGTTTGCATTTTTCAATAAGCCCTTCTGCTATTTTTGTTTAGACCAAAGCCAAACTAGACCCTTATTTTATTATGCAGAGAACATGCAGTTGTATATGCGATGTTGTATATTAATGCTAATGGACACGGACGTGTATGTCACTGTAATCATCTTTACCTCGATTACAATTGCCATCCATCAAAACTTTACTAGTGAGAAACTGGTTTGCTTTATTCATTTACATTTATGCATTTAGCAGACGCTTTTATCCAAAGCGACTAACATTGCATTCAAGTTACAGTTTTACATTTGATCAGCTCTTGCTTTCCCTGGGAATCGAACCCATGATCTTGGCGTTGCTAGCGCCATGCTCTACCATTTGAGCTACAGGAAAGCTGTATTCAGCCCATACAGTCCAGTCCTGACTTTAGCAGTGGCTCATGTTTGGATAAGATTTGAGGATGTTGATGGCTAAATTTTATGTCATGTCTTGAACATGTTTTACAGCAATTGGCTAAACTGTTATATAAACCCGCCTCCTGAGGGTGATTTCGCCCCAGAGCTGAACTTCAGACATGCCGACAGGCAGAGGGGACATATATGACAAGCATATATTTTACACAGATGATTTTCTATAATATCATATCATACAAACATCAATTTATATAATTTATTATTATTATTATTATTTTGTGTGCGTGGCTCAGGGAGGGCAGCGCTCTATCGCCCTCTATTGACCAGCCTCCATTGATAATGAATTGTAGTTTTTGACTCACCAGTGATTTTGAGATCTACTACTTTGCTGCTATATGAACTTTCTCCACTCACATAACAGTGAAATGGACCTTCATCCTGAAATGTGAGTTTCTCCAGCCGTAGAGAGACGTCTCCATCCTTCAGTCCACCAGACTGATCTGACCGCTGAGTCAAAGAGGTTCTGTTCCTGAAACATTCCTGGATGTCCTGGATCTTCCCATCACGATAGAAGACAACGGGTTTGTTGAAGTTCTGCCGGTACCAGCGTATCTCCAGAGCTTCAGCGTTCTCAGGAGGAGAGATCCAGCAGGACAGAATCACTGTGGATCCCACATGAGCCTCTATAGGATCACCAGGAACCACTACAGTGAACGACTCTGAGAGACACAGTGAAATATACAGTGTGTTAATCTTAAATCTGTAGTAAAGTTTAAATTAAATTTTTTCATAATCTGCAAATTTTCACTGGCGAAATCCAGTCATTTTACTAGGAATCCACGTGATCGGTAATTTTGTGTAAGAGCGTAATATTTCCCGCTCAGATTGTGGAATTCGTGAATTCGCTGCGTTGACGAACAGAAAACTGATCGGGTGTGCTTCACACACTATTGACTTTATAGCCTACAACTGAAGTTTGTTGTCAGTTTTCAAGAGTTAGTAGAGATTGGCTAGAGTTTAGTTTCTCAGATTATCCTAAACCACTTTACATGAACTAAAAAACATAACTGGGTCATTATACAGAAATGTCCACTTTTGGTATTTCGTGATGTCTTAAAATGTATTTCTTTGTCTAACATTTAAACTTAAGGTCATTGCACACTGAGTCTGAAATTTTCGCACGTTAAAAAATAAATACGACCTCACGTTGTGTCAATCACATTTACACACTGCCTCCGAAACTTTCGCCGGTCATAAAAAAATTCGGATCAGGTTCAATTTTCTGCGTTTTCGCATCCGTAGCAAGCATTTGCATAGGAAAGGATGATGATGAATACGAAAAAATGGAAAAACGCACGCGATAATTTTGGACTCGGTGTGCAATTAGCAAAACAGTAGCTTTACTAAGGCCCTGTCCCAAATGGAACACTTCATGTGCACTTGCGGTCTTACGGACTCGATCCGCACTTCTGCCGAGCCCGCACTAGAGGTCTGCTACCCGACCCGAGCCCGACGGGTCCCGAAATACTTTCAGGTTTCGGGTCGTGTTCGGGTTAATGTTTAAAGAATAGCTTCTGCTTGGGCTTGTAGCTAAACTAAAACTATATGCAGGCTTCGACGCACACACACATTATTGCACACAGATATCAGAGCGATCATGCAGCGAACACACAGCATGGAAACTTTTATTAGTAAAATAGCTTTGATAGGCTACTGACTCGCAACGTTATATTTCTCTGCAACGAGGGGGTGAAATCACTGTTTTTGAAGTAACTAAGCCTCATTGCTTGTAGAGAGAGACGCACAGAAATAGGTTCACACACGCAACTTTCATCCCTCTCTCTCTCTCTCTCGCTAATTCAAATAAATTATATAATTAATTAATTCAAATAAATGCGATCTTACCGCACTACATCTCTGTGTCTGATTTAAAGCAGGCCAAATGCTAACGAGCCTTAACTGGCGAAAATGACCATAATTTGCATGGTGGAAGAATTATTGTCTTGTCATATACAACCGTTCAAAAACTGGGTCGAGTCGGGACGGGTCGGACGATCTCGGGTACGGGCCGGGTTCGGGTTTCAGTTTAAAGCCCGTGCAGACCTCTAGCTCGCACTAGGGTGAGCTCTGCAGCAGACTTATACCTGACGGTCAAAGCGGCATTACGTCATGAAAGTGCGGACTCTGAGGAAGCCCGCGAGGGTTTAGGGTGCCATTTGGCACAGGGCCTAAATGGAGTCTTCAAGCAGTGAGGATTATTTTGCTGTCCCCTCGCTTCTTAAAAAATAGAAAAAGAAAGGAAATATTGGGTCCATCCAATCCTGAGATAGAGAGGACGGAGAGTTCCCCTCCTTATTAAGGAGCAGCGGGATTATCCCGGGCGATTCAAAGTTTCAGGATGACAGTGGCTCAGTTTGATGCTTTGCTAGAGATACTAGAGCCACATATTAAAAATACTTTCTCTTAACTCATTGTGCAAAGATCTACAGTGCTTTGTGCTGCGAGACGAAGTGGATGAACTTGACAGTCGCCACTCTGTATTTTGGAATTCGCTTGTACGGTTTTTCAACATTTCTCAACGTGCAAAAATTTCTGACTCAAGGTCATTGCACACTGAAGGTCATTGCACACTGAAGGTCATTGCACAGTCATTGCACACTGAAGGTCATTGCACAGTCATTGCACACTGAAGGACTTTGCAGTGCATTGCACACTGCCTCCGAAATTTTCGCACGTTGAAAAATAAATACGACCTCACGTTACTCAGGTTTACACACTGCCTCCGAAATTTTCGTCCGTCATAATTTTTATTTATTTTCTTATTAATTAAAAACAAATATTGCCACATTGATGGCTCAAGAAGGTGTATTTGATTGTAAGGTGTAATTCATATTGTTTCATTACAATATACTGTGTGTGTGTGTGTGTGTGTGTGTGTGTGTGTGTGTGTGTGTGTATATATATATATATATATATATATATACATATAAAACTGTAAAGTGTTTTTCAAATATAATATTTATGTAAGGCTAGGGACAGAAAAGAGGACATTTCCATAGAATGACCCAACTAACATTCCGTATGCAATAATATTCCAATCTAAAATATAGATTGATCACATAGCCTAGCCTACATGAGTTATTCTATAATAGGTCTAATATTTGAATCTCATCAGGTCTGTATGGAATATTCAAGCCATAAAAACTGAATGAAAATGTGGTTTGTGGTGTTCTTACCAGAAATGTCTATGAGGAGACTCAGTAAAGCGATAATAATCGACAACATGCCTGTGAAAATATCAAACAGGCTAAAGCAAACTCTTGAGGGAGATTCTTCCAGAATAAATAATCGATCAGACTGCTGATGAGGAAATCCACCGGAGACTCGTCCTAAATCACAGTTACTGTCAAATATATTTAAATATGATACAATAGTGGAAAACCAGTCAGAATCCAAACGTGCTCCCGATTTTCCTGTTTTACTTTCGCTTTCTAAAAATGACGTCAGATGATTCCTCAGGGATCAGATGTCATCAGAATAACACGGCATACTCGGTGTGATTCTGGTAGATGTGATTTTGTAATGATATTTGCAGTGTGAACATTTGTTTGTGTTTTTATGAGGCGATTGCATGTAAAGGAAAATTCACATGAGTAGTAATATAATACACTTTGTGTCAATTTGATGATTTATGACCTGATTTATGACTTGATTTATGACCCCCTGTCAGCTTTGATTGACAGGTCGTCATATGTCAAATGTGTCCATGGGTAGATTTATGACGTGATTTATGGCTATGTGACCCCCTCTGTCCCCCTGACTGTCACGTCACCGGGGTCCTGTCAGCCCTGAGTGACATGACATTAGGGTGTGTAAATCAAAGATCAAAACAGATGTTAGATTTGACTTTTGATGGATTTATGACTGGATTTATGATGTTTTTATCTCTTACCTTTGCCCTGGGGTTTTTATGGCGTTCCTTCTGTAGCTGTAGCTAGCTTCCAGTCGGGATGTCTGGGTTCTTCTTGATTGTTGAATAATGGCTGAGCAAAGGATGTGTATTGACACCTTAACAGGATCAATGTTTGTTTGATCTGTAATGGTAAATGTTAATGCCTAGACGAAGTTCTTCATGACTGTGGGAAAATGGCTGAGCAAAAGGGTGTGCTTCAGGTCAACACTTTTGGTGTCTAGACATCAGAGCCCAAAGCTTCTCCCCAACCTGTTTCCTACCGTGATGCTGTCTGTGTCCAATATAATGTTTTAATATGATTGTTAACGGGAATGTGGTTTGTTTGGGGGTTGGAAGACATCCAATCATGTTTCTAATGTCAAACCCCTAAATGTTTTAGTTCTGCTGGATCTATAGGCTAAATGTTGATAGCTGAGACACCCCTGTTTTGATTGTTTCCAACAATACTGAACCACTCTGGCAATACTAATGTACAAATATTACTTTTGCCAATAAACCACCTAAAAACTGAAACATAGAATTAAAGAATTCACCAAGGCCACATTTCTATATGCGTCTGAAAAAAAAAGGTGCTATGTCCGGGCATGTTTTTTCTTCATCATCTCAGATATTATCTGTAGGTTGAATAGATTGACTGAAATTTATGGTGTTTTTATCTCACCTGAGCCATGTTTTTATTTTTATTTTTTATGGAGTTCCTTCCGGGGGCTATTACTCGCTTCCAGTCGGGATGTCTGGGGTCTTTCTGACTGTAGAAAAAAAAAAGCAGCTAAGCAAATGGTGTGTCTTTTATCACCTTAACAGGATCAATGTTTTGTTTGATCTGTATGGTATATATGTTAATGCCTAGTCACCAATTTGTTCCTACCGGCCCCCGTCTACAACCATCTCTGAATAACGAGGTTGTCTGTCTTTTTAGGTCTGGGTGGAGAAAGGTGTCATGTCTGAGGAGGTTCCTTCCTAAAACCTTAGAAACAACAGTGTTGTCTGTAGACTTCTGTTAAAACAAGACAAAGAGAGACATTTACTCAGAACAACATCTAACCGAACTAACGTAGAAAGACCTAACTCCTACTTCAGAAACAAATAATTTAATGTTATCTGAAATTAATAAAATTAATCATTTATATGTTAAGTACTATACACAATATGTGATTTATACCCTTTAGTTTGTGTATTGTGTAAAAAAAAAATCAATGATCTCAAAAATTATTGAGATCTCTCATAAATTATAAAACTAGCTTTTTTAAATTGTTTTTTTTTTTTTGTTTGTTTTTTTTAAATAAAAATAATAAAACAGATGTGACTGTTTATATTTAAAACAGATGAAACTATCTAATATCTCTATATAAAAAATATTTAGTTTTCTTTTTTAAAAATACCAATGTGGTTTTATGTTAAATGATGTTGTCTCGTTTGAGGAGGGGCTATGTCTACATGTGGCACGCCCCTTTTTTTTTTCACGCCTACAGTTCGGAATACAAAAGGCTATTGAGGTCTGTTACGTTGTTTTACTCCGACAACTCCGTCACAGGGCGTGATAGCTTTATCAACTAAAACGGTTTTATGCCTTAAATCAGGACGACATTTTTTCTGGGGATATGTCTCGCTCTCTTAATGGTAAGTCTAGCTTTTAATTATCAGTTGTTTAAATCAGATTTGTTTATACACGATGATAGCGTGGGTTTCCTTAACAGGCGAAATGATGTTATATACGCAGGACGATGAATATGAGGCGATTGTGAATGAGATCGTAGCTCTGAACACGGGTGGTATGATCTTTTACTTTTTTATTTATAAAAAAAAAAAAAAAAAAAAATACATACCGTCATGTATAACGATATTGTGTTTACGACCGTACTTTTTTTTTGTTATTCCCCCCTAACAGCGCGACCTCCACAGCCTAGCGTTGTGTTTGAAGTAGACGAGATCAGACCTGACAACACACCGCCGCATGGTATTTATTAATATTTTCTATTATTTCGTGTACAAGTGTGTTTAAGGACCTGTTAACTCTGGGGTTTGCCCCCGTTGTGTATGTGTTGTGTTTATGTTCATATCTTTTTCATTATTCACACAAACAGTACGGGTACGTGAGATTAGTAGGTCTACTGTGAGAGAGACCGGAGCCCACACTGAAAACAGAGGGTCACTCGGTGAGTTTTTTTTTTTTTTTTTTTTAATTAACATTTAGATTTTATAAAAAAAGATTTCTATTACATTGTAAAAAAAAAAAAAAAAATAACCTTTTGTGTTTCATACTAGGGTGTTTAAGACGGCTTGTTAATCGATATCCTGCCGTTACTGCAGCTGATCCACGAGACAGGATAAACACAGCTAGACAGGGGTCGCTGTTAGGACGGAATGTGGTTGTGACCGCACAGGTTCACGCTCCGGTGCGGAGATCTACTAACCCGGTACCGACAGGTATGTATTAATCGCATATTATTTATAATATATCTGTACCTTAGCTCTTAATTAAAAAAAAAAAAAAACTAAATATCTGATTCATATTCTTTTTCACTCTAGATCGCATAAGGAATTCTACGACTATATCACCACAAACAACTGCTCACGCTAATTCTGGTCTTGGGAGTGTTGGGAGGCAAGAAACAGCATCCCGATCTTGGCCCCCCGGTCATAACATATCTGGTGATGGTGTTGCTGGGGCTCAAGCTCGTGCACAAAAGGCCGCAAGACCTCGCACACTCTGTGTGATACCAAACACACCAGAGCGAAAACGCCCAAAACAATCACGTGGTGAGTATATATGAAATTATTATTATTATTATAGTCGTTATTATTACTATTCTAATTATTATTATTATTATTATTATTGTACACCTATCAGAAGACACCGGGATCTGGGGTGAAGATTTTGTTCAGGCATGGGACGAATGTGATATGAACAACAGGTCTAATGTGGATCAAGAGGAAGCAGTAAATCGAGTCGCAGAGGTTACTGAAAACGTGGGAGATTCAGATGTTGACTCAGACACGCTCCCTTCAAACCAGGAGGAGTACAAGAAGCAACAACAGGACGACACAAACAAGGAGATTTTGAACTTTCTGAACAAGGTTGTTGAGAATCAAAAAATAATTATACAGGATCATCAGAGGGACCGGGAGGAACAAGCCCGTTTTAATCAGACTGTGACAACAACCCTGCAGAAACAGTGGATCGTGCTTAAGCAAATTATTGCTATGCAAAAACGTCACGACAGGGGACATGAACAGACAGCACGTGATCAGGAAATGACTGTGACTCTACTAAATGAACTACTGCAACTGTTTAAATAGAGAGAGAATGGTGAGTCATATTTTCCTTTAACCGTTTTTTTATTTTTTTTTTATTTTTTTCCCTAAGTCTGTATTGTTTTACCAGTGTGTGGATAGGCGTGATTTTATAAATTAGATTTTTCTACGGTTGTGAATATTTTAAAATGGCTGCAAAACGTTGTCTGGAGTCATATGATGAGGATCAAGAGCCTCCATTAAGATACAGTAGAGGTGATAATAACAACAGTCAACACAAAACTACAGAAAACCTGCTCCGGCTCATTCAGACTGTTGATGAGATGAAAAAACACAAGTCCACTAAGTTGTTAAAATTAATAAACGAAGTACGATCAAGATCAGAACCACCGCCAGAACCTATATTCGAGATTGATCAATTTATTAGTAATTCTGAACAGCCAGATATGGTTTCACAAGCTGGTCCAGAACCTATATTTGACTTTGATCAATTTATTAATTCTGAACAGTCGGATATGGTTTCAGAAGCAGCTCCAGAACCTATATTTGACTTTGATCAATTTATTAATTCTGAACAGTCAGATATGGTTTCACAAGCTGGTCCAGAACCTACATTTGACTTTGATCAATTTATTAATTCTCAACAGTCAGGAGAACTTTCAGAATCACGTCTATACCCAATTTTTGAACAATTCGCAAACACCCAGACAGGTGAGGGTAATGCTACTCTGTCACATCGCACCCTCGATCTTAATGATCCACGCATGGGTCTCACACAAGATGAAATAGACTCACTTGTAAGACACGGTGGTGGTGTGGGAGGATACACAATAGTACCACGTGCACGGTTCAATGGTTTGGAAATCCATAGGATTCTAAATTTCAGGGAAATATCTTCTACAGATCTAACAGACTACACAGTGTTTTTACATGACAGACTTTCTGAAATAGTCACATTTTCGAGATTATTAGCGGGGTGTGATAGTTTAATTAACATCACCTTAAGAGGCCCTACACTGACATCAGATGTCAATACACTCTTGTCAGCTGGTAATGATTACTGCGTCGATGTCTTCATCAACGAATTTGAAAAAATCATGCAGAGCAACTCTGATGTGCAGTTTGATGAGAGTTTAAATTTAAGAATATCTATAGCCAGAACGAAACAAGGCGGTGGACGCCGTAAAATATCTGACATAGCCCACAACGAAGTTATTCGTAAAAACAGACTTAATTTGTTTAAGCCATTAAACATTGGATCTGAGAACAATCTTTGTTTTGGTATATGTCTGGCACACTTTCTAAACCCTCAGAAACCGCACCCCGAGTTAGAGGCTATAGCATCAGGTTTGCAGAAGGCTGCCGGGTACACAGATCAACATATGATATCGCTTAGCGATATCGTACAGTTTGAACGTCTGTTGAATATTAAAATAGTGGTCTTCTATAGAACGACTACGGGGGTGTTGGAGAAATTTACGAACACAGACGTGCCACATCCTAAAACAGTGTTTTTGTATCTCCATGACAATCATTATTTTTTGATTAAAAAACTACACACGTTTATTGGCACCCCATATGTGTGTGAGTATTGTCATAAAGGCTATACCAATCAGAGAGATCATAGATGTCAATACACCTGCGATGTTTGTAATGCGCCTGAATGTCATCTTTACCCCAAAAAAACAAAACACTGTGGAGACTGTCTACGTTACTGCAGATCTGATTACTGTTTTGAGATGCATAAAAAGCCGCCTCCAGGTCAGCAATTTGCACAGTGCGATGTTACCAAATATTGCCGTAAATGTAACAGACGTTTCCATGTCAGTGGTACCAATCCGAAGCCACACAAATGCCCTGCAGATCGTTGTGTTCATTGTGGGGAGAGTTTGGTTACCGATGGCGTGCACGAATGTTTTATTCAGCCGGTTAAGATGATGGAGCCAAATGATCGTTACATTTTCTTTGATTTTGAAACTCGATATGAAAATGACAAGCATGTTGCAAATTTTGTATGCGCTATTACGTTTAGCGGTGAGGAGTTTGTAGCTGAAGGTATTGATTGTGTTGATCGTCTCATTAAGAAGTTCAGACGGCCTCGTTATCGTAATTACACATGGATTGCACATAATGCGTCCGGTTTTGACAATTTCATTCTTTTGGAATACTTTGCTAAGATGGGTATTGCCCCTAAAATTACAATGCAAGGCTGTCGTCTTATCTTAATGTACGATCATACATTCAAGCAGAGGTTTATCGACAGTTACAGTTTTATACCCATGCGTTTAGCCAACACACCTGCTGCATTTAATATCTCCAATGCTGTGAAGGGATACTTTCCACATCAATTCAACCGTGTTGAAAATGATGCATATGTAGGTCCATATCCTGCAAAAGATTTTTATGGATACGCGACCATGACAAACAAAGACCGAGCTGAGTTTGATGCGTGGTACAGTACCGTCTCTGACAAAGTGTTTGATTTTAAAAAAGAACTCGCAATATATGGGGTCAATGATGTTGTTATCTTGAGGGAGGTTTGCATGAAGTATCGTGACGAATTCATTCTGTGTACAGGTTTGGATCCGTTTAATTACACCACTCTGCCATCCACATGTATGGCTATCTATAAAACGCACTACCTCCCAAAAGACACAATAGCATTGACCCCATATATTGCGAGTTCTTTTTTAAAATCAAACACTTTGTCAGAGACGGTACTGTACCACGCATCAAACTCAGCTCGGTCTTTGTTTGTCATGGTCGCGTATCCATAAAAATCTTTTGCAGGATATGGACCTACATATGCATCATTTTCAACACGGTTGAATTGATGTGGAAAGTATCCCTTCACAGCATTGGAGATATTAAATGCAGCAGGTGTGTTGGCTAAACGCATGGGTATAAAACTGTAACTGTCGATAAACCTCTGCTTGAATGTATGATCGTACATTAAGATAAGACGACAGCCTTGCATTGTAATTTTAGGGGCAATACCCATCTTAGCAAAGTATTCCAAAAGAATGAAATTGTCAAAACCGGACGCATTATGTGCAATCCATGTGTAATTACGATAACGAGGCCGTCTGAACTTCTTAATGAGACGATCAACACAATCAATACCTTCAGCTACAAACTCCTCACCGCTAAACGTAATAGCGCATACAAAATTTGCAACATGCTTGTCATTTTCATATCGAGTTTCAAAATCAAAGAAAATGTAACGATCATTTGGCTCCATCATCTTAACCGGCTGAATAAAACATTCGTGCACGCCATCGGTAACCAAACTCTCCCCACAATGAACACAACGATCTGCAGGGCATTTGTGTGGCTTCGGATTGGTACCACTGACATGGAAACGTCTGTTACATTTACGGCAATATTTGGTAACATCGCACTGTGCAAATTGCTGACCTGGAGGCGGCTTTTTATGCATCTCAAAACAGTAATCAGATCTGCAGTAACGTAGACAGTCTCCACAGTGTTTTGTTTTTTTGGGGTAAAGATGACATTCAGGCGCATTACAAACATCGCAGGTGTATTGACATCTATGATCTCTCTGATTGGTATAGCCTTTATGACAATACTCACACACATATGGGGTGCCAATAAACGTGTGTAGTTTTTTAATCAAAAAATAATGATTGTCATGGAGATACAAAAACACTGTTTTAGGATGTGGCACGTCTGTGTTCGTAAATTTCTCCAACACCCCCGTAGTCGTTCTATAGAAGACCACTATTTTAATATTCAACAGACGTTCAAACTGTACGATATCGCTAAGCGATATCATATGTTGATCTGTGTACCCGGCAGCCTTCTGCAAACCTGATGCTATAGCCTCTAACTCGGGGTGCGGTTTCTGAGGGTTTAGAAAGTGTGCCAGACATATACCAAAACAAAGATTGTTCTCAGATCCAATGTTTAATGGCTTAAACAAATTAAGTCTGTTTTTACGAATAACTTCGTTGTGGGCTATGTCAGATATTTTACGGCGTCCACCGCCTTGTTTCGTTCTGGCTATAGATATTCTTAAATTTAAACTCTCATCAAACTGCACATCAGAGTTGCTCTGCATGATTTTTTCAAATTCGTTGATGAAGACATCGACGCAGTAATCATTACCAGCTGACAAGAGTGTATTGACATCTGATGTCAGTGTAGGGCCTCTTAAGGTGATGTTAATTAAACTATCACACCCCGCTAATAATCTCGAAAATGTGACTATTTCAGAAAGTCTGTCATGTAAAAACACTGTGTAGTCTGTTAGATCTGTAGAAGATATTTCCCTGAAATTTAGAATCCTATGGATTTCCAAACCATTGAACCGTGCACGTGGTACTATTGTGTATCCTCCCACACCACCACCGTGTCTTACAAGTGAGTCTATTTCATCTTGTGTGAGACCCATGCGTGGATCATTAAGATCGAGGGTGCGATGTGACAGAGTAGCATTACCCTCACCTGTCTGGGTGTTTGCGAATTGTTCAAAAATTGGGTATAGACGTGATTCTGAAAGTTCTCCTGACTGTTGAGAATTAATAAATTGATCAAAGTCAAATGTAGGTTCTGGACCAGCTTGTGAAACCATATCTGACTGTTCAGAATTAATAAATTGATCAAAGTCAAATATAGGTTCTGGAGCTGCTTCTGAAACCATATCCGACTGTTCAGAATTAATAAATTGATCAAAGTCAAATATAGGTTCTGGACCAGCTTGTGAAACCATATCTGGCTGTTCAGAATTACTAATAAATTGATCAATCTCGAATATAGGTTCTGGCGGTGGTTCTGATCTTGATCGTACTTCGTTTATTAATTTTAACAACTTAGTGGACTTGTGTTTTTTCATCTCATCAACAGTCTGAATGAGCCGGAGCAGGTTTTCTGTAGTTTTGTGTTGACTGTTGTTATTATCACCTCTACTGTATCTTAATGGAGGCTCTTGATCCTCATCATATGACTCCAGACAACGTTTTGCAGCCATTTTAAAATATTCACAACCGTAGAAAAATCTAATTTATAAAATCACGCCTATCCACACACTGGTAAAACAATACAGACTTAGGGAAAAAAATAAAAAAAAAAATAAAAAAACGGTTAAAGGAAAATATGACTCACCATTCTCTCTCTATTTAAACAGTTGCAGTAGTTCATTTAGTAGAGTCACAGTCATTTCCTGATCACGTGCTGTCTGTTCATGTCCCCTGTCGTGACGTTTTTGCATAGCAATAATTTGCTTAAGCACGATCCACTGTTTCTGCAGGGTTGTTGTCACAGTCTGATTAAAACGGGCTTGTTCCTCCCGGTCCCTCTGATGATCCTGTATAATTATTTTTTGATTCTCAACAACCTTGTTCAGAAAGTTCAAAATCTCCTTGTTTGTGTCGTCCTGTTGTTGCTTCTTGTACTCCTCCTGGTTTGAAGGGAGCGTGTCTGAGTCAACATCTGAATCTCCCACGTTTTCAGTAACCTCTGCGACTCGATTTACTGCTTCCTCTTGATCCACATTAGACCTGTTGTTCATATCACATTCGTCCCATGCCTGAACAAAATCTTCACCCCAGATCCCGGTGTCTTCTGATAGGTGTACAATAATAATAATAATAATAATAATTAGAATAGTAATAATAACGACTATAATAATAATAATAATTTCATATATACTCACCACGTGATTGTTTTGGGCGTTTTCGCTCTGGTGTGTTTGGTATCACACAGAGTGTGCGAGGTCTTGCGGCCTTTTGTGCACGAGCTTGAGCCCCAGCAACACCATCACCAGATATGTTATGACCGGGGGGCCAAGATCGGGATGCTGTTTCTTGCCTCCCAACACTCCCAAGACCAGAATTAGCGTGAGCAGTTGTTTGTGGTGATATAGTCGTAGAATTCCTTATGCGATCTAGAGTGAAAAAGAATATGAATCAGATATTTAGTTTTTTTTTTTTTTTAATTAAGAGCTAAGGTACAGATATATTATAAATAATATGCGATTAATACATACCTGTCGGTACCGGGTTAGTAGATCTCCGCACCGGAGCGTGAACCTGTGCGGTCACAACCACATTCCGTCCTAACAGCGACCCCTGTCTAGCTGTGTTTATCCTGTCTCGTGGATCAGCTGCAGTAACGGCAGGATATCGATTAACAAGCCGTCTTAAACACCCTAGTATGAAACACAAAAGGTTTTTTTTTTTTTTTTTTTTTTTTTACAATGTAATAGAAATCTTTTTATAAAATATAAATGTTAATTTAAAAAAAAAAAAAAAAAAAAAAAAACTCACCGAGTGACCCTCTGTTTTCAGTGTGGGCTCCGGTCTCTCTCACAGTAGACCTACTAATCTCACGTACCCGTACTGTTTGTGTGAATAATGAAAAAGATATGAACATAAACACAACACATACACAACGGGGGCAAACCCCAGAGTTAACAGGTCCTTAAACACACTTGTACACGAAATAATAGAAATTATTAATAAATACCAGGCGGCGGTGTGTTGTCAGGTCTGATCTCGTCTACTTCAAACACAACGCTAGGCTGTGGAGGTCGCGCTGTTAGGGGGGGAATAACAAAAAAAAAGTACGGTCGTAAACACAATATCGTTATACATGACGGTATGTATTTTTTTTTTTTTTTTTTTTATAAATAAAAAAGTAAAAGATCATACCACCCGTGTTCAGAGCTACGATCTCATTCACAATCGCCTCATATTCATCGTCCTGCGTATATAACATCATTTCGCCTGTTAAGGAAACCCACGCTATCATCGTGTATAAACAAATCTGATTTAAACAACTGATAATTAAAAGCTAGACTTACCATTAAGAGAGCGAGACATATCCCCAGAAAAAATGTCGTCCTGATTTAAGGCATAAAACCGTTTTAGTTGATAAAGCTATCACGCCCTGTGACGGAGTTGTCGGAGTAAAACAACGTAACAGACCTCAATAGCCTTTTGTATTCCGAACTGTAGGCGTGAAAAAAAAAAGGGGCGTGCCACATGTAGACATAGCCCCTCCTCAAACGAGACAACATCATTTAACATAAAACCACATTGGTATTTTTAAAAAAGAAAACTAAATATTTTTTATATAGAGATATTAGATAGTTTCATCTGTTTTAAATATAAACAGTCACATCTGTTTTATTATTTTTATTTAAAAAAAACAAACAAAAAAAAAAAAACAATTTAAAAAAGCTAGTTTTATAATTTATGAGAGATCTCAATAATTTTTGAGATCATTGATTTTTTTTTTACACAATACACAAACTAAAGGGTATAAATCACATATTGTGTATAGTACTTAACATATAAATGATTAATTTTATTAATTTCAGATAACATTAAATTATTTGTTTCTGAAGTAGGAGTTAGGTCTTTCTACGTTAGTTCGGTTAGATGTTGTTCTGAGTAAATGTCTCTCTTTGTCTTGTTTTAACAGAAGTCTACAGACAACACTGTTGTTTCTAAGGTTTTAGGAAGGAACCTCCTCAGACATGACACCTTTCTCCACCCAGACCTAAAAAGACAGACAACCTCGTTATTCAGAGATGGTTGTAGACGGGGGCCGGTAGGAACAAATTGGTGACTAGGCATTAACATATATACCATACAGATCAAACAAAACATTGATCCTGTTAAGGTGATAAAAGACACACCATTTGCTTAGCTGCTTTTTTTTTTCTACAGTCAGAAAGACCCCAGACATCCCGACTGGAAGCGAGTAATAGCCCCCGGAAGGAACTCCATAAAAAATAAAAATAAAAACATGGCTCAGGTGAGATAAAAACACCATAAATTTCAGTCAATCTATTCAACCTACAGATAATATCTGAGATGATGAAGAAAAAACATGCCCGGACATAGCACCTTTTTTTTTCAGACGCATATAGAAATGTGGCCTTGGTGAATTCTTTAATTCTATGTTTCAGTTTTTAGGTGGTTTATTGGCAAAAGTAATATTTGTACATTAGTATTGCCAGAGTGGTTCAGTATTGTTGGAAACAATCAAAACAGGGGTGTCTCAGCTATCAACATTTAGCCTATAGATCCAGCAGAACTAAAACATTTAGGGGTTTGACATTAGAAACATGATTGGATGTCTTCCAACCCCCAAACAAACCACATTCCCGTTAACAATCATATTAAAACATTATATTGGACACAGACAGCATCACGGTAGGAAACAGGTTGGGGAGAAGCTTTGGGCTCTGATGTCTAGACACCAAAAGTGTTGACCTGAAGCACACCCTTTTGCTCAGCCATTTTCCCACAGTCATGAAGAACTTCGTCTAGGCATTAACATTTACCATTACAGATCAAACAAACATTGATCCTGTTAAGGTGTCAATACACATCCTTTGCTCAGCCATTATTCAACAATCAAGAAGAACCCAGACATCCCGACTGGAAGCTAGCTACAGCTACAGAAGGAACGCCATAAAAACCCCAGGGCAAAGGTAAGAGATAAAAACATCATAAATCCAGTCATAAATCCATCAAAAGTCAAATCTAACATCTGTTTTGATCTTTGATTTACACACCCTAATGTCATGTCACTCAGGGCTGACAGGACCCCGGTGACGTGACAGTCAGGGGGACAGAGGGGGTCACATAGCCATAAATCACGTCATAAATCTACCCATGGACACATTTGACATATGACGACCTGTCAATCAAAGCTGACAGGGGGTCATAAATCAAGTCATAAATCAGGTCATAAATCATCAAATTGACACAAAGTGTATTATATTACTACTCACATGTGCCGCTTTGACACGTAACGTGTATACCCCCCCCCCCCCACCCCCATATTAACCGTCCTTAACTTTTTTGTGTTCAAAATGTACAAAATTTATATAATAAGCGAGTGCACCATGAATCCATTTTCCAAACCGTGTTTTTGGCTTGTCCTGAATCACTACGGTACACCTATAATAAGTGTTTATATTCGGACTATTTAGACTGGTTCGGGTAGGTACCGCCGCGGAGTAGCTCAGTACCTGCGTGATTCGTCATAGACATAAACAGGTAGAAGTAGCTCCGGCTACAGTGTTCTTCCGCAAGACGCACGCAGTTCTGTTTATTAACCGCTAGAGCGCCAGCAGTTACAGACTGCAGCTTTAACTGTAGAAAATATACCAAGAGGGAAAAGCCTCCAGTGTGCGATATATGTATCCTCACAGATATCATTTTTTCTCTAAGAAGGAATATAATTGTGAGGATATTACCTTTTCTTGTATCTTTGACAGAAAAGGGACATTCGAGATTGGTCTGTAATTAACTAGATCTTTGGGGTCAAGTTGTGTTTTTTTTTAATGAGAGGCTTAATAAGTCAAGTCTGCTTTATTGTCAATTCTTCCACATGTGCAGTACATACATACAGAGAATTGAAACTGCGTTACTCTCAGACCCTTGGTGCATACAGTTAACATTAAACACCGACAGTAGACGTTCAAATACAGATAAATACAGTTTAAACATATGTACATACAAACTATACAGATATACAAATGAGGACATTGTAGAAAAAGAATAAAAGAGATGGATAAAGTGGCATAATGCACATAACAGCCAATTTGAAGGTTTTGGGGACATATCCTAATGACAATGACGAGTTAATAATAGCCAAAAGCGGATCTATGACTTCTGGAAGCTCCTCTTTTAGTAGTTTAGATGGAATAGGGTCTAACATACATGTTGTTGGTTTAGATGATTTAACAAGTTTATACAATTCTTCCTCTCCTATAGTAGAGAATGAGTGGAATTGTTCCTCAGGGGATCTATAGTATGGAGTAAAATCACTGTCAAAAATAATCGTACGTAATTCAAAACATTTGTGCGTAATTTTAATTTTGGATTATTTTCAGTATGTTATCAATAGGGCCTTTCGCACCGCAGGAACCTTTTCATAGCACCCGAACTAATTGTGGAACTACCCACTTTTTGTCGTGTCCGCACCGCGGGAGCTAGGAACTGTTTTAGCTCCTGGAACTGCGTTTGGAGGAACTAAACTAGCTCCTACTTCAGAGTAGCGTCTAAAACAGTTCCGTAGGTACTATCGTAAGTGTACGCTAATTGGCTAAACGCGTACGAAAACACCCTCACCCGCCATGATTTAAAACGCTGTGTAAACACATTGGGCCTCATTTACGAAACGAACGTACGACCGAATTTTGGGCGTACGGTCATTTCTACGCAAAACTTGGAATTTATCAATATGGACGTGAGCGGTGGCTACGATCAAATCTCACGTCAGGTCTGAGCTCGTGTACGCAAGTTTTTGAGTCAGCCTGAACTTGCGTGCAGCATAGATAATTGTATAATGACAGCATTTTGTTCATTTAGATTATTTTCCTAAACCGACAAACAAAGCTTTTTTTTTTTTTTTCCTTTCAGGGTTTTAGCTTTATGCGCAAATAGCAGCATAAACAACAGACCGTGAGGAATCACACATCGTCGTATCACACACCTGCAGCGCTTCTGTGAATGGAGAAAAACAGAAATTATAAAATGAATAAAATAAATAGGGATACACAAAATATATTTCTCTTAATTAACAGATTAACAAAAGAAAAGAAAAAAAACAGTGCGACAAGTATAGGCCACTTTTGTTTTTGTGACACTCTTAATGCATTTTATTTGTTTTCTATAACTTTATTTTTTAAGATTTAACTGATCGGTGATCACGCAGGTGCCTCACACACACACACACACACAACATTTCAGCGTTACTAACTTGATATTTCAGCCATTAATCAAACTAAAATGCAGTCAACCAAACATAAGTTACACTGCACAATTCACAAGGTCCACTGTAAAATCAGCGTGCAGACCTGAAACAAGCATTGCGCATGTGAAGGGTGATATTTTACATGGATATTGGAACTCAAGTGAAGTACAAAGCCTTGTTTACATCATAGATAATAGTTTAGCAACCAAATGTTACAAAATGGCAAAAATGGAAGCATTTGGATGTCGAATGAGAGGCTTGTGAGCCCAGTGCGGTTTAGTTTCGCTTTAATTAATTCATTTTAGCTTGACGTTGTATTCTGTTTATAATGAATGCCACTATAGCCTAATTTGTGTTTTACTTCATAGTTTAATATAAAATTTTATAGCTACTCATTTTTTCATTCTTGTTTTGTAATACCGTTAAATTTAAAGGGTTTGTTGTGGATTAAGGAGAACTAAATGATCTATATAGTGTTTATACATTTTTCGTTATATTTACTGGTATTTAATATACATATAAATGAATGCCATTGTTTGCAATTATAAGGTTAACGGGTGTTTTTGGAGTAAGATCAGTTTCTCTCATGAGATTGCTTCCTCTTTTTAGCCGGGTTATGTTTCTCCGTGTCGTAAACTTTAGGGGCGTGGCTTCTAAACCGGGGTGTTTTTAGGGGCGTGATATTCAAATGAGATTGCCACATTTATCAACGTACGATCTTTCGTACGATGGGATTGGCGGCATACGAATGTTTCATAAATCACACGTGAGCTCTGTCGTTTCTAGTTAGATTGATAAATGATGCCCAGTGTGTTTAAAAGTGAACAGTTTATTCCGTCTTTTTTATTATTAATAACATTTTTATATTGGAGTCCAAAGTTTGAAATTAAAATATGGTTCATTTTAACTAAGAGCAAAATAGAGACATATTAAGGAAAATAATTGATATGACTTGCGTGTTTGTGAGTGTGTTATAGTATGTTATTCATTGAACTATTTAACTCTATTGTGTTGCATTTATGTTGATCTCAACACTCTGATTGTCTCTTATTGAAAGACACGTCCAGTCCATTGATCACTGAGAAATCACTGCTTTTGTTTAGTTTTAAATCTGAAAATCTGATGTTAGTAGTTTGTCCACAACCCTTTAATCGTGACATCATTACGAGCATCATGCAGGTTTGTTTTTCTTCTCCATAGCTCTCTTACACTGCCCTCCAAAAGTTTGGAAACGCTCTAGAAAAGTGTGGTTTTGGACGATATCAGCATAAATCCTTATCATTTTTTTGGTGCAAATACATTAAAGTAACTTGACATTATCATTGAAGACCAGCAATAATAATTTTCATTCTGATCACATAATAATGTCAATATATAGATGTCAAAGTCAGACCAGCTGTGATGCCTGGTTACTGGTTTTTAACAGATTTTAGGCTCAGCACACCTTAATAGCTTCAACAATTGATTGCCAATTAAGTTTAGAACCAATTAGAACACAATTTAGGTCAGATAGTTTACAAATATTACATTTAAAATTTAAGTTTTGTTCTATGTATAAACTGTTTATGTAATAAAATATGTTTTCTTAGTTTGTGTTGTCCCTTATCAGTGCAAAATTATCACAAATTAAAAAAGATGCATGTCCAAATCCCCACTTTTCTAGAGCGTTTCCACACTTTTGGAGGACAGTGTGTTTTGTTTTTATCTTGTAATGCATCACATCCTTCCTGGTTAGGAAACAGTGTTGCATGAAACAGAAACTTCAGTCTTCAGTTAATGAGTTTCTGACACGTTTGCATTTTCTCCTGCTGACAGCATCAAATCTGTCCAGAAACCAGCTCTCGTGACCAACAAGGGTTGTGGGGAAGTCGTGGCCTAATGGTTAGAGAGTCGGACTCGTAACCCAAAGGTCGTGGGTTTGAGTCTCAGGTCCGGCAGGAATTGTAGGTGGGGGGAGTGAATGTACAGTGCTCTCTTCACCTTCAATACCACGACTGAAGTGCCCTTGAGCAAGACACCGAACCCCCAACTGCTCCCCGGGTGCCACAGCATTAACTGCCCACTGCTGTGTGTGTGTGTGCGTGCGTGCGTGTGTGTGTGTGTGTGTGTGTGTGTGCGCGCGCCACCATTCTTGGCCACATGTCACTTTCACTTCAAAACAATATATATAAACGGGTGCACATCAGTTTTTCAGCCTGGTTCTCACCTGGAGGTTTGGTCCTCACACGAGCCATGGCATGTAGTGTGACACATAAAAATAAAAATTAATTAATAATATTATTGCACTTTTATTTTTTTATTTTTTTAGAAAATGACTAACTAAAAATAATAAACAAAAAAAAAATCAAGTGTGATAATACTATTTTATTTTAAAATAAAAAGGGAGTATTACATACAAATACAATTATTTTATAGTAAACTAACAAATAAAATGCTAATATTTTTATTATTATTATTATTATTTTAATTTGAATTGTCATTTTTAAACATAAAATCAGCGAGCTTTTATTTTGGCGGGTTGCCGGCAAGTAAGTATATATATATAATTTTTTTTTGCTGAAATCAAGAACATACAAAACAGTACAAAATACAGAATATCCACATAACACTTAAACAGACAACAACAAAATAAAACAGTAAAAAACACTCAAAAATAAATAAATAATTTAAAATAAATAAATACAATTAATAATAATAACAAATGCAATAAAGGGCCATTGTTTCACATAAGATTCCCTACACGAGAACTTTAAGTGCAGAGCAAATTCTGACAGTCTTCATAGCTTTCTTATTATTAGATACTGAAATCAGATTAATATAATTCTCCATGTCTCTTAAAAAGACCACAAAGACAGGTTTACAATTTGAGAATTTGCATTTATGGATATAAAATTTGCTTAAGCTAATGCTGTGGCACCCGGGGAGCAGTTAAGGGTCCGGTGTCTTGCTCAAGGGCACTTCAGTCGTGGTATTGAACACTGTACATTCACTCCCCCACCTACAATCCCTGCCGGACCTGAGACTCGAACCCATGACCTTTGGGTTACGAGTCCGACTCTCTAACTCTCTACTGTTAGTGGAATGTCTAAAGTGGACTATCAAAATAAAGTGTGTGTGTTATGTGTACGCCAGGTTAAAGAGATGGGTTTGTAATCTAGATTGTGTCTGCCTCCAGAACAGTGTTAGTATACAGCTTTGAAATCACAGGAAAAAATTAAGTTTTAAAATATATTCAAATAGAGAGCAGCCAAATCCTTATCCATGTTCAAAGCTATGTTAAAAAACAACATCTTTTAAATTCTAATGGAGAGCTTTTTAAAATGGGTTAATGTTTATGTGATGTGGATATGTTGATTTCTGCTTGATTTTTTAGCTTGTGATTGAGAAGCAATTTGGGCAACGTGAGTTGTATTAAACTGTGCTATACAAAAAATGTTTTAAAAAAATGTATATTAAAAATATTTCACAATATTACTGCTTTTAGATCAAATAAATGCAGGTTTGGTGAGCAGAAGAGAATTCTTTGAAAAAAACATTAAAAATCTTACTGTTCAAAAAGTAGATTGAGTTTGGGAGCTAAATAAGAAAAGGATGATTTTGATATTCTAGAGCCCGATACGGACGGTTATTGTTTCTCATATGGACGTCTGTAAAAATAAATGTACATATCACCTCAGTGATAAAACTCGTGGATTCGGATGGAGACAATCACTGAATGTCACTCTCATTCCTATTGGACGCTCTATAAAGATGGGGCAGGGCTTATCACACGGGGCGGGGCTTATCCAGGGGTGGGGTTTATCACACGGGGCGGGGCTTATCCAGGGGTGGGGTTTATCACATGGGGCGGGGCTTATCCAGGGGTGGGGTTTATCACATGGGGCGGTGCTTATCCAGGGGTGGGGTTTATCACATGGGGCGGGGCTTATCCAGGGGTGGGGTTTATCACATGGGGCGGTGCTTATCCAGGGGTGGGGTTTATCACACGGGGCGGGGCTTATCCAGGGGTGGGGTTTATCGCATGGGGCGGGGCTTATCCAGGGGTGGGGTTTATCACATGGGGCGGGGCTTATCCAGGGGTGAGGCTTATCACATATTCGGATGGAGATTTATTCACAGCGGAGCGAGTTCTGCGCTGCTCACATGACCAGTCGCATGTTTGTCTGCTGTAAATAAAATTAATTTTATTTACAAATGTATTCCTATTATTGTGTAAAATGCATTTAAAAATATGTATTATTATGTAAAATGTATTCTTATTATTCAAAGCATATTTTATTATATATAATCCTATTATTTGTTTGTTTAAATCTCCAGTTTAAAAATAGTTGTATATAATTATACGCGATATATATCTGTTTATAATACATATTTTAAAATTGTATTGCATACCTGCTGCTGCCATAATAAAGACCCGTTTCCAATGTTTACGTGCTTTTCTTCTCATTCTGCTCTCAGTCGCTGTGGAAGTATTGTGCTTTTAAATACTTTCCAGCATTTCATTTCCATATGTATGCAAATTACACCGAAGTACAACGTTACGGTGTTCGTGAGAGCTCAAAAAGTGTTTAAATACTGCATTTTGAAGCTATTTTTTCTCGTAATCTCAGAGATGTTGATTCGGACGGCAATTAGACTACCACACGATCTTGTGTTTGTCAAAAAACAGTAGATAGTTCGGCTGGGGATTTTCACAGGGGTGGTGAGAGATAAACACAGACATTCTGGATTCATACGGCAATTAAATCACTGACTACACCTTGTATATGGTGACAATGACTTACGTCCCCCTGAGAAACAATTACCGTCCGAATAGGGTTTAGGACTATAATGCAATAAGAGCTTGCTCAAACACTGAGGTGCTAAACCATTCAGGGCTTTATAAGTAATTATCAAGATTTTGAAATGTATACGATGTTCAATAGGGAGCCAATGCTTGTGCAGAAAGGAATCAGGTGGGTTTTTAATCCTCCAGCACATTGCAAAGACAATGCAGTGTTAAATTAAATTTCTGATTTTCAGATGCTCAGAATAGCACCTGCATTGATTTCTCATTGTAAGCAGTCTCCTTCATTTTCATTGATTCATCTCTTGTCCGCTCTGCATTTGTTCATTTCCCACCAAGGAATCATTTTAGACTGAGATAGACTGAGATCTCAATAGACTGAAGTTATCATTTTTGGTCCATCTGATAAAGCCGAGTTTAATAATTCTGTCCAGTGGTCCTTTCTTCGTACCTCGCTTAATATATCTGAGATGATTTGAAAGATGCCAGATCTTCTAATCGTGATAACTGATCTCTGGCTAATTTGGTGGTTCAAACGAATTTGCGTATTAGATTAAAATATCTGGATTAAGTTGTCTAAGATTACTGCGCGTTCTCGTGTTCCCCAAAAAAGGCAGATGTATCGATACTCGAAACCACGATCAGCAGTGATTGGCTGGCGGCGAGACAGCAACGTAATGACATCATATCATTAAAAAAGACACCTGACGAAAAACTTGACACATTTCTGGACCTTTATAAGAAAACAGCCAAGCGAATAAAACTACATAAATGTTATAATAGATGAATGAAATGTGCACTGTTTTTAATTTATTTGTAATTTTTTTACATGACTCCCAATTATTTATATTCACGATTTCTAGTATTTGTACAGGCTTTACATTTTTACTTCAGTGTTGTAATTAGCAATTCATTTAATTTTATCTTTGAAGCAGATTTGTTACGTGACAGCATTAATTACAGTTTCTTAGAGTTATCTGCATCTGCTTCATCAAGCCACATCCCATAATATCTGTCATAACTCAAATTAATGCACGGCTCAGATTAACTGTATAGCATGTGTGTAAGACTCCAATACAGTTATAAACTAATTATTTCATGACTAAGAAATCTTTCAATGAGTAAAACTGTCTGTGTCTATAGTGTTATAGACTACACAACATTGTTATCTTATTTTCAAATTAATTTTTAAATGATTATTATTTTAAATTATTGTCCCTGGATCAGCAGGGTACTCTTATAATAAAGTAGCAGTGGCTGGGGCAGATTTTAAGTATCAATTCTGCTTAAAAAGAAGCAATCTAATCCTGTTTACATGAAATAAGATGCTCCCGAGCAGGTTTAAGCTTACAGATCTGTTGCTATGACAACAAGTCCAGGATGAGCTTCGAAGAACCAAATGATCCAAGATCAAGCGAAATCGTCAACAATCAAATCCAGCTAACTGAGTTAGCGACGTACGAAGAACGGACCCCTGGGCAATTTGTCTGTTTTTAACTCAAACTGTGTATGTAATCTTGGTGTCCTCATTGATAGTCGCATAACATTAGATAAACATGTATCCTCTGCCGTTGCCTCTAGTTTCTTTCAGCTTCGTTCACTCTCCAAAATAAAAAAAATTTGTCTGGAAAATCTCGTGAGACAGTTATCCACGCTTTTATAACTTCGCGTTTGGATTACTGCAACTCCCTATTTTACGATATCTCTAAATCTCAGGTGGCCCACTTTAACTGGTTCAAAATGCTGCAGCTAAGTTTCTCAAAAATGGTCACAAATTTGACCAAGTTACCACCATTTTGCAAGCCCTCCATTGGCTCCCAGTCCACTTCAGGATTGAGTTTAAAATTCTTTTATTTGTGTTTAAATGTCTACATAATCTGGCTCCTACATATTTGTCCGATTTATTGTGTCCTTATAACTCCTCTAGAAGTTTAAGATCTAGCAACCTTAACTTACATTTACATTTAGTCATCTGGCAGACGCTTTTATCCAAAGTGACTTACAATTGGGGAGTACATAAAGTGATTCTTCTTGAAGAGGCAATCAGACAGAGGAAGTGCTCGTAACACCAAGTCTCAGTCATTGTTCAAATAAGTACAAGCTAGCAAGGGAAGGAGAGAGAGATAAAGGGAAAGATTAAGTGTTTTTTTAGGTTTAGGATGAAGTCAAGTAGTGCCGAAAGAGATGAGTTTTCAGTTGTTGCTTGAAGATTGACAGGGATCCAGCATTCCGGATAGGGGTGGGAAGATTATTCCACCATCCAGGAATGGTGAATGAGAATGTTCTGGAGAGTGATTTTGAGCCTCTCTGTGATGGTACCACAAGGCGTCGCTCACTAGCAGATCTCAGACTTCTGGAGGGGATGTAGATTTGTAATAGTGAGTGGAAGTAGTGCTGAGCCTGTGGTCGTTCTGTATGCAAGCATCAGTGTCTTGAACTTGATGCGAGCTGCCACTGGTAGCCAGTGCAGTGAGATGAAGAGAGGTGTAACATGGGCTCTTTTGGGCTCATTATTTAAGTGCTTTAAAAACTTATTGACCATCCCTTGCTCCAGGCTGAAATGCAGGGGGGCCGTGCCTTTTCGGTGGTGGGCCCTCGATTGTGGAATAGTTTGCCTGTACAACTTAGTATGGCCCTCTTTATCAGTTTTTAAAGCTCTCCTTAAAACTCATTTGTTTTCTTTAGCTTTCAACGTGTTAATTTGTTGATTGTTTTAAATTGTGTGTGTCAAAGTTATACTGAGCAGCATATTTTTATTTTGGATCTTATATTGGACTTATTATTCTCCTCGTGTACAGCACTTTGGTCAGCCTCTGGGCTGTTTTGAAAGTGCTTTAAAAATGAATAAACTAAACTATTTTGTAGATAAGAGCATCTTTATTTTCTTCGTCAGCTTTAGCGTTTCTCCTCATTTCCTCCAGCTCTTCTTTCCCAGCATCCCTCACTGAAGAAGTCCAGATGCTGAAGACTGAAGGCAGAGTCTGGTTTTAATGCGATCGGAGACAAACACTTGATGGTCCTGTAAGCATTGAACAGAAGAACTGACTTTTGGTCCTCAATCGCCTTTCTCATGATCATCCGTTATAACTGTAAACCTCTTAGTTTTAGCTTTTTTAATTCATCAAAATCCATTGCATCGTTCAAGGTTCTGATGACATGTTTTCTTTGATGTGTTTGTTGTGATGATACTACTCTGTGCACACGGTGCAGTAGCCGTCTTTCATGACTTCACATTGGCTGGGATCAGAAACCCACCAGCAGTCAATCTCATGGCAGTTTTCTTGTCTCATTCCCTTCAAGTTTTTCAGACTTCTTCGACTCTTTCTCTTCATCTCACAGCTGTAAGATGCAGATAAACGCTTCAAACTGAATCCGGACATCTGAAGTCAAACCTTTCCATTGTAAGTTTAATTAGATGTTACATTTAATTTGGTAGTAAACCGTTAAAGTGCTGCACCTCGTATTGGTGCAGAGACGAGTATGTGTATTTTTGTAAAATGTTTGCAACTGCTTTTTATCACTTCATTAGCAAACTGTCATCTGTTACATAGGGACTGTTGAACAGACATTCAGAAGCTTATTTTGAAGTGTAAAGTATTGAAAATTGAAACGTGTAACATGCATTTTTAACTTGCATTTTTACGTTATAACGTCAGGTGATCAAAGGTTAAAGCAGGGATGGACAACAACAGTCCTGCACTCTTAAAAATAAAGTTTTTTGTATTATTGGCATCAATGGTTCCATGAAGAACCTAAAATCATCCATGCAAACGTCCCATTCAGCAAAAGCATTCTTTATAGTGGAAAAAAGTTATTTAGAATTTTAAAATGTTCTTAAATTTGAACTGAAATGTTCTTTGGGGAACCAATAATGTTTCTTCTGTGACATCACTGTGAAAACACAATTTTGGAAGCTTAATTTTAAGAGTTTGCAGAGTTGAGCTCCGTCCCTAAGCAAACACACCCATCTGTAATACCGAGTTGTCCAGCCCTGTTCTACACACACTTTAAATCTTTACGACCACTTGAGCACTTTGACCAAATTCCAGAAACACATCATGAAAGTAGACTGGGAATCAAACTCCTGATCTTGACATTGGCTGGAGATTAGTGTTGTTGTGAAAATACATCCTTCTTTGTGTCCATTTTAAACACTCTGTGTTGGTCAGGCATCTGAGCTGTTATTACTCAGTAAAGGCTGACTGGACTCTACAGGTGATTCTACATGTTCTGGACAATCCAGGATTGTAATTGGACTCAGATCACCAGCTCCAGGATTGAACAGAGGAACGACTGATCCAGAGAATCTGCTGCTGATGGTCAGGAGATGTTTTCTCTCTGTGACGTTGTAAAATGACAGCTGACCGTCATCATAATCTAACAGAACTCCCAGTCGTTCAGGTCTCGGTGTCAGAGAGAGTTTAACTGGTGGATCAGTGTTGGTGTGAAAGCCATTAGGACCGTCTGAACACAAGAACCAGTAACCAGCTGATGGAGTTAAAGCAGATCTGTGTTTTACACGAAAATTTCCTTGTTTCACCACACCAATTAACCAGTAGTTTTTAGGAGGTGTAATTTCTCGTGTCAGCTCTACCTCCCAATAGTGACGACCAGAGGTGAATCTTTGGGCTCCAAATGCACATAAATCATATGGAAATCCATCTCCAGTGTGATCATATCCTGGACCGTCCCTCACAATCTTACAGTCCTTAGTGAGAATCAGGTCTGGATGTAAACGCTCACGGTCAATAGTGATCTCAACTGTGAGCAAAAAACACATAAGCAACAATTATTAATAATATTAAGAGATGATGAAATATATTTATATATAACTTAGATGATGTCATACCTGCATGTTTCCTCAGTTCGTCTATATTTATGTCTCCTACAACCAAAATAAAATTAAAAAGATATTGTCTGTGAGAAAACTATAAGACTTTGTAAACCACATTAAATTACACATTAACACTTTCAGGCAGAGAGACAGAATCTCTGTTTAAATACTGAAATATTATATTTAATTTAAAATGAAAGAGCCAAGAGCAGTGAATGGTGTTTCTGTTTTTCAACATTACTGCGGTTTGATTATCATCCACAATATTAAAACCACTAACAGGTGAAGTGAATAACAGATTAAGTCATTATAATGCAACCTGTCAATTGGTGGGATATACAGGTGCATCTCAATAAATTAGAATGTCGTGGAAAAGTTCATTTATTTCAGTAATTCAACTCAAATTGTGAAACTCGTGTATTAAATAAATTCAATGCACACAGACTGAAGTAGTTTAAGTCTTTGGTTCTTTTAATTGTGATGATTTAGGCTCACATTTAACAAAAACCCACCAATTCACTATCTCAACAAATTAGAATACTTCATAAGACCAATAAAAAAAAACATTTTTAGTGAATTGTTGGCCTTCTGGAAAGTATGTTAATTTACTGTATATGTACTCAGTACTTGGTAGGGGCTCCTTTTGCTTTAATTACTGCCTCAATTCGGCGTGGCATGGAGGGGATCAGTTTGTGGCACTGCTGAGGTGGTATGGAAGCCCAGGTTTCTTTGACAGTGGCCTTCAGCTCATCTGCATTTTTTGGTCTCTTGTTTCTCATTTTCCTCTTGATAATACCCCATAGATTCTCTATGGGGTTCAGGTCTGGTGAGTTTGCTGGCCAATCAAGCACACCAACACCATGGTCATTGAACCAGCTTTTGGTACCTTTGGCAGTGTGGGCAGGTGCCAAGTCCTGCTGGAAAATGAAATCAGCATCTTTAAAAAGCTGGTCAGCAGGAGGAAGCATGAAGTGCTCCAAAATTTCTTGGTAAACGGGTGCAGTGACGTTGGTTTTCAAAAACCACAATGGACCAACACCAGCAGATGACATTGCTCCCCAAATCATCACAGACTGTGGAAACTTAACACTGGACTTCATGCAACTTGGGCTATGAGCTTCTCCACTCTTCCTCCAGACTCTAGGACCTTGGTTTCCAAATGAAATACCAAACTTGCTCTCATCTGAAAAGAGGACTTTGGACCACTGGGCAACAGTCCAGTTCTTCTCCTTAGCCCAGGTAAGACGCCTCTGACGTTGTCTGTGGTTCAGAAGTGGCTTAACAAGAGGAATACGACAACTGTAGCCAAATTCCTTGACACGTCTGTGTGTGGTGGCTCTTGATGCCTTGACCCCAGCCTCAGTCCATTCCTTGTGAAGTTCACCCAAATTCTTGAATCGATTTTGCTTGACCATCCTCATAAGGCTGCGGTTCTCTCGGTTGGTTGTGCATCTTTTTCTTCCACGCTTTTTCCTTCCACTCAACTTACTGTTAACATGCTTGGATACAGCACTCTGTGAACAGCCAGCTTCTTTGGCAATGAATGTTTGTGGCTTACCCTCCTTGTGAAGGGTGTCAATGATTTTCTTCTGGACAACTGTCAGATCAGCAGTCTTCCCCATGATTGTGTAGCCTAGTGAACCAAACTGAGAGACCATTTTGAAGGCTCAGGAAACCTTTGCAGGTGTTTTGAGTTGATTAGCTGATTGGCATGTCACCATATTCTAATTTGTTGAGATAGTGAATTGGTGGGTTTTTGTTAAATGTGAGCCTAAATCATCACAATTAAAAGAACCAAAGACTTAAACTACTTCAGTCTGTGTGCATTGAATTTATTTAATACACGAATTTCACAATTTGAGTTGAATTACTGAAATAAATTAACTTTTCCACGACATTCTAATTTATTGAGATGCACCTGTATTAGACAAGTGAACATTCAGTTCTTGTCTTGAAAGCAGGAAAAAATGGACCGGAGTGTCAAGGAGAATAAAGAGCTGGATCCGATAGCAAATGCAATCAAATAGGGTGTTTATTTAACATAAAATAAACAACGAAATGGTCAGATGCTGTAGATCAGTGATGATGAAGTGGCAGACTTTGGCAAAACTGCCAAACAGGCTGATAAAGCAAACTAAAGGAATCCAGAAACAGTGTAGACAAGAAGTAATCCACAATGAGAGCGAAAGACAAAACACTGGAACAGAACTGAGACAGCAAAACATGAGCAACCACGATCTGACAAAGATTGACTGCAAACACAAGGGTAGATATAAAGAGAGAACAAACAGGTATCAGGTGCAGCTGGCCTGATTAGCTTGTCTAATGAATTTGGGAGTGAGATTATTACAAACAGAGTGAAGGTCTTTGGATGAAAGCAACACATTTTGACTAATAACATATGGGAGGCTTCGACCAGTGGCAGTCAGCCTGGGCCTTGGTGCACGAACCCACATGGAGGAGAGTACAACTTCGGGTTCCAGAACCAGAAATTATGGTGGCTGGTAACTGATACTACACTTACTGTAAATGGAGATAGGCCTGTAGATTACACTCTCTGTCTGACCGCTACTCTGGGGATGAAAAGAAGGAGAGACTGACCGTCACCCCAGCAAATGGCAAAGTTATTTTCATGTCTGTCAGGAGGCCATAAATGCGAAAGACATGGTCAATGACAGCAACCGCTGTTTCTCTGGCTGAGGGTCATTTGGTCAGAGGAATGAAGTATGTTGCCTTTGAGAACCAGTCCACCTGGGAGGGAGGGCCGTGATAAAGCACGATATGGGACCAAGGTCTCAAAGGACTGACATCAGCTGAAGGAGTCTAGCTGGGGATCATGGATTGCCACTAGAACCACAGTTTAGGCCAATTCACACCGCACAGACAAATGCCAACAAAGAAGTTCGCTCTTGGATTTAGAATTTTATAATAAATAACTGCTATGTTCACATTGCCCCAACAGACACCAACAAATTTTGAGTCAGAGAGAGTCAAGTAAGTCTGACTGGGGAAAAATGGATGATCCTGTAACTACAATCAAAAAGAGGCTGTGGGTGAAGCCGTAGTTGCTGCTATGGAGAAGACGGGGCACCTACTTGAATTTATGCAGAGAACTTTAGTGGGAAGATTTACAAATAGGGCTGCACGATAAATCGCAATCACGATTAGGCAAATCTGCGATTGTCATGAGTATCTTTCAGTGAAGCACGGTTCTGTGATCAGTAGTAAATCTCCATCCGAAGGCCAGAGTGCGCTCTCGAGCGGAAACTCCAAATGTGCCGGGAAACAAGAAAGAGCTGAAACAAAGCGGCTGTTGAGATTAGAGAAGGCAGCCTTGGCTGGTCTGGACCACCTGAATGCCGTCTTGGTAGAGGTTAATGTAGTCAGAGCAGCAGCTAGCTGGCTGTAATTGCGAATAAAATGGTGGTGGAATTGGAAAAGTCCAAAAAGAATCCTTCATGAGCTCCTCTGCAAAGGACTGGAATGAGGAGCAGCACTGGTGTCTCTGTTTCCACATCGTATTCCCCATTGAGCCGCTCAACCCTCAACAGCGTGATCACCAAACCACTTTAGATTCCTCCAATGGAAAAGAAGATGGCTGGAGAGCAAAGAACAGAGAGCACTTTGCCAGAAATGAAAGACACAATTTTGTCTCATCAGAATAGACGGCTGAAGGAGGTGGTCGAGGTTCACTGTGAGCAGTAATATCTCCAATAGGAGGAACTGACAGTGGATTAGGTGCAGTGGGCGCCAGTCTTAAATTGCTGGAACTGAGCAAACAACTCGCCAACCTGCGCTACCAAAGCCTGACCTGCTCAACCAGGAGCAGTGAAAACAACAGCTAATCCACAACGAGAACGAAGAATGGAACAGAACTGAGACTGCAATGAGTAACTATGATCTGACCATGAATGACTGCAAACACAAGGGTAGATATAGGGAGAGAACGAATATGTACAGTTGGCCTGATTCGCTTGTCAGTGTAATGAGTTTCCCAGCAATGCTGACAGCCAACGAGCCCAAAGAGAGCGTAACAGACAAGCCAGTTACCAAGTCTTTTATCTGTAGTTGTCTTCCCCACCGCTAGGGGTGCTATGGCGCCTAAATTAGCTCCTTAAGTAGAGGTGGATCAGTAGAGGAAGTTAGCAGAACAGCAGCAGTAGAAAGCATGGCTTAACTGCATTTGTGCTGTGTCCTTGTTGGGAAATGTTCCATTTCAAGCTCAACTTAAAGTAAGGATTTGTTTTCTTTTCTGTTATTTACAAACTAGCCTTGTTGATGATGTTTGTTGCTAAGAAGTTATTGAACTTGTTTGATATGTGCTAAGCAAATGCATCTGTGTATATAAGCGATGTTGGGTTTGATGCTAAAAGGTTGATACCGTTTATTTATATGTATTTTAGAAGGACCCTTTATCGGTGACTTTAACCACATGTTGCGAGCTAAATGTGGATGTAATGCCCAGATGGATGTAAGCTTGTGGCTTCTGGCTTACTTGTGGCTGTACCTGATTTGGAAAAATATGGAGTTTGAGAACTGTTATCGTTTGGAGTGAATTCATCGGAAATAGTTGGATTATTCATCGGCTAAGGGACAGCTTCAACTTTGGGCATGGTTTGATGAACTATATACCATCAAGTAAGACTCCCACACATCTGTTTTCACATTAATGAACTGTGCAGCCTAATGTACATTTCCTGCAATGCACTTATCCATTACATTATTTGGTATAATGTGATTGATTGTGTGATTATAGTGTGATTCACAGACCTGTGAACTATGACACTGAGTGACTTAAACAAGGGCCATATAGTGATGGCTAGACGAGTGGGTCAGAGCATCTTCAAAATAACAAGTCTTGCACCTACACGATATTAGGCAAGGGGTTTTGATGTTGTGACTGATAAGTGTATGTATAGATGGTTATTTATTGATCAGTGGGTCATTATACATTATAAAAGTATAGCATATACTATACAACATCTTCAAATACCTTCTTTTGCCAGTTTCTCCGTAGTTTCCTCACAATCTAAAATGACAGAAAATATTAATGGAAGGTTTAATTATCTGCTTCACAAATATTCCAGACCTCATTAAATTACACTTTAACCCTTACAGGGAGAGAGACAGAATCTGGATTTAAACAATACTTCATACGTAAGATGAAGCAGAAAATGTGAGCGCAGTGATCAAAGACGTCCATCTATTCTAGGGCATTGATTTAGTTCTAAACATTGATTCTCGCACTGAGATTAAATATATGCATATACTGTATAACTGAAATGATCATAGCTGCTTGTCTCCTCAGTCCATCTATACTGTATTTATGTGTCCTACAGCTAAAATAAAAATGCAATTTGTGAGAAAACTACAGCTATAATTGAGAACATCAGTATTATTATATATCAGAAATGGGTACAATAATAATTTTGTGACAGTGGGAGTGTCAAACTGTAAAAAGCATTTTTCATTGATGCTTTCAGATCTCTGGATGTCACTGTATGAAAAACTGGTTTATAAATATTTGGCTATAATTGTTCTTTTTGTGAAATCAGTGCTGGTTTATTTTAATGTGTGTGGATACTTCAGTCTATTTCTACTTACACCTATAACGTACCACTCAGACTGACCTAACCTGTTCTATTACCTGTTTTTATTACAACATGCATGTAGATGTTTGTTAACGATTAGTGAGTCACTCAAGCAGTTACAGTTCCTGGTGAAACTATTGAGAACGCCTTCAAATACCTTCTTTTGCAGGTTTCTCCAACATTTCCTCTTCACAAACTGAAATGAGAGACAATTTCATTATCAATCTGCTGCACAAATACTCCAGACTCTGTAAACCACATTAAGTTATACAGGTGCATCTCAATAAATTAGAATGTCGTGAAAAAGTTCATTTTTTCTTGTAAGTTATTTCAAAAAGTGAAACTTTCATATATTTTAGATTCATTGCATGTAAAGTAAAACATTTCAAAAGTTTTTTTTTTTTAATTTTGATGATTAGAGCTTACAGCTCATGAAAGTCAAAAATCAGTATCTCAAAATATTAGAATATTTACATTTGAGTTTCAATTAATGACCATCCCTACAGTATAAATTCTGGGTATCTCTTGTTCTTTGAAACCACAATAATGGGGAAGACTGCTGACTTGGCAATGATCCAGAAGACGAACATTGACGCCCTCCACAAAGAGGGTAAGTCACAGAAGGTCATTACTGAAAGGTGTCTGCCCACACTGCCAAAGGTACCAAAAGCTGGTTCAATGACCATGGTGTTACTGTGCTTGATTGGCCAGCAAACTCGCCTGACCTGAACCCATAGAGAATCATAGAGAATCATAGAGAATCTATGGGGTATTGTCAAGAGGAAGATGAGAGACACCAGACCCAACAATGCAGATGAGCTGAAGGCCACTGTCAAAGAAACCTGGGCTTCCATACCACCTCAGCAGTGCCACAAACTGATCACCTCCATGCCACGCCGAATTGAGGCAGTAATTAAAGCAAAAGGAGCCCCTACCAAGTATTGAGTACATATACAGTAAATGAACATACTTTCCAGAAGGCCAACAATTCACTAAAAATGTTTTTTTTATTGGTCTTATGAAGTATTCTAATTTGTTGAGATAGTGAATTGGTGGGTTTTTGTTAAATGTGAGCCTAAATCATCACAATTAAAAGAACCAAAGACTTAAACTACTTCAGTCTGTGTGCATTGAATTTATTTAATACACGAGTTTCACAATTTGAGTTGAATTACTGAAATAAATGAACTTTTCCACGACATTCTAATTTATTGAGATGCACCTGTATATCAACCCTTTCAGGCAGAGAGACAGAATCTCTGATTAAATACTTTACATATTTAAGTTGCAGACAAGAGACAAGCTGAGTAAATAATCTTTCCATTGATGTATGGTTTGTTATGATAGGACAATATTTGTAAATCTGGAATCTGAGGGTGCAAAAAAATCTAAATATTGAGAAAATCACCTTTAAAGTTGTTCAAATGAAGTTCTTAGCAATGCATATTACTAATCAAAAATTAAGTTTTGATATATTTACGGTAGGAAATTTACTAAATATCTTCATGGAACATGATCTTAATATCCTAATGATTTTTGTCATAAAAGAAAAATGTATAATTTTGACCCATACAATGTATTGTTGTCTATTGCTACAAATATACCTGTGTTACTTATGACTGCTTTTGTGCTCCAGGGTCACATGTATAGTTAATCCTAAAGCACTAATATAAGTAATATATAAGGTAATATTATATTATTCTAATATGGTTATTATATGTATTTTATTGGCATATATATATTAGTTATCTGTATAAATAATAAAACACTATTATGACAATGTTTATTATATATATAATCATTTCACATTATTGATCTGTATTTTCTATAATGTATAAATAATAAAAATACATACCTGATATGACGACTTATATAATTAGCATCAAACAATATAATTCTTATTCTCAAGGATTAAAGATATTGCACCAATTAGGCGGTGATATGCACTAAGTATGCAAATGCACTTTGAACAAACAGCATGGCGCGCTTTTTCTTAGCGTCCGTTTCCATAGTGACTCGTCAATTGGTCGCTCTGTTGAGAACGTATTAGTGTTAACCGTGAACATACTCTGGGTTGAATGAACTTACTCCCGGATGCAGCATACCTCGAGTAAACAAGGTTTGGGTTAATCAGCCGAGAGTTCAGGGTATATGTGAAGATAAGTTAACCTTGCTTTACTCTGACTATACACTCCTCAGATATTTAAGCCCTGTGCTTCCCTCTGTTAGTTGTTGTTTATGTGTACGTGGCACGCAATCATTTTCTCCTTAATTATTTATTAAATTGTATTTTGGGATTCATCTTGGTTTGAGCATGTTTAACATCAATTTACTCCTCATAGAATCTCAGTTTAACATCTAAAAATCTGGCTCATCGTCTTATTCACTTCAAAGTCATTCATAGAGCATACATAACTCCTTACAAAAGATTTAAAATGAAACTAGTCAAATTTGAACTGCCATATATGTAACACTACATCATCAGGCACTTTTCTTCATATGTTTTGGCATCATTAGTCTATGGACACATGTAAACCTGGTTTTGTCATCATTACTGAGAATTGATTGGTCTGTTAACCCAAGTTTGTGTCTTCTTAATGATGATTCAGGTCTCTGTATTAGTTCAATGCAAAAGAGAATGTTGTTTGCTGGTTTAACAGCTGTGAAGAAGACAATAATTCAGAACTGGTTTACACCACACATGTGTAGAGAGGCATATTGGATCCGTAGCCTCCTGCAAATAGTGACGTGTGAATGTACAATGTACAGTTGTTCATGACTGTGTTTAGATTATAAATGAGTTCATGTTACTTACTTTCTTCAGCTGGTTTCTTTCCTGCAGAACGGATCAAAAATATCAACACATGAGATGAATAAAACATAACATGAAATCTTTAAAAACTTTCAACCAGGTTGTACCGGTTAGTTTGTGTCTGTACTTGTAGAGGATCAACCCAACCAAACCCAGAAGAGCACAGACGAGAACGCTGAAGAAAAGAGCCTTCCATGGACCTGAAGAATCTGAGACAGAACATCAGTTTTGGAGCGAAATATAAAAATCATAACTAAATATATAGCAAAATTAAGCTAAAAAAATGTAAAGTCAGCATTCACATTAATGCTCCTGGTCAGTTCATGTTCACACCAGGCTTGACTTTATGATGTTAAACAAAGTTTTCTGATGACAAAGACTTGAGAATATACTGGACTAGATTGTTATAATACTTTATTTTGTCGTCTTGTGGCTCAACAGCCCATTACTCAATCTGATAAACACCAGTGGATCTATAAAAACATAATGAATTGTAGTTTTTGACTCACCAGTGATTTTGAGATCTACTACTTTGCTGTCATATACTGTGTCTCCACTCACATAACAGTGAAATGAACCTTCATCCTGAAATGTGAGTTTCTCCAGCCGTAGAGAGACGTCTCCATCCTTCAGTCCACCAGACTGATCTGACCGCTGAGTCAAAGAGGTTCGGTTCCTGAAACATTCCTGGATGTCCTGGATCTTCCCATCACGATAGAAGACAACGGGTTTGTTGAAGTCGTGCCGGTACCAGCGGATCTCCAGAGCTTCAGCGTTCTCAGGAGGAGAGATCCAGCAGGACAGAATCACTGTGGATCCCACATGAGCCTCTATAGGATCACCAGGAACCACTACAGTGAACGACTCTGAGAGACGGAGACACGCTCAGTGAAATATGCACAAATACAACAGTCTATCTGCTACCACTGGATACCATCCAATGCACGTCCATGACATTTGCGTATCCAGCTTATGTGCAATCTACTGCACCTTTGCATATTACTGTGTGTGTGTATATATATATATATATATATATGTGTGTGTGTGTGTGTGTAGGGGAGAGCGGGGCACAAAGTAACACTTTTTGACTTTCTCAAATTGTGTAAATCCACTTCGTGTTCAGAGTATATTTTTTTATCCACAGTAATTTCACACTTGTCTGGTACAAATATGTCGCTTTGTTTCATAAATACAGTGTATACGTTTTTCTTTATTTACCCTCAAAAATTGGAAGTGAAATGTGACAACATGCCCCGTAGGTGTGGTACATTGTAACAGCTGAGGGGCACGTTGTAACATGACCATATGACAGCCTAAAATGTTGTCTGATCTTATGAAAATAATATACAAGACAAACTAAAATATTATTTATTTCAAATAAAATAATGGCGTTTTTTAATAATTAAAAGTAATTGAGTTTGACAATGAACATAATGCCTGGGACGACACACATAAACGAGCCAAAATGCTTTCCATGTCTTGAAATAATAATTTCTGAACATTAATCAATGATTATCAGTGTTTATTCACCTGTTTCTCGTCGTTTCTCATTAAAATGTATTAAAGTAAATAGTGTGAATTACATCGCTGATGTCACAGAATAGCATTGTGACAACTTACCCCGTCTGCACAACTTTAATTTAAAGCCGGTTAGTGTCTTCTGCTAGTTATCGAAGCATATCTAAACTGATTAATAACAGATTGGAGATTAAAATAATAGCAGATTTGTCTCATTTTAAATTAGTAATAAAAACTGAGATGAAAATATGCTTAAGCCAGAAATATAATTTTACTATGGTAAAATAAATGTTTACTATGGTAAAATCAAAAGACTTTTGAATTTTGGCGCACTTTTTTTTTTGTCTATATAATGTTGATATGGTAACTAGTAAATACTGTAAATTTGGTTATGCTAGCATGTGTGGAAATATTAAAAAACGTGTTACAACTAACCCCGCGTTACTTTGTGCCTCGCGCTCCCCTACATAATGTATGTGTACGGTGTATAATGTGTATTGATAACTGTAAGTATGTGTGTATTGCACATTGTCATCTGTATAAGTCTAAGTAATGGTACTGTCTATATGTTAATTGTTTATGGAGCACGCTCTCAAGAATTTCACTCATTAAGGTGCTGACATGATGTGACAAACGTGATTTGATATACAGTGTGTTAGTCTGCAATCTGTCTTTATTTAAAATAAGTTTAATTTATCATATAAAATGAATATACATTTAATTTGCTAATTGTATTGGATGAAATACTAGTATAGCCTAGGCATTTGGGACGTTCCCATTCAGATTAATTAGGTTTTCAAGAGTTAAAACGTATGTAATCTAGTGCAATAACATAACATAGAAATGGATCATATATTACTATTTCATCTAGACTGTGTTAGAGATCTGTGTTCTTACCTGAAGTCTCTATGAGGAGATTCACCAGTAAAGAGATGATAATCAACAACATGCCTGTTAAATATAAACAGACTCATATAAAACACACTCTGAGGGAGATTCTTCAGTAAATGATATAAGAAATATAATCGATCGAGTGAGGAAACAATCACCGGAGACAAAGATCGTCCTTTTAAGAATCTCTCAGATGAATTTAAGCGCTCAAGACAATAATGTAGAAAAATATAAACGATAAAATAGACGAAAGCCAGCGAGAATCCAAACGTGCTCCCGATTTTTTTTACTTTCGCTTTCTAAAAACGACCCATCAATAACGCTGACGTCATCAGATGAATAACGCTTCGGTGTTGTTCTGTTAGATGTGATGATATCTGAGATGTAAACATGCATGTGTTGTGTTATGAGGTGATTGAATACAATGAAAGCTCTCGCTTCGACTAGTCCATTTTTTCCTGCTAAATCAACAGATAAAAACTATAAAGAGAACAAACATGAAATATGCGATATATATATATATATAAGAATGTGACGATATTGATGCTCAGATATCTCTGATTCACAGTTTGAAATTAAAATATGGTTCATTTTAATTAGCAATGATCACAATATAGTGACATATTAAGATTGTCATCCCAACAAACACAGAACGTTTCCATTTGGTTCCCAGTTGGTTATTTTTAGATTTTATTTTATAAACCTAGAGAGAACATTCCCTGCAGGTTATTTTCAGTTGTCATAAACATGTAAACTAATTAAAACTTTGCAGATTTTTGATTATTCTAATGCTGAAATGTGTTTTTTAATCATAAACAAACTATTTTTGCAGAATTTAGTGTTTGAAATAAGCTTTTAATAAAGTGTAGACATCAAAGTAGTCAAATCGCATTATAATGATAATATAATAACAATTGAATAGCTGAAATTTACCATAAACACCGTGTGTCTCTTTACAGCGCGCCTCTGATCTGCATCTCTGATTGTGGCATTCCCTAATAAATCGATAATAAATCATAAATGGGTTAGTCTTGACTGGCAGCGCCTCCGTCAAGAGTCGATGCGCGGGACTCGAGGAAGAAACAGTTAAATGTAGAGAAATTACTGACCTGTTCAGGGCTTCAGGTGCAGGTCAGTTTAATCTGTAATACACTACTGTAGTTTAGTCTTTATTAACCTAGTTGAGTATTAAACTGCTAGCACCTGCTAGTTAGGCTGTCAGTAGCACCCCATTATTATCATCAGTCAGAATACTGTGCTAAAGGACATCATTATCGATTGGAAAGATACATTAATAAATTTAGCAGGCAGATATTCACATGGATTTATTGTATAGAAAGAGAGGGAGCTAGACACAAAAATATCAATCAGCCCAAAAATACAATAGTGTGTTCAGTATTAGGATTTTCAATGTATTAATTTTGGCATTTAGGCAAATATATTTAATATATTTATAGGTTTGTTAAATCTTGGGTATTTAAGTCATTTAAAGAGAAATAACAACATTATGTGCAAACAAATTGCAATGAGGTGGTTGTTTTGCAACAAGGTCAGTTCTGTTAATAACAGACCTGCTGGTGAAGAAGTGACCGGTATTTATGTGATGGTCATACAGATAGGCTAATAGGGTTGTCCATGTTTCAGAATGTGTTGTGGGATTATGGGATGGCCTGGATGAGTGTGAGATTTTGTCCCAGTCCACCCCTGTTGGTGACCAAGAAATCTCACAATAATAACCAACTGCTTTCACTTATGTTTTTCTTATATCATATTCTTATTCTTAAATTCACTAGATGGCATCTGGTGACACGACCAAGAAGAAGAAAAGCAAGAAATCAGGTGAACACCTGTCTTCTGAGCATCATCTTTGGACAGGTATCTCACACCGAGTCACTTCTGTCTGTATTGAGAAGCTGGTCTGTTGTGTCAGTTTGAGTTCTGTTCAGCTCACAAAACTATTCAGAACACTTAGAATAAAGCACACAGGTCATATTGAATACTGTTAGAATATTTAATGGTGTTTTATATCATATGATATTAAAACAATCCCAGTCCCCATTATGTAAAAGAGTTCAGTGCTTGATAAAGATTTTTAAAATGTTCTTAACTCTGAACTGAAATGTTGTTTGGGGAACCAATAATGGTTCTTCTATGGCCTCACTGTGAAAACTCTATTTTGGAAGTTTTATTGTTAATGGTGTTCAGAGTTTAGCTCTATCTCTAATCAGCCTGTGATTTTCTAGCAATCCTGAAGAGTTTGGTTGGGTTCTTCAGGTGTGTTTGACAGCTAAACTCAGGAGAGCATTGAGCTGTCCATCCCTGTTCTACACACACTTGAGGTCTTTGAAAACTTTGGCCAAATACCAGAAATACATAATGAAAGTAGACTGGGAATCAAACTCATGTCCTTGAGGGTGTACTCACACTAGGTGATCAGAACCATGCACGAGCGTGTTTGACCCCCAGAGCCTGGTACCGTATGTTTGACGAGTGTGATCACGGTTTGTGTAGCCGGCCCTGGCTCGGTTGAAGGAGGTGGGCCAGAGCCTGGTACTGTATGTTTGACTAGTGTGATCACGGTTTGTGTAGCCGGCCCTGGCTCGGTTGAAGGAGGTGGGCCAGAGCCTGGTACTGTATGTTTGACGAGTGTGATCACGGTTTGTGTAGCCGGCCCTGGCTCGGTTGAAGGAGGTGGGCCAGAGCCTGGTACTGTATGTTTCACTAGTGTGATCACGGTTTGTGTAGCCGGCCCTGGCTCGGTTGAAGGAGGTGGGCCAGAGCCTGGTACTGTATGTTTGACGAGTGTGATCACGGTTTGTGTAGCCGGCCCTGGCTCGGTTGAAGGAGGTGGGCCAGAGCCTGGTACCGTATGTTTGACGAGTGTGATCACGGTTTGTGTAGCCGGCCCTGGCTCGGTTGAAGGAGGTGGGCCAGAGCCTGGTACTGTATGTTTCACTAGTGTGATCACGGTTTGTGTAGCCGGCCCTGGCTCGGTTGAAGGAGGTGGGCCAGAGCCTGGTACTGTATGTTTGACGAGTGTGATCACGGTTTGTGTAGCCGGCCCTGGCTCGGTTGAAGGAGGTGGGCCAGAGCCTGGTACCGTATGTTTGACGAGTGTGATCACGGTTTGTGTAGCCGGCCCTGGCTCGGTTGAAGGAGGTGGGCCAGAGCCTGGTACTGTATGTTTGACGAGTGTGATCACGGTTTGTGTAGCCGGCCCTGGCTCGGTTGAAGGAGGTGGGCCAGAGCCTGGTACCGTATGTTTGACTAGTGTGATCACGGTTTGTGTAGCCGGCCCTGGCTCGGTTGAAGGAGGTGGGCCAGAGCCTGGTACAGTATGTTTGACGAGTGTGATCACGGTTTGTGTAGCCGGCCCTGGCTCGGTTGAAGGAGGTGGGCCAGAGCCTGGTACCGTATGTTTGACGAGTGTGATCACGGTTTGTGTAGCCGGCCCTGGCTCGGTTGAAGGAGGTGGGCCAGAGCCTGGTACCGTATGTTTGACTAGTGTGATCACGGTTTGTGTAGCCGGCCCTGGCTCGGTTGAAGGAGGTGGGCCAGAGCCTGGTACTGTATGTTTGACTAGTGTGATCACGGTTTGTGTAGCCGGCCCTGGCTCGGTTGAAGGAGGTGGGCCAGAGCCTGGTACTGTATGTTTGACTAGTGTGATCACGGCATTAAATTAGCCGGCCCTGGCTCGTTGAAAGCATGAGCTGCTGTGACTTCACCTTGGCTATCAGAAACTTACTAGTTCCCACCTATGAACTTGTGATTACCAGCTCGTTGCATTCAAGTGATTTGTTGTCAGACAGAATAAAATGTAAAATTTTATTGGTTGATAACCTAAGCATTCACCGCGCCAGATAGTCAGCTTGATATGATTCTGGAATTTCGGTCAAATACATACTTATTTCACTGCTCATAATACATAAAAATATGCTTCAAATGCCTATAGTATATGAATATGTCCATATATACGTCCATCTTTAAACACACTGTGTTGGTCAGTCAATGTCTGAGCTGTTACTCAGTAAAGGCTGACTGGACTCTACAGGGTCTGGACAATCCAGGATTTTAATCGTGACTCTGATCACCAACTCCAGGATTGAACAGAGGAACGACTGATCCAGAGAATCTGCTGCTGATGGTCAGGAGATGTTTTCTCTCTGTGACGTTGTAAAATGACAGCTGACCGTCATCATAATCTAACAGAACTCCCAGTCGTTCAGGTCTCGGTGTCAGAGAGAGTTTAACTGGTGGATCAGTGTTGGTGTGAAAGCCATTAGGACCGTCTGAACACAAGAACCAGTAACCAGCTGATGGAGTTAAAGCAGATCTGTCTCTTGAAGTTAAACTTCCCTCTTTCATCACACCAATTAACCAGTAGTTTTTAGGAGGTCTATTGTCTCGTGTCAGCTCTACCTCCCAATAGTGACGACCAGAGGTGAATCTTTGGGCTCCAAATGCACATAATTGATATGGAAATCCATCTCCAGTGTGATCATATTCTGGACAATCCCTCACCATTTTACAGTCCTTAGAAACCATCAGATCTGGATGTAAACACTCACGGTCAATAGTGATCTCAACTGTGAGGAAAAACACATCAGCAGCAAATATTAATCCGTATTTTATATGAAATGATATTTACACACACATGCATATATAACTGAGATTACATCATACCTGCATGTTTCCTCAGGTCTTCTATAGGCATGTCTTCCACAACTAAAATAAAAAAGATAAAATGTGTGAGTAAACTACAGATATAATTGGGAACATCTACAGTATCAATCAAACGAGTCGGTTCTGGAAAGTAAATAACAGTAATAACAATAATAAGTGAATAACTGTGTGACAGTGGGAATGTGCTCTTTATTCTGATAATATTACTTATGAAATATGATAAATGATCATACTGATAAAAAAAAAAATGTATAGCCTGAATGCACTGTAAGTCGCTTTGGATAAAAGCGTCTGCTAAATGCATAAATGTAAATGTAAATAAATGATATGATAAATTGTAAAAACACAAAACATTTTCACTGATGCTTTCAGATCTCTGGATGTCACTGTATGAAATAAACTGGTTCATAAATATCATGATTGTTCTTGTTGTGAAATCAGTGCTGGTTTATTGAATATGTGTGTATGGATAATTCAGTCTGTTTCCACTCACATCTACCACATTATTCCACTCAGACTCATCAAACGTGTCATATTCATGTTTATTTCAGCTATAACATATACGAGGATATTTATGCAATGATTAGTGAATCATTACAGCAGTTACAGTTCTTAAAACTCTCACTCGGTAGATACCAAAAATCAGTCAAAGCTGCAAAATCTCAGACATTTTCTGACATTATAGTGAAAAACCAAAATGATTTTGGTAACACTTTCTATGAAGCTCATATACCCTTATAATTCTATTATAAGGGTATAATGAATGCATAATGCATTATAAAACCTTATAGTATGTTATATCATCTTGTGAATATTCACTTTTTAGTGGTTATAGCTTTTAAGAGTATGATGATTTGTTGAATCCACTTAATTTACAATGGATTATATTTCTTATAGTTATAATGAATTATAAGTCTCATATCTTGCCATCTTTCTTATGCTATTTTACTTAAAGCAAACAAAGACCACTTATAAGTATAGTAATATTTTTTTTCTCTCAAACAGCCATGATATCAGATCAGGTGAATGTGTTAGATTATTTTGATGGTACCCTTTAGACAGTAACTCTGCAACTACATGTTAACTAGCAGTCATTGTATTAGTAGTATGTCTGCTAAATACATGCTAGCACTTTATTTTGATGGTTCCCCAACAGACAAACTGACTATAAGCAACTTTACAAGTACATCAACTTATTCTACCAACCCTAACCTTAATAAAGCTGACTCGGTACTATGATATTTTCTAAACCCAGATCGAAAAACACTGTTTAGCTCCAGAAAACTCTGCAGTTGTTCCAACACAACTTTCTCTAAGATTTTAGACATAAAATATAAATTTGAAATAGGTTTATAATTGGAGAGGATGGTTGGGTCAAGATTTGTTTTTGTAAGCAAAGGTTTAACAAGGAACAACACCTGTGAGAAAAGACTTATTTATCATAGCCAAAATGTTAGGCCCGACAACATCAAAGACGCACAGCAAAAATAAATAAATGAATAAACACTTGTTGGAATAGTGTCATGCAGACATGTGCTGCTTAATAATATCCTAAAGTGAATTAAAAGTAACTTGCTGAAAAGATGAAACTCGTATAGAGAGAGAACAGATGGATCACAGTTTAAAGACACAATATTATGTCTTACATCAACAATTTTGTCTGTAAACTTACTGTAGTTGGTGCATTAAAACAGATAGCACTCACGTGACCCACAACTGAGTTTAAAACAGTAAAAATCATGATAACATAAGTCCATATTTATAATACATCATAAGGGTATTCTTAAGGCATTATAATGAATGCATAATGCATTATAAAATGTTATATCATCTTATGAATAATCATAACAACAATTATAATACATTATAATGCTTACGCATTTGTGGTTATAACTGTTAAGATTATGATTATTTATAACACACAATGAACACCATATTAAATCTACTTTTACATTTATAATGGACTATATATCTTGACATTGTTTATTTCAGATCTGCACAGTATCTAACTACATCTTGTAAGTGGTTAAGTGTGGAGTGTTCCCTGTGAGGCTAATATTAATTTTGATGTGAGCTAATTAATAATTTCAACTGAAAAAAAAATGCAATGTTTATATGTTAGGTTGCACTTTATTTTGACGGTCCCCTTAGTCTATTGACTATAAGCAACTTTGCAGCTACATGTCAACTAACTCTCATTAGAGTATTAGTAGACTTAGGTGAAGGTTATTGCCTAAAGCTAAGAGTTTCTTAACATTTGCAGAGTTTGAGAGAGGGATTCATGCATTCATTTAATCTAGACTACTGTAATTCTCTTCATCTTGGAATGAGTCAATACAATATTAGTCATCTTCAGATGGTTCAAAATGCAGTCGCCATACTTTTGACTGGCACTTGGAGATTTATCACATATCCCCAATATTACAGTCTTGCACTGGCTGCCGATTTGTTATAGAATTGATTTCAAAATTCAGCTATTTGTTTTTAAAGCTCTGAATGGATTAGCTCCAAAATATCTTTCTAATCTTTTGAATCTAAACAATTCTGCTAGATTATTAAGGTCATCTCAACAAAGATTGCTGATGGTTCGGAGATCTAGACTTAAGTCGAGGGACGACCAAGTTTTTTCTATTGCTGGTCCAAAACTATTTGGTCTTCCTATCCATAAGACTAATTCCACAGAGTCTGAATTTAAAGCAAAGTTAAAAACTTACCTTGTCTCTCAGGCGTACAACTGTCTTTGCTTTTTAAAGTAGGATTTTCTGATTGGTGTTTTTTTTAATGTAAACTCCCTATACCAGGGGTCACCAAGTTCGGTCCTGGAGGGCCGGTGTCCCTGCAGAGTTTAGCTCCATCCCTAATCAAACACACCTGAAGCAGCTAATCAAGCTCTTACTAGGTATACTTGAAACTTCCAGGCAGGTGTGTTGAGGCAAGTTGGAGCTAAACTCTGCTGGACACCGGCCCTCCAGGATCAAGTTTGATGACCCCTGCCCTATACTATTGCTTTGCAGTCTTCTTGTTCTCTTCTGACTCTTTTTAGATATTATCTTTTGTATATTTGTACAGCACAGTGGTCAACTACTGCGGTTTTTATTGGTGCTATAGAAATACAATTTGATTTGATTTGATAAAGTAAACATAGCAAAGAACAAACGTCTTCAAATACCTTCTTTTAAGAGTTTCTCCATAGTTCCCTCCTCACAGTCTGAAATGAGAGAGAATAACAATGGAAAGTTTACAATACACAAATACTCCAGACTCTATAAACCACATTCAATTACATTTTAATCCTCTCAAGCATGGCATAAAAACATAGACTTCTTTAGCAGTATCAGAAAGTCTTCTCAGAAACAGGCTTGTTCTCCCAGTAACACTGTGTCTGAAAGGGTTAATCAGATTCATGAATAAATGAGTTTGTTACTTACCTTCTTCAGCTGGTTTCTTTCCTGCAGAACGGATCAAAAATATCAACACATGAGATGCATGAAAAAAACCTTCTGAAAACCTTTAAAATCTTTAAACCAGATTGCACCTGTTAGTTTGTCTCTGTACTTGTAGAGAATAAACCCAACCAAACCAAGAAGAGCACAGACGAGGAGAGTGAAGAAAAGAGCCTTCCATGGACCTGATGGATCTGAGACAGAACTCCTCTCTGGAATGAAATATATAAATAAATAAAAAATATAGAAATTATATAATTATGTTTAAAAAACAACAACAGTGAAAGTCAGCATGAAATTCCATTTGCATTAGTTCTCATGTATGTTCACACCAGACTTTGCTTCATAATGTTAAAGTTTTCCTAAAATAAGTTCAATGTCAGTTTGTTCTTCACAAAAAGTGACTGCATGACTAAAAGACTTCAGAATATACTGAACACATCATATGGACTCATTATTGAATCTGATAAACACCAGTGGAATGGAAGTCACATGAGTTTGGAGTCATTGGTGAACTAGGAGAGAGCGGGGTGAGTTGAGACAGTTTTTACTCGCGGTGTGTTTAAAGCGAGCACATGACAATAATGGGTCCAACGTAAATATGTACATACATTTCAGGATGTGGTGCATCCTTGGGAACAATCACTTTAGATCTGAAATAAACTGCTTTCAAAATATGGCTTTCCAAAACAAAGTGGTCTCTTGGCTCAACCTGCCCCCAATGAGGGGTAAATAGGGAGAGGGTAAGATGAGCCAATCTCTCCATCACAGGGAGAGTAAGATGGATAAATCTTCAAATACGTGTGGTCACATCACCAATTTTGTTAAAGGTTGCTTAGAAACAAGGGGTGGCTCAACTTCCCCAAAGGTTCAAATCACCCCGCTCTCCTAATGAGGCGTAGGTCCATGAAACTTAATGAACTGTAGCGGTTGGTGGAAAATATTGTAAGTATGGCTGTGCCACATCCAACAGCTTTAGCAAACACCCCAGTATGATTTATCCTAGAATAACAGATGGAAAAAATATTAAGGCTTGGTTTTACCAAGGTCAGGATTGAGTCTCACAAAACTATATTTTCTGCAAGCTCGAGGTAAATTATTTTTTTTTTAATTTTCATTATGTATACAGTGTAACAGCAAAACTGTTTTTTATATTAATCAAGCTGCAATACCAAACAGGACCACACGAAGATGCTAACAGGCCACTAAACCAGCCGCCTTAAAGTCAGTGCAGGTGATTTGGTTCAAAAACATTTTTGTTATGCTGGCTCTTCACATCCTGATAGCAATCACTAAGTTTAGCGGTCTAAATTTATTTGTATGTACAGTCATGGCCAAAAATATCGGCACCCTTGCAATTCTGTCAGAAAATGCAACACTTCTCTCAGAAAATTGTTCCAATTGCAAATGTTTTGGTATTCACGTGCTTATTGTTTTTATTTGCACTGCAACAACACAAAAAAACAGAGAAGAAAAGTCAAACTTGATAAAAATTTCACACAGAACTCAAAAATGGACTGGACAAAGTTATTGGCACCTTGTCAAAATTGTAAGAAATAATTGCTTTTCAAGCATGTGATGCTCCTGTAATTTGTATTTAGACACTGTGGCAAGTAACAGGTGTGGGCAATATAGTAATCACACTTGCAACCAGTTAAAATGGAGAAAAGTTGACTCAACCTTTGTGTTGTGTGTCACACTGAGCATGGAGAAAAGACAGAAGTGTAAAGAGTTGTCTGTGGATTTGAGAGAAATAATTGTGGAAAAACATGGACAATCTCAAGGCTTCAAGTCCATCTCCAGAGATCTTAATGTTTCTGTGTCCACTGTGCACAATATCATCAAGAGGTTTACAGCCCATGGCACTGTAGCTAACCTCCCTGGATGTGGACGGAAGAGCAAAATTAATTAAAAATTACAACGAAGGATTGTTCAAATGGTGGATAAAGAACCTCGATTAACTTCCAAACAAATTCAAGCTGATCTGCAGACACAGGGTTCAACAGTGTCAGCTCGTTGGGAGAAGGCATCCTTCAAATCTGAATGACCTGGAGCAGTTTGCAAAAGAAGTCCAGTAGAGAGGTGTAAGAAACTCTTTCATGGGTACAGGTAGCGATTGATTTCAGTTATTTTTTCCAAAGGGGGTTCTACCAAATATTAAGTTAAGGGTGCCAATAATTTTGTCCAGAGCATTTTTTTGGGTTCTGTGTGAAATTGTATCAGATTTGACTTTTCTTCTGTTTTTTTGTGTTTTATAAAAATGTATAAACATGTGAGTACCAAAACATTTGCAACTGCAACAATTTTCTGCATTTTCTGACAGAATTGCTTTTGGCTGTATTTATATTGTCTGTGGAAGGTGTAGGACAGTAAAATGTTTGTCCAATCAAAATATTCGGTCTGAACATTGCGATAGGCTGTCCTGCCTGTCTGTCAAAAATGTATTTGCATACCTCTGTGAAGCCATGATTATCAGCGCGTTCCAGCGAGAATGAAAGGTGCTATTATTGTAATATTATGCACTTTGTACTGTAATGTTTTCTCACCGGTGAATGAGACGTTAGGTAATCTGACAGCGTTGCATTCAATCCTCCACCAACACCATCTCTCACCGTGTCGCAGGTCTCTGATCTGACGGAGTGCGTTTGTGTGTTTTGGAGGCGTGGCTTTGCAGAGCGATTACGCAGAGAGGGTGGGATCTTGTTTTCAAAGCTAGCTTGCTATCGCTAACTTTACCAAAATCACCTACCCTACCTTTAACCTGACTGTATATCATACCTGTCAACCCTCCCATTTTTTCCAGGATTCTCCCATATTTTACCATTCTATCCTGCTATCATCCCATTTAAATAATTTCTCGTATATCTCCAGTATTTTTAATCTTTCTATAAAAACCTGCTGGCAGAGAATGAGTTTGCATTTTTCAATAAGCCCTTCTGCTATTTTTGTTTAGACCAAAGCCAAACTAGACCCTTATTTTTTTATGCAGAGAACATGCAGTTGTATATGCGATGTTGTATATTAATGCTAATGGACACGGACGTGTATGTCACTGTAATCATCTTTACCTCGATTACAATTGCCATCCATCAAAACTTTACTAGTGAGAAACTGGTTTGCTTTATTCATTTACATTTATGCATTTAGCAGACGCTTTTATCCAAAGCGACTAACATTGCATTCAAGTTACAATTTTACATTTGATCAGCTCTTGCTTTCCCTGGGAATCGAACCCATGATCTTGGCGTTGCTAGCGCCATGCTCTACCATTTGAGCTACAGGAAAGCTGTATTCAGCCCATACAGTCCAGTCCTGACTTTAGCAGAGGCTCATGTTTGGATAAGATTTGAGGATGTTGAGGATGATGATGGCTAAATTTTATGTCATGTCTTGAACATGTTTTACAGCAATTGGCTAAACTGTTATATAAACCCGCCTCCTGAGGGTGATTTCGCCCCAGAGCTGAACTTCAGACATGCCGACAGGCAGAGGAGACATATATGACAAGCATATATTTTACACAGATGATTTTCTATAATATCATATCATACAAACATCAATTTATATAATTTATTATTATTATTATTTTGTGTGCGTGGCTCAGGGAGGGCAGCGCTCTATCGCCCTCTATTGACCAGCCTCCATTGATAATGAATTGTAGTTTTTGACTCACCAGTGATTTTGAGATCTACTACTTTGCTGCTATATGAACTTTCTCCACTCACATAACAGTGAAATGAACCTTCATCCTGAAATGTGAGTTTCTCCAGCCGTAGAGAGACGTCTCCATCCTTCAGTCCACCAGACTGATCTGACCGCTGAGTCAAAGAGGTTCTGTTCCTGAAACATTCCTGGATGTCCTGGATCTTCCCATCACGATAGAAGACAACGGGTTTGTTGAAGTTCTGCCGGTACCAGCGTATCTCCAGAGCTTCAGCGTTCTCAGGAGGAGAGATCCAGCAGGACAGAATCACTGTGGATCCCACATGAGCCTCTATAGGATCACCAGGAACCACTACAGTGAACGACTCTGAGAGACACAGTGAAATATACAGTGTGTTAATCTTAAATCTGTAGTAAAGTTTAAATTAAATTTTTTCATAATCTGCAAATTTTCACTGGCGAAATCCAGTCATTTTACTAGGAATCCACGTGATCGGTAATTTTGTGTAAGAGCGTAATATTTCCCGCTCAGATTGTGGAATTCGTGAATTCGCTGCGTTGACGAACAGAAAACTGATCGGGTGTGCTTCACACACTATTGACTTTATAGCCTACAACTGAAGTTTGTTGTCAGTTTTCAAGAGTTAGTAGAGATTGGCTAGAGTTTAGTTTCTCAGATTATCCTAAACCACTTTACATGAACTAAAAAACATAACTGGGTCATTATACAGAAATGTCCACTTTTGGTATTTCGTGATGTCTTAAAATGTATTTCTTTGTCTAACATTTAAACTTAAGGTCATTGCACACTGAGTCTGAAATTTTCGCACGTTAAAAAATAAATACGACCTCACGTTGTGTCAATCACATTTACACACTGCCTCCGAAACTTTCGCCGGTCATAAAAAAATTCGGATCAGGTTCAATTTTCTGCGTTTTCGCATCCGTAGCAAGCATTTGCATAGGAAAGGATGATGATGAATACGAAAAAATGGAAAAACGCACGCGATAATTTTGGACTCGGTGTGCAATTAGCAAAACAGTAGCTTTACTAAGGCCCTGTCCCAAATGGAACACTTCATGTGCACTTGCGGTCTTACGGACTAACAATGGCCGCCACGTGCACGTGTCCCTTAAGTCCACGAGACCGTAGGGTGTCCCATTCCTCATTTTAGCATTCAGAAGGGTACTCGCGAGCACCCTCTTTGCGGCCGTTATGCGCCCTCGATCCGCACTTCTGCCGAGCCCGCACTAGAGGTCTGCTACCCGACCCGAGCCCGACGGGTCCCGAAATACTTTCAGGTTTCGGGTCGTGTTCGGGTTAATGTTTAAAGAATAGCTTCTGCTTGGGCTTGTAGCTAAACTAAAACTATATGCAGGCTTCGACGCACACACACATTATTGCACACAGATATCAGAGAGATCATGCAGCGAACACACAGCATGGAAACTTTTATTAGTAAAATAGCTTTGATAGGCTACTGACTCGCAACGTTATATTTCTCTGCAACGAGGGGGTGAAATCACTGTTTTCGAAGTAACTAGCCTCATTGCTTGTAGAGAGAGACGCACAGACATAGGTTCACACACGCAACTTTCATCCCTCTCTCTCTCTCTCTCTCTCTCTCACTAATTCAAATAAATTATATAATTAATTAATTAATTCAAATAAATGCGATCTTACCGCACTACATCTCTGTGTCTGATTTAAAGCAGGCCAAATGCTAACGAGCCTTAACTGACGAAAATGACCATAATTTGCACGGTGGAAGAATTATTGTCTTGTCATATACAACCATTCAAAAACTCGGCAGAATTTATGTGACCACTGCACCTGATGTTCATAAACTTTCATAACTGCTAAGTGTATTTTCTTTTGCCTTGTGAACTGACCGAGCCTCGATGAATCTGTGTCTTTACATGTATTTGTTTACTGACCGTTGCAGCATGCAGTCGTGAAATACAGCATCTTTTTTTTTTATTGGCTATTCGTTGTAAAAAAAAAAAAAAAAGATTTTGTGTTCGGGTCGGGTTCGGGCTCTAAATTTAACTGTGCCGCTCGGGTCGGGTCGGGTCGGGTCGGGTCGGGTAGTTCGGACGATACGGGTCGGGTTCGGGCTCTAAGCCCGTGCGGGTCGGGTCGGAGACCTCTCGGGTTCGGGTTTCAGCCCGTGCGCACTAGGGTGAGCTCTGCAGCAGACTTATACCTGACGGTCAAAGCGGCATTACGTCATGAAAGTGCGGACTCTGAGGAAGCCCGCGAGGGTTTAGGGTGCCATTTGGCACAGGGCCTAAATGGAGTCTTCAAGCAGTGAGGATTATTTTGCTGTCCCCTCGCTTCTTAAAAAATAGAAAAAGAAAGGAAATATTGGGTCCATCCAATCCTGAGATAGAGAGGACGGAGAGTTCCCCTCCTTATTAAGGAGCAGCGGGATTATCCCGTAATGTGGTGTTTGTGGTGTTCTTACCAACTCATTGAAATGTCTTTGTGCTGCGAGACGAAGTGAGGAGACTCAGTTCGCTTGTAAGTTTTTCAACATTTCTCAACGCGATAATAATCATTGACAACATGCCTGTGAAATTGCATATCAAACAGGCTTGCAAGTCAGCAACTGAAGGTCTCTTGAGGGAGATTCTTCCAGAATAAATAATCGATCAGACTGCTGATGAGGAAATCCACCGGAGACTCGTCCTAAATCACAGTTACTGTCAAATATATTTAAATATGATACAATAGTGGAAAACCAGTCAGAATCCAAACGTGCTCCCGATTTTCCTGTTTTACTTTCGCTTTCTAAAAATGACGTCAGATGATTCCTCAGGGATCAGATGTCATCAGAATAACACGGCATACTCGGTGTGATTCTGGTAGATGTGATTTTGTAATGATATTTGCAGTGTGAACATTTGTTTGTGTTTTTATGAGGCGATTGCATGTAAAGGAAAATTCACATGTGCCGCTTTGACACGTAACGTGTATACCCCCCCCCCCCCCCCCATATTAACCGTCCGTAACTTTTTTTGTTCAAAATTTACAAAATGTATATAATAAGCGAGTGCACCATGAATCCATTTTCCAAACCGTGTTTTTGGCTTGTCCTGAATCACTACGGTACACCTATAATAAGTGTTTATATTCGGACTATTTAGACTGGTTCGGGTAGGTACCGCCGCGGAGTAGCTCAGTACCTGCGTGATTCGTCATAGACATAAACAGGTAGAAGTAGCTCCGGCTACAGTGTTCTTCCGCAAGACGCACGCAGTTCTGTTTATTAACCGCTAGAGCGCCAGCAGTTACAGACTGCAGCTTTAACTGTAGAAAATATACCAAGAGGGAAAAGCCTCCAGTGTGCGATATATGTATCCTCACAGATATCATTTTTTCTCTAAGAAGGAATATAATTGTGAGGATATTACCTTTTCTTGTATCTTTGACAGAAAAGGGAGATTCGAGATTGGTCTGTAATTAACTAGATCTTTGGGGTCAAGTTGTGTTTTTTTTAATGAGAGGCTTAATAAGTCAAGTCTGCTTTATTGTCAATTCTTCCACATGTGCAGTACATACATACAGAGAATTGAAACTGCGTTACTCTCAGACCCTTGATGCATACAGTTAACATTAAACACCGACAGTAAGACGTTCAAATACAGATAAATACAGTTTAAACATATGTACATACAAACTATACAGATATACAAATGAGGACATTGTAGAAAAAGAATAAAAGAGATAGATAAAGTGGCATAATGCACATAACAGCCAATTTGAAGGTTTTGGGGACATATCCTAATGACAATGACGAGTTAATAATAGCCAAAAGAGGATCTATGACTTCTGGAAGCTCCTCTTTTAGTAGTTTAGATGGAATAGGGTCTAACATACATGTTGTTGGTTTAGATGATTTAACAAGTTTATACAATTCTTCCTCTCCTATAGTAGAGAATGAGTGGAATTGTTCCTCAGGGGATCTATAGTATGGAGTAAAATCACTGTCAAAAATAATCGTACGTAATTCAAAACATTTGTGCGTAATTTTAATTTTGGACTATTTTCAGTATGTTATCAATAGGGCCTTTCGCACCGCAGGAACCTTTTCATAGCACCCGAACTAATTGTGGAACTACCCACTTTTTGTCGTGTCCGCACCGCGGGAGCTAGGAACTGTTTTAGCTCCTGGAACTGCGTTTGGAGGAACTAAATTAGCTCCTACTTCAGAGTAGCGTCTAAAACAGTTCCGTAGGTACTATCGTAAGTGTACGCTGATTGGCTAAACGCGTACGAAAACACCCTCACCCGCCATGATTTAAAACGCCGTGTAAACACATACTGTGTAAACATTGTACCAACTTATATTTCGCAAGAATGGATGTAAATAAAGTTTACAAAACAAAAGATGTGTTTAATCTTTCTATTTGTGCTGATAATCACCTTGTTGCAGAACATAATGATGAGATAGCAGCTGTTATAAAATTGCGACGTCTTTAATCCCAAAAAGATACTTTTAACCAAAATATAAGAGAAACGTAAGTTAGTATGCATGTAATTAATGTAGTATATATGGCTTCTGCAGTCATAAAAAGCATGGACAGACAAAAATAGTTACCATTTAAAATGATTTATTGAACAAAACACATACACTAACGTTACTGCTTTGGTTTCTTAGTCCTGATCTTTCACTCGCTTGATGTATACGTCGACATGTCCGTTATTGTGAAACCCACGAGACACAACATAAACACAGCGTCCTCATCCTCCTGTTGTTAACGTCGTTGTTCTTTGTTGTCGTTGTTGAACGCCGCGCACAAATGACGTCGCTGTCGACCGGGTTACGTCACTTCCTAGTACCCGCTGTCGGTGCGAATGCAACACTTTAAATAGTACTGAGAAATAGTTCGCGCAAAATCGTCCCAGTACTTAAGTACTGTACCTTTAGTTCTGGAACTAACGCGGTGCGAAAGGGGCTAATCAAGAAGTGATCAGCCTCCACTATCTTTGATGTACCAAATTATATTTTGGAGACCCTCATGGATCTACAACAAAACATTCATGCAGCTCTTTCCCAGGAGGTGGCATTCAAGGCTATCAATCATTGCGCAACCCTTTAAGTGTTATAAATAGAAGCTCTGCCTAGCTTGCGCATGTTAATCATTTTAATGTTAATAGTTAATATTAGTTGTTCCTTTTGATTTTGTGTAACAGATAAATAACAATTTATATGTTTTAGACATTTTGTTTCGATAATTTCTATTTTGCGGGAGTCCCGCGAATAATTTTATTCTCCCGCATCCCGCACACACACAAGTCTCTTCCCCCCCGCACGCGCACTCGCCCATCAAGAGTTGTCCCGCGCCGCACCTTGTTGCGTTGGGTCCTGCGGTACTCCTACGGGAGTGCAGGTCTCTACCTGGAGGCTTGCCATACCTGCAGCCATGTTAAGTCACTGCTGTAACCAGGGGCGGACTGGAACATAATTTCAGGCCGGGAAATCTCACTCTCATCCAGGCCATCCCATACACCCACAACACATTTTGAAACCAGACAACAATATTTTTTGTATGGCCATCATCATCATTGCATAAAAAAGTTTCAATTCCTAGGCTGGGGCCGTGCAAAATAATTAAAGGTTATCTTTTGAACTTCCATTTTCCTTTTTAGTCTCTTCGTATTCCCTGACATCTCTATGTGTGTTAGTCTCTCATGTGTATGTTTACTTTTATCACTAATTTTCTTGCACCTGTCACTTTTCCAGCACCTTGTTGCAAAACAGCCACCTCATTGTAATTTGTTTGCACATAGTATACATTTATTTTAGAAAAAAAAAAATATTGTTTGATCTTGTCAAAATTAGCACAATAATAGCTTGAATATATCTTTATATAGAAAAATCTTAAAATTTAATATGTTTTTGCATTATCATGGGTCATGTTTGGTCTTATGGAAAATTAACCATGGTATTATTAGACCTATGGTAAAAGTAACCATGTTTTTGGTGGATTGATTACTATTTGTATAACCAGAGTTTTACTACAAATACCATGGTGAAACTATATCGTTAGTATTAATTTGTGGTTACCATGGTTTAACTATAGTAACCATGGTTTTTTTGTTTTATTTTTAGTAAAACCAGGTTAATTTTCCTAAGGGTTGTGTTGTTGTCTGCCATAACTCCTCCTAAACCCGTTATAAAACTATGTGAATATTTATCTGCTAAATTCCGTCTCTTTACAATAGTAATTATGTCCTTTTGTTAAGTTTGCAGTAATTGACAGCTACTGCTAACATTTGCTAGCAGTTTAATGTGTAAACAAAGATAAAACTACAATAGTCTATGTACAGATGTAACTGACCTGCACTTGAAGCCCTGAACAGGACAGTTTTGCCTCTCTGCTAGGGATGGGGAGTCGACTCCAAAAGAGTCGATTCCTCGACTCTGAATAGCTCTAGAGTCAGAGTCGACTCCAGTACTGGAATCGACTCTCGTTGTCGAGTCGACTCCGATATCGCGGATGTCTTCACTGATTCTCTATACAGTGTCTGGCAATTTAGTGTAGTATATCAGCAAAGAGTGAACGAAATTAAGTGAGGATCCGTTTGCAGTGCAGTCCGTGAGCGGTGCAGAAGCAGCATTGTGCTTTCACATACGACGCGTTTGAGTGCGCTATGATTCGCGGCTGTTTGAAACGGGCCATGCACGCGTGCGTCAGAAACGACTTCTCCCCATACTTTTATCCTACGTGAAGGTTACTTTAGAAATAAATAACAATCATAGTAAATTTAGTTTGTAATTATACATGCTTCTGTGACAGCTTTGTTTAATCGATGCTTTGCTATTCGATGTTATGTTTAATGCAATACAATTGGTTTTCCATGGTTAACCTAGGCTATTTGTGTTCAATCATTAACCTTAAGTCATTAAAAACTCACATAACAAACAAGAATAAACAAATCAATAAGTTTGCATTCATATTACTCATTTACTAACTGCTTGTTTTCTAAGAAAAAAACAAAAAAACACTAACACTAGCTTTTCTAATCTTTTTCTATTCTATCTGTTTTCTTTTTATTTATTATATAATAACTTGCTATGTGTACTGTGTTAAGCTAACTGAGACTTCTCATAGCACTTGCATATCATTGCTCTTTTGCTGATTTTGATTGCTTCCATTGTCCTTATTAAGTTGCTTTGGATAATAGCGTCTGCTAAATGACTAAATGTATTTTTAATATCAATGCTGTTTAAGACAATAGCGCCATCCCCTGACCATTATAATGTGACGAATTCATAGCTCATTTAAAGGGAATGTCACCGCTAAATTAGAGTAATTTGGACAGTCACGCTAAATGGAGTCGATTAGTCGATTCCTTTTTTTTTTTTTTTTTTTTTTTTTTCAGTTAACACATCTATATTATCATCATTCACAGCCTTTTTTTTTTTTTTTTTTTTTAATTAATTTAATTTTATATACCCTTTTATTTAACCACACTATGACAGACAAGCCCGGGGGACAGAGAAAACAAGAGAGAGAAAGAAAAAAGAGAGAAAAAAGACAAAAAAAAAAACCAGACAATTTGCTTCGATACCTGCTGACAAAAAGAGAAAACAACAGAAGACACAACATCATAGAGACTGCAGCAACAACCAACATCTGTATGAATCACAATAAATTCTAAATGTTAAATGTTATTGAGCAGCACACATAACTAATATTACAAAATAAGTTTTGAAGCAACAGCAGATCAAGACAAAGCGTGTTTGTGAGCACCTGTTTTTACACCAATGTGACTGCTTGAGTGTACACCTGTGTGTGTGAGCGCGCTTGTGTTCATAAGGTTCCTCCATGTAAATGTTTAATAGTGTGTGTGGGGCACAACAGCCCCATCCCGCAAGGCATGAAGCAGGCGCGGAAAAGACTCGGGCCCCAAACATCCGGGGGCCCCCCAGGGCACGGCTCTCCCAGGAGAACCACCGCAGGGATAACCGCCGCCTCCACCCAGAAAAGGACAGAGGAGAGCCCGAAGGCGGCACCTCCGACAGTCACATTGCAGACGCCCCAGGGTGCCGTGGCGGCAAGCCCGCAGGCTCCACCGGTAGCCGACCACACCAGGGCAGACCGGGATTAGTCGATTCCATCGACTCCTATGGTGGGAGTCGGGAGTCGACTCCGAAAAACCTGGAACCGAACACCCCAACTCTCTGCTCCACCTGGGCGCTTCCACTCCATTCTAGAGTCTCGCGTCCTTTTGGCTGACGCGAGGACGAATCCGTTGCCAGTCAAGGCATGATTTATTAGTGTTTTTTTATTGAATGGCGAATTCGGAAATAATCACTTTAGTACATTCGGTAGGCAACAAAAACAACAACAACAATATAAAATAATAATAATAAATTATATATATATAAAAAAAAAAAAGAATGCAGGGCAGCGGGCCAAATTGGCTGCCAGGCCACCGGGAATTCTCCCGGTTCTCCCGATGGCCAGTCCCTGGCTGTAACAACAGAAACAAACTTTTCACCATGGCAGGTCGTGGGGTTGTGTGGTCCCAGGAGGAGAGTTGTGCACTTATTGAAATTTGGAAAGATGATTACATTAAACGCCAACTCTCCTCAACCCATGAAAACATAAGTGTTTCTTTTGTTTGCCCAAAAAATGAAGGAAAGGGGATATAACAGAACCGCGTTACAATGCCGCGTTAAAGTGAAAAAACTTCGCCAGAAGTACATGAGCACCCGGGACAAAATCCGTCGAAGTGTACTCAAACTCAGCCTCTTAACATCACCATGACTTCACTTATTAATCACTCACAATCAGTAAGATATCCATTATTATCTACCTCGTACTGACAGTGTCATTTGCACACATCACTTTCTGTGTTCTGGTGTCTTACTTTTTTCTTTTTTTTTTTAGATTGCTGCTACATGTCAACCATGTACAACCTGTTTGCACATTCCTCTCTTGTACAGTCATGCTTATCTTAATATTTAAGTCTACAGTATACTATCATGCACATTATTTTATATTTTGTTCTTTATATCTTTTTTTTAATTATTATTCATTTCATTTTATGTATACTTCTTTGTGTTGTTTTCTATAATATTGCACTGTCCATGGAGCGGACCTGACTCACATTTCACTGCTGGTTAATACTCTCTGTATAATCGTGTATGTGACAAATAAATCTTGAACTTGAACTTGAAGTGGGGGTCTGAGTTCTTATAAAGTTGTGGTGTGAACAAGAAAGGGTCTGAGATCTCTTCATTGCTGAAGAGGACCAAAAAAAGAACTGGGTTCTCTTTTGAGTCCACTAGATTGTGAACACCAAAAGGACTGAGGTCACGTTCGGCTGGTTCTCTTTCTGGTTCACTTTAAGTGAACTGGGTTTGGTTCTCTTAAAACGAACTATATGTGAAAACACCCTTAGTCTCCAGCGCCAGCATCTCCCAGAACTGCAACCTTCCTGGAGTCTCCAGGATTACACAGAGACTTCCTAAAACATGACCCCCCACTTAATATGAATCACATGCTTCAGATCTTAAGCAGTCTCCTTGTTTTTCATTGATTCATCTCTTGTCCTCTGCATTTGTTCATTTCCCATCAAGGAATCGTTTTGTCAGAGCAGCTTTCGGATAAGAGCGTCTTTATTTTCTTCGTCAGATTTAGCGTTTCTCCTCGTGTCCTCCAGCTCTTCTTTCCCAGACTGAAGAAGTCCAGATGCTGAAGACTGGCAGAGACAAACGCTTGATGGTCCTGTAAACACTGAACAGAACTGACTTTTGGTCCTCAATCGCCTGCAGATCTTTCTCATGATCTGAAGTCAACTCTAAACTACTTCTCCTCCTTTCGTCCAGAGACTAAATGCTTCATGTCATCCATGCAGTTTTCCCCATGCATCGAAGGTAACGCTTCTCATTGTGATGGGCTTCATGATGATTGCTGAATTGGTTTTGTCTCTTCTGCAGGAGATTTTAGCTTTATTAATGGCACTGAGGATATTTTTGGGTGGCAGAGCATTAGAGTGTGTGATTAAAAACACAAAGTTGTTCACAATGTGTCACAGATTGGCCAGGCTCTCTCACCATCCAATCACAGCGCACACCCTCACCTGATTATTGATTGCACACACCTGCACTGCATTTGCACCCTCATCAAGCTGGCTTCTTAAGCACACACCTCAAACCACTCCAGTGTCCGGTCTCGTTCATATGAAGAGGAGTCTCTATGCTACTCCAGCTAAACTTTGAGGTACTTGCCTCCCTTCGTGTACTTGCCTCCCTTCGTGTACTTGCCTCCCTTCGTGTACTTGCCTCCTTCGTGTACTTGCCTCCTTCGTGTACTTGCCTCCTTTCGTGTACTTGCCTCCTTCGTGTACTTGCCTCCTTCGTGTACTTGCCTCCTTCGTGTACTTGCCTCCTTCGTGTCCTTCGTGTACTTGCCTCCTTTCGTGTACTTGCCTCCTTCGTGTACTTGCCTCCTTCGTGTACTTGCCTCCTTTGTGTACTTGCCTCCTTCGTGTCCTTCGTGTACTTGCCTCCTTTCGTGTACTTGCCTCCTTCGTGTACTTGCCTCCTTTGTGTACTTGCCTCCTTCGTGTCCTTCGTGTACTTGCCTCCTTTCGTGTACTTGCCTCCTTTCGTGTACTTGCCTCCTTTCGTGTACTTGCCTCCCTTCGTGTACTTGCCTCCTTTCGTGTACTTGCCTCCTTTCGTGTACTTGCCTCCTTCGTGTACTTGCCTCCTTTGTGTACTTGCCTCCTTTGTGTACTTGCCTCCTTCGTGTCCTTCGTGTACTTGCCTCCTTTCGTGTACTTGCCTCCTTTGTGTCCTTCGTGTACTTGCCTCCTTTCGTGTACTTGCCTCCCTTCATGTACTTGCCTCCTTCGTGTCCTTCGTGTACTTGCCTCCTTTCGTGTACTTGCCTCCCTTCATGTACTTGCCTCCTTCGTGTACTTGCCTCCTTTCGTGTACTTGCCTCCTTTCGTGTACTTGCCTCCTTTGTGTACTTGCCTCCTTTGTGTACTTGCCTCCTTTGTGTACTTGCCTCCTTTGTGTACTTGCCTCCTTTGTGTACTTGCCTCCTTCGTGTCCTTCGTGTACTTGCCTCCTTTCGTGTACTTGCCTCCCTTCGTGTACTTGCCTCCCTTCATGTACTTGCCTCCTTTGTGTACTTGCCTCCTTCGTGTCCTTCGTGTACTTGCCTCCTTCGTGTCCTTCGTGTACTTGCCTCCTTTCGTGTACTTGCCTCCTTTCGTGTACTTGCCTCCTTTCGTGTACTTGCCTCCTTTGTGTACTTGCCTCCTTCGTGTCCTTCGTGTACTTGCCTCCTTTCGTGTACTTGCCTCCTTTCGTGTACTTGCCTCCTTTCGTGTACTTGCCTCCTTTCGTGTACTTGCCTCCTTCGTGTACTTGCCTTCGTGTACTTGCCTCCTTTCGTGTACTTGCCTCCCTTCGTGTACTTGCCTCCCTTCGTGTACTTGCCTCCTTTCGTGTACTTGCCTCCTTTGTGTACTTGCCTCCTTTCGTGTACTTGCCTCCTTTCGTGTACTTGCCTCCTTTCGTGTACTTGCCTCCTTTCGTGTACTTGCCTCCTTTCGTGTACTTGCCTCCTTCGTGTACTTGCCTCCTTTCGTGTACTTGCCTCCTTTCGTGTACTTGCCTCCTTTCGTGTACTTGCCTCCTTCCGTGCACAGAATAATTAAACCCTCAAACACATTATAGCATACAGAAACATGCTCTGCCATATGGAATTTACAAAACACAAAATATTACTAATAATTAAAAAAAAAAAATCCATTAAAAATAATCACACATACATTATTAGACATGTTGACAAAAATATATTTATTGAACTGGCATGAATGAACAGTATATTTAGATTAAATAGAGATCATAGAACATCAATAACCCTCCTTAACTTTTCACCGGGAAATATAACCGCTTTACTGTTATATTTTATAATATATTTTATATATAAATATAACAGCTTTACTGTAAAGAAGTCTCGGATAACAACAAAACACCTATAAAACACATCTTGGAGAAAATATTACATTTCCCAACAGAAGAATAAACCAGATTTTATTCAGATGAGACGACACTAATATTCTCAAGAGCTGCTACTCATATTTTTATGATTATGATAGTATAATAGCATAAAGAGATGTAAGTGCACCAGGTAGAGAAAAGAGATTTGTGTTAGTAAATAAAACCTAAGAATCTTAAACCTTAATATTAAAAATTGGTGTTAAAAACTTTAAGAGCACATTATTTCAAACTATTAAACAGAGAATTATAGCAATATTATAACAATAAAATAAGAATTAAAACAGAGACGTTTTGCCATTTTTTTTAAAGCAGAAACAATAGTTTCACTTACTAAAGATAAAAATCAAAGATATCCTCCTGAGACCCCCCCCCCCCCCCCCCCCCCCCCAAAAAAAAAAATTTAGTATTTTTTCATGTCATTACATTGTTTAGAGCATAAGAAAAAAATGGAAAAATAACATTTTTGAAAAATTATATTTTATTCATATTTTATTATATGTCCTCTGTAGAGGACTCTAGGACTCAGTTTTTCCCAAAAAAAATAAAATGGCATGAATAGACGTCAAACAAGCAAAACAAAAAATTAAATCAATTATTTTTTTTATACTAAGCTTGGTTTAATGATGATTCTCAACTATGTTCTAAAATATATAACAAAATGATTTAATATACCATTTTGTTTTATGCAATATGTGTGTAAAAATTTCCATAAACTGGTTTTCCCATTAAACACAGTGTATCTAATTTGCATATTAATGTGTTGCTGTTGGGACAGCATGTTGAGAAAAGAATTGTCATAATGGGAGTAATAATTGGCCAGATTTTCATAATATCTAATATTTCATAAGCAAATTGATATATATAAATTATGTCTCCCAAAATGTGTAATAAACATGCTTTTAGTCCTGGACGTGTATGAAATTATGTCCTGTTAATAACAGCAAGTCATATTTGAATTTGAAAACCCATAATTTTTTCCTGAAATGTTGCTTTATGACAAACAATTTGAAAATTATTCAGATTTAAATGACAATTACAAAATATAATAATTTCCATACGGATGTAAAATTTTCACTAAATTAATTTTAGCCATCTTTAAAGACCTAGTAGAGAGTGTGTTCATGATGAAACATCTAATAATTTAGCATCTCTATAAAGCCCTGAATGTGCTCTGTACAGGACTTAACACCGTCTCAGAGAAATACACTAACATATAATGTCCACTACAGAGCAAAAACTCCATAGCTGGGTCTCAGGAGGATATACATGTAAATCATAAAACCCTCACTCATGATTCCTGCAGATGAAGTTGAGTTTGTGAGTTTCAGGAAGACTGATCCAGCGCTGATCTCCTCCAGACTGAACTGCTCCTTTTCTCTTCTCCAGTTTGCAGTCTTCCGGTGTCGTTCCGTTCCCTGGAGCCCAGTTCTGATAGCACACGATCTCTCCGCTCACCCAGAGCCACATGTTCATCATGCAGTAGTTGTGTAAACCCACCCACACCGCCGCAGTAGATGACCGTTTAACCACGTTCATCACACGACGCTGCATCTCTTCTGAATGAACCGAGAGCAGATCCACATGATTCTGTCTGCAGTATCTCAGAGCTTCATACCACGTCAGATTCTCTCTGATCACAATCAGTTTATCTGGAAACCAAGCAGAAACTAGAGAGAGGCTGATCAAAAATAACATGCACTGGATGAATTTGTCATGTCCAGTGTTGGGGAAAGTTACTTTTAAAAGTAATGCATTACAATATTGCATTACTCCCTAAAAAAGTTACTTTTTATGGAAAGTAATGTTACGTTACTTTTGAGTTACTGTTTAAATCTGGGCAGGGCTTGCTTGTTTGTTTTTAATATAAAAAAGTTATATTTTTGGCAAATGTAAAGCCCTTTCACACCAAAAGTGAAGTGAATCCGGCTCAGGCTGAAGAAAATGTAGATTCACGTCTGTACAGTAGAGGGCGCCGCTCAAACTAATAACATGAAGAATATGACACAGTTCAACACTATGCAGCAATAACTACAATAAAACACAAATGTGTCATTTTTGCTTATTAATATGATTGAATTGGATCATCGAAGGACAGTAGTTAATAAAATGGATTAAATACATAAATGATATATTCTGTCACCATGGCAACACCAGAGCTGTCACTCAATACATCAGAAACAAAGTAACAGTTACTTATTTGAAAAAGTAACTCAGATACTATCTTCTAAATTAAAAAAGTAGTGTGTGACTTTATTAGTAACTTAAAAGTAATCTGATTACTTAAATTGCATTACTTGAAATGCATTACCCCCAACACTGGTCATGTCAGACACATAGCATGATGAACTTTAAGAGAACTGGAAGTGATGGATGGGTTGTGTGTGTTTTGTGAGGATCTACTCACCTTCATGACACACGAAAGGAAAACGGTTGTTGCAAGAGATGTCGTTCCATTGTCCCTGAACGTTTGGCTCGATCACTGCACAGTTTTCAACACCTCCATAATTATCAGGTTGATCAGGATACCAGTATCTGAATGAGGAGTTACTCTGATCTGACCACTGCCATGAGTTTTCTCTGACTTTGAACAGACCCATCCAGACACGTCCATACTTCTTCAGCTCGTTCATTTCGTTCATGTTGTCGATGGTGGCCAGATCTGTGTAATTCTCTCTGCAGTATCTCTGAGCATCGGTCCAGTTCATTATCACGTTTATATAGTGAATACTGACGCTGAACACATTCAGATACGGAGCAGAGAGCTGTAAAAGAGAGGCTTTGCTTTAATGCTTTTCATATCAGGATCAAGCCTAAAGAAACTAGAAACCTTAAATAAAACCCCAAACACGCTCACCAATGAGAAGAAGAGTGAAATACAGAGTTTGGTCCATTTCTGAGGAAGAAACTATATTATATTCCTCTTGAAATAAAATATGATCATGCAATTACATTTTTTTTATCAGCATAATATCTTTAAGACAATATACTGTATATCAAAGTGAAAATGTCAAAAGTGGCAGAAGGATGAACATGTGAGTTGTTCTTACTTTTAGGTGTGTGTTTCGGTCCTCAGTCTGATGTTTCTGTCTGCAGCTTTGAAGCACTTGTTTATTCTATATATGCTCTCATCCATCAAGCACATCACATGATTTGTTTATTACTCTAAACAAAAGCCTTTTTCTTTTTTCTTCCTCATTTCCACATTTTGCCTGTGTGTGTGTGTGTCTTTGATGCTATAATTCTGTAATTCTTTGGAAGCATGCTAATTTGAATGTGATTAGATCATTAGATGCTTCCCAGCAGGCACCAGATGTCTATGTAACGTCAGGTTGACGTTGGACATGATGTCAGACAGACGTTGCATTTTGGTTGAAAATGAAAATCGGGTTGACGTCAATATTTGACGTCAATTTGACGTTGACTTAACGTTGGATTTTGGTTACACAACCTAAAAACAACAAAATCTCAACGTCAGCTGACGTCGGTATTGGACATCAATTTAACATTGACATTAGACGTTGGATTTACATTGGATTTTGGTCACCCGACGTCGCAACCAAAATGTAACCAAATAGCAACGTCTTATGACGTTGTGTGCCTGTTTCGTGCCTGCTGGGTTCATAGTTAAATAGATCCCGAATTACGGAAATGTTGGGACGTTTTTAAAATTTGAATAACATGAAAAATAAAAGACTTTCAAATCATATGAGCCAATATTTATTCACAATAGAACATAGATAACAAATGTTTAAACGGAGAAATTTTACACTTTTATCCACTAAATGAGCTCATTTCAAATTTGATGCCTGCTACAGGTCTCAAAAAAGTTGACACGGGGGCAACAAAGGGCTGAAAATGCAAGAAATTTTGAAAACATTCAGCTGGGAGAACATCTAGCAACTAATTAAGTTAATTGACATCAGGTCTGCAACATGATTAGCTATAAAAGGGATGTCTTAGAGAGGCAGAGGCTCTCCAATCTGTGAAAGAGTGCGTAAAAAGATTGTGGAATACTTTAAAAACAACGTTCCTCAACGTCAAATTGCAAAGGCTTTGCAAATCTCATCATCTACAGTGCATAACATCAAAAGCCGAAGACCTTTGTTGGATGTCCGTGGTCCTCGGGCCCTCAGATGACACTGCATCACTCATCAGCATGATTCTGTCATTGACATTACTAAATGGGCTCAGGAATACTTCCAGAAACCACTGTCGGTAAACACAATCTGCAGTGCCATTTGCAGATGCCAACTAAAGCTCTATCATGCAAAAAGGAAGCCATATGTGAACATGGTCCAGAAGCGCCGTCGTGTCCTGTGGGCCAAGACCTTAAAATGGACTGTTTCAAAGTGAAAAAGTGTTCTATGGTCAGACGAGTCCAAATTTGACATTCTTGTTGGAAATCACGGACGCCGTGTCCTCCGGGTTAAAGAGGAGGGAGCCAGCATCTCTGATGGTATGGGGGTGCATAAGTGCATACGGTATGGGCAGCTTGCATGTTTTGGAAGGCACTATGGATGCTGAAAGGTATATAAAGGTTTTAGAGCAACATATGCTCCCCTCCAGAGGACGTGTATTTCAGCAGGACAATGCAAAACCACATACTGCAGCTATTACAACAGCATGGCTTCGTAGTAGAAGAGTCCGGTGCTGAATTGACCTGCCTGCAGTCCAGATCTTTCTCCTATAGAGAACATTTGGTGCATCATTAAATTAAAAATATGTCAAAGATTACCACAAACTCTTCTGCAGCTGGAAACCTATATCAGGCAAGAATGGGACCAAATTCCAACACCAAAACTCCAGAAACTCATAACCTCGATGCCCAGACGTCTTCAAACTGTTTTGAAAAGAAGAGGAGATGCTACACCATGGTAAACATGCCCCCGTCCCAACTATTCTGAGACCTGTAGCAGGCATCAAATTTGAAATGAGCTCATTTTGTGCAAAAAAAATTAAAATTTCTCAGTTTAAACATTTGTTATGTTATCTATGTTCTATTGTGAATAAAATATTGGCTCATGTGATTTGAAATTCTCTTAGTTTTCATTTTATTCAAATTTAAAAAACCTCCCAACATTTCCGGAATTCGGGTTGTATTTCCATAGTGGCTTCACAGGAAAAATCCACCACAACATTTGCATTTTATTTTCTTATTATTTATTTTCAATGTTCTTTCACCGCAAATAAAACCAAAAAAAACATGGTTACTATACTTTTGCTACACCAGCCATAGTTTAACCATGGTATTTGTAGTATAAAACTGTGGTTATACAAATGTAATCAATGCGCCAAAAAAACATGGTTAATATACCTTTACTACAATAAAACCATGGTTAATTCTTCATAAGGGCTCCGATACTGTCAATGACCAACAACTTATTAACAACTTATTTGTATCCTTGTTTTCTTTCCTTACTTCTTTTCCTTGCATCTTAGCTCCACCCCCTTAGGATTTTGAGGGAAGGATGCAAGGAAGAACACGAGGATAGAGGAATTGAAGGAAAACTTGTGTGTATATAAGACATTACAAGAGTAATTTTTGTGTATATAAGAAAAAATAAAAGTGTTTTATTGACATTGATTTAGGACTAATGAGCATCTCACATTTCACTGCTGGTTATATACTCTCTATATAATCGTGTATGTGACAAATAAAAAATCTTGAAATCTTGTTTGGAATATTAAAGCCATAAAACTGAATGAAATCCAAACATATTTGTCATGTTCTTACTAGAAGTCTCTATGAGGAGATTCACCAGTAAAGTGATAATAATCAACATCATGCCTGTGAAAATACAGACAGACTCACATAAAACAAACTCTGAGGGATATTCTTCCAGAATAAATATATCCCACATGAAAAAAAAACTGTAGTAAACTGTAGTATTTACTAAATTGTATTAAATTATAGTTTACTGCAGTATATTATAGTATTTACTACAGGCGCCCTCTAGTGATGCTTACAATTATCAACCACAGTAACCCATACACAACTTTGAGGCAACTGAATCTTACATGTATAAATGTGTATCATTTTTTTTTCCATTGTCTCCTGTTATATCAACTTTCAAGAATATACTGTATATATCAAGAGGAAATAACCTACAGTGTGTGATATATAGATAAATAGTCTGACAATATAGATCGATGATGTGGAAGATTGATGCCCAGCTATAAGAAGCTTCAACATTGTTATCAATATTAAAGTAGTGAAATCATGGTTTGCATTTTGTTTGACCCTGCTGGATCTGATCCTCTAACAGGGATAGGAATTGATTGATTCTGTCTTTCTTATAAGTAAAAGTCTTATATTGGAGCTCTTCTGAGTCTGGGGACCTCCAGGCCTACAAAGAGGCCAGAAGAAATCTGAGATGCAAAATGCAGATACAAGCAGCGTATAGAGGAATACTTTACCAGTATTAAATCCATGTATGTATGTTGCAGGGAATGAAAACTTTAACTGGCTACACGGACAGCCACATTTGCACTACAGACAGCACACTGCCAGACAATTTAAATAATTTATTTGATCATTTTGACCATCGGAGTGAAGTGACAAGTACTCACACTGCACTAACAGAGGAAGGCAAACCTATACAACTGAACCAACACCAAGTCAGATCCAACCTATGCAAACAGATCGACAGAAGATGCAGTCATCACAGCTCTCCACACAGCTCCTACCCAGCTGGACCAGTGAAACACCTATCTAAGAATGTTGTTTGAAGATTTCAGCTCAGCTTTTAATACAGTCGTTCCCTACAAAAGGGTTCAAAAACTGTACAACCTGGGTCTGAGCAGCTCAATGTGCACATGGATACCGGACTTTATTAGCAGTAGACCCCAGCACATCAGGATGGGAGATCAAACATCATCCACTCTCATCCCGAACACTGGTACACCACAGGGGTGTGTTCTCAGTCCCCTCCTCTTCACCAGCGACTGTTCCTCCTTCATCCTACCAACACCATTATCAAGTTTGCGGATGATACCACCATAGTGGGACTGATAATGGACAAGCCTAGTGGGAGGAGATCCAGCGTTTCACAGACTGGTGTTCTCAAAATAACCTGGACTTAAGCATCTCTAGAACTAAGGAAATGATTGTGGACTTCGAAAAGCTAAGCACACTGAGCACTTCGTCCTCTGCATATAGAGTGAGGAGGTAGAGATGCACATCTCATCTGACCTCACCTAGTCGACACGCACCCCTCACCAAGTGGGAAAGGCCCAACAGAGACTCTACTTTCTCAGGGAGTTAAAACACACTAACTTCCCTGAAAACCTGCCGACCAACTTCTATCGGTCAGCCATACAGAGCCTCCTGACCTACTGCTTTATGGTGTGGTTCTCCAGATGCACAGAAAATACCTGCAACTGAGCTTGTCATTGGTTCATTGGTCGTTTTCAGAAGAAGCCAACTGCATTATAAAATACACCATCACCTGTTCTCGCTCCTATCATCTGGGAAAAAGTACGAGCTAATAAAATCTAAAACCAACAGGCTGAAAATGAGCTTCTTTCCCCAGGCAGTCATGTGTAAACCCCGTCATCACTTGAACTTGTGCTATAAACCTCCTACTTGAGTAATAAGTGCAATAATCTTTAAATCAAATTATGGGTTATTTTAACTATCAATAGACTACAATAATGACAGTATGGAAAATTAAAAAAACAATAAAAATCAACCATCATTTCAAAATTATTTTTTGTAAAATATAACATAACATTTTTATATCAATGCTACGAGTATTACAACATCATTATTGTACTTTTTTGTTACATTTGAATTTTTAATTTAGTGCAATATTTTGTCATTGCAACATTTTATTGTAATTTTCACTAACAACTGCAACTGGATTTATATGTAAACCTAAGTTCACTGTATTATCCCACCGTTAACATGTTTACTCACTCTATGACCACACTCAACAAAACTAAATATATGCAAATGCATATATTAATACTAGACACCTTAAAGATAATGTGCACCAAAAATCTTTGTCATATCTTTATGTTAACATACTTTACTAGGCTTTCGTTTCAGAGCTTTGATGCAGTTATCATCTTCTCAAGATTCTGCTCTGGTCATGTGACAATCTGCACTAATCATGTGAAACTGCATATATTTCATTGAGATCCTTTATTTATTCCATATTTGCAGGACGTGCACTAAAACATCAGTCAGTAAGGTTTTTATAGCTTTATAAATGAAAACCTTTTTTACGGTCACTATAGTGACCGGTGGGGTTAAATGGGTTAAGTTGATATTCACAACTCTCTGATTGTCTCTTATTGAGTGATTATCTCTTACAGAATGGCACAGAAAGCAGAGAGAGACATACAGACAGGTAAGGAAACATTTACATTGATGACCAAGAAATCTCCCAATAATATCCAGCTTTAATGTTTTTCTTATATCATATTCCTATTCTTAAATTATTTTATCAGAATCAGTCCTCCACAAGATGGCATCTAGTGACATGACCAAGAAGAAGAAAAGCAAGAAATCAAATGAGGACATCTTGAAGAAGGTGAACACCTGTCTTCTGAGCATCATCTTTGGACAGGTATCTCACACCGAGTCATTTCTGCTCTTGTGTTTGGAGTCTGTATTGAGAAGCTGGTCTGTTGTGTCAGTCTGAGTTCTGTTCAGCACACAAAACTATCATATGACTTCAGAACACTTAGAATAAAGCACACAGGTCATATTGAATACTGTTAGAAGACTCTCGTGAAAATAAGTCAACCCCACTCAAAGTTATAAGCATGTGAAAATTTGATTTTACCACTAGGTGGCGCTGCTTCGAAACTTCTCAGGCTCCTTCAGGGCATCGTGCTGATGACCCATTCCAAGTTTCGTAACGATATGTCAATGCGTTCGTAAAATATAACATTTTACTACAAAATTCAACATGGCCGACGCCCAAAATGGCTGACATGGGAAAATTGGATATGGTTGGACTCGGCATGATGCACCGAATCTAAAGAGACCAGTTTTATGATTTTTTTGGCCAAACCATTCACAAGTTATAAGCAAAAATATGCATTTTTCATATCTCCTGACCACTAGGTGGCACAGCGCCGAAACACTGCAGGTAGCCTCAGGTCATGCTTGTTATAAAATACACCAAGTTTGGTCTCAATACGCCAAACCCTTACGGAGAAACAGCCTCAGATCTATTTTTGCATGCTTTTAGGCAAATTCGTTAGTGTGGTATTCGAGAACGCTTGGACGAATCGACTTGAATTCCATAACTTTTTGCCTGCATGGTCTGTAGATGATCTGAGACAATTTTGGCGAGAATCGGACGAAACGTCTAGGACGAGCTCGAAAAAGTAGGTTTTACGAACAATTGAATATAGCGAAAAAACTAAACCTTGCGATTTTTGGACTTGATTCGACTTCAAGGATTCAAGCATTCAGAGGAAAAAATAATTTTCATTTTGTGGTTTACGGTTCAAAAGTTATTAGCAAATTTTGGACAAGTGGTGGCGCTAAAGAGTTTGAGTACACAGTATTGAATACTGTTAGAACATTTAATGGTGTTTTATATCATATGATATTAAAACAGTCCCAGTCCCCATTATGTAAAAGAGTTCAGTGCTTGATAAAGACCCTTTATTATATGCTGAAGACTGTAAAACAATTCACCTCATCATCTCTGTAGACAGAAGCTGAACATTCACCATTACATACATTCACATTTATTATGTTAATTTATTCCACTGTTTAGTGTGAAGAGTAAATACACAGTGTTGGGTAAGCAATACTGTACCCGATTTTCCCACATGTACATAAGCACATACATAGTTCAGTACATAAATATATGATCAGGAAAGATTTTCTAGTAATCCTGAAGACTTTAGTTAGATACTTCAGGTGTGTTTCATTGGGTTTGGAGCTAAACTCTGCAGGACAGTGAACCTCCAGCATTGAGATGTCCATCTCTGTTCTACACACACTTGACCACTTTGACCAAATACCAGAAACACGTCATGTAAGTAGACTGGGAATCAAACCCCTGATCTTGAGATTGGCTGTTTTTGTCTTCTATTATGTCCAGTTTAACCTGTTAACTGTCGGTTCCACTTTTTGAGTATAGGCCTGAAAATGACATTTCCAACTTAAATTATTATACATTTTGAATGCTTTGCAGCAGCGACTTAAGGTTGGTCTCTTTTTAAAGAAGACACTTGGCAGATTATTGTAGAGGTGAAAAAAGTTCTAACAATTATATTACAAAAACGTTATGGAAGTTTAAGTTTATGAAAATATAAAATGTAAAAATTTAAATATTTATATTTTATGTAAAATATATATTTTACATAACATGTTTTACTCTAAAACTGCAAGAAAATCTAAAGCAGAAATCTGAAGAAGTTGTGTTCCAAATTTGAGGTTGATATCTCAAAAAATGAGCTTTGAGTGAGATTGTGTTTGGGTGCAGTACCAAGCATCTCCACTAGATGACCATCAAACCCCATTAGTGACCATATAAGGGCTTCTCCACTAGATCAGTGGTTCTCAAACCTGTCTTGGGGACCCCCAGCCACCACACATTTTGTATGTCTCTCTCATAGGCCACACCCATTTCAAGTCTTGCAGATTCTACAAATGAGCTGATTAGTTGATTCAGGTGTGTTAAATGAGGGAGACATACAAAATATGCTGTGGTTGGGGGTCCCCAGGACAGGTTTGAGAACCACTGCACTAGATGACCATCAAACCCCATTAGTGACCATATAAGAGCTTCTCCACTAGGTGTCCATCAAACCCCATTAATGACCATATAAGAGCATCTCCACTAGATGACCATCAAACACCATTAGTGACCATATAAGAGCTTCTCCACTAGGTGTCCATCAAACCCCATTAATGACCATATAAGAGCTTCTAGATGACCACAAACACCATAGACCATATAAGACCATCAAACCCATTAATGACATTAGTCTCCACTAGACCATATAACCATATAAGAGCGTCTCCACTAGATGACCATCAAACCCCATTAGTGACCATATAAGAGCTAGATGACCATCAAACCCCATTAGTGACCATATACTAGAGCCATCAAACCCCATCCATATAAGAGCCACTAGATGACCATCAAACCCCATTAGTGACCATATAAGAGCCTCCATAGATACCATCAAACCCCATTAGTGACCATATAAGAGCGTCTCCACTAGATGACCATCAAACCCCATTAGTGACCATATAAGATCTCCACTAGACCATCAAACCCCATTAGTGACCATATAAGAGCGCTCCACTAGATGACCATCAAACCCCATTAGTGACCATATAAGATCTCCACTAGACCATCAAACCCCATTAGTGACCATATAAGAGCGCTCCACTAGATGACCATCAAACATTAGTGACTAGATGACCATCAAACCCCATTAGTGACCATATAAGAGCGTCTCCACTAGATGACCATCAAACCCCATTAGTGACCATATAAGAGCTCCACTAGTCTCCATTAGTGACTAGATGACCATCAAACCCCATTAGTGACCATTAGTGACCATATAAGAGCGTCTCCACTAGATGACCATCAAACCCCATTAGTGACCATATAAGAGCGTCTCCACTAGATGACCATCAAACCCCATTAGTGACCATATAAGAGCGTCTCCACTAGATGACCATCAAACCCCATTAGTGACCATATAAGAGCGTCTCCACTAGATGACCATCAAACCCCATTAGTGACCATATAAGAGCGTCTCCACTAGATGACCATCAAACCCCATTAGTGACCATATAAGAGCGTCTCCACTAGATGACCATCAAACCCCATTAGTGACCATATAAGAGCGTCTCCACTAGATGACCATCAAACCCCATTAGTGACCATATAAGGGCGTCTCCACTAGATGACCATCAAACCCCATTAGTGACCATATAAGAGCGTCTCCACTAGATGACCATCAAACCCCATTAGTGACCATATAAGAGCGTCTCCACTAGATGACCATCAAACCCCATTAGTGACCATATAAGAGCGTCTCCACTAGATGACCATCAAACCCCATTAGTGACCATATAAGAGCGTCTCCACTAGATGACCATCAAACCCCATTAGTGACCATATAAGGGCATGATTTTTCATGCTTTTTATATATGTATCACTATTTCAAAGTAAAGGTCAGAACTCGCTCTCTGAGTCTGATGAGTACTCTTCTTACAAATTAATAAATTACAGTTGCTCTTTAAAATATTTCAAAAATCATTCACCAAATATGAAAACTAGAGTCTTTATTCTTTCAAACGAGATATATTTTGTCAAGATTGCTTTAGGTTCAGACTAAGATATTGCTGTTTAAAACATGTAATGGCAAGTGCTGACAGTTAACAGGTTTAAACACACTGCATTGGTCAGTCAGGTGTCCGAGCTGCTAATAACTCAGTAGAAGTTCACTTGACTCTACAAATATTGGACAATCCAGGATTTCAAGCTCGCTCTGATCACCAGCTCCAGGATTGAACAGAGGAACGACTGATCCAGAGAATCTGCTGCTGATGGTCAGGAGATGTTTTCTCTCTGTGACGTTGTAAAATGACAGCTGACCGTCATCATAATCTAACAGAACTCCCAGTCGTTCAGGTCTCGGTGTCAGAGAGAGTTTAACTGGTGGATCAGTGTTGGTGTGAAAGCCATTAGGACCGTCTGAACACAAGAACCAGTAACCAGCTGATGGAGTTAAAGCAGATCTGTCTCTTGAACACAAAGCTCCATCTTTCACCACACCAATCAACCAGTAGCTTTTAGGAGGTGTATTGTCTCGTGTCAGCTCTACCTCCCAATAGTGACGACCAGAGGTGAATCTTTGGGCTCCAAATGCACATAATTGATATGGAAATCCATCTCCAGTGTGATCATATTCTGGACAATCCCTCACAATCTTACAGTCCTCAGAAACCTTCAGATCTGGATGTAAACGCTCACGGTCAATACTGATCTCAACTGTGAGGAAAAACACATTCAACAAATATTAATCCTTATGTATATGAGATGATATTTAGATAAGGGTAAATATATATATATACCCTTAAATGATCTGAGATGGCCAAACACCTGAGAAGAGATGATGCCAACCCTCAGACAACATACACAATTACCAAATTTTGCCATAAGTTAAATATTAAGTTTCTACAGTATATAAATATATTGTAGAAACATAATTTCCTGTAAAGCAGCTTTGCAACGATTGCATCGTAAAAAGCGCTATACAAATAAACTTGAATTGAATTGAATGATATTTACACATATATGATGAAATATATGCATATATATCTGAGATACCTGCATGTTTCCTCAGCTCTTCTATATTTGCATCTCCCACAACTACAATAAAAAAAAGATAGATAATTTGTGAGTAAACAACAGATATAATTGAGAAAAAATACAGTATCACTGCACAGAAATGAGCCTGTTCTGGAAAGTAAATAATAGTAATAACAAGACAATAATTGTGACACAAGAGGCTCTTTATTCTGATAAAATAATTTATGAAATATGATAAATGATGTGATATATTGTAAAAATACAAAACAGAAACATTTTCGCTGATGCTTTCAGATCTCTGGATGTCTAAACTGGTTCATAAATAAACCACATTAAATTAAATATTAATCCTCTCAGATATTGACTGGCATTAAAACATATACTTCTTTATCCGTATCAGAAAGTCTTCTCAAAAACAGGCATTTTCTCCCTGTGTCTGAAAGGGTTAATCAGATTTATAAGTAAGTTGATGTTACTTACTTGCTATAGGTTGTTTCTTCCCTGCAGAACGGATCAAAAATATCAACACATGAGATGCATGAAACAAAAACCTCCTGAAAACTACATCTTTAAAATCTTTCAACCTGTTAGTTTGTCTCTGTACTTGTAGAGGATAAACCCAACCAAACCCAGAAGAGCAAAGACAAGAACGCTGAAGAAAAGAGCCTTCCATGGACCTGAAGAATCTGGTGGATCTGAGACAGAACTCCTCTCTGGAACTAAATGTAGAAATTAATAAAATATATAGCAAAATATAAAAATTAGTTCTCATGTTCATGTATGTTCACACCACTCTTGGCATCATGATTTACAAAAGACTTACTGAACACATCATATGAACCCATTATTGGATAAACACCAGTGGAAAGAAAGTCACATGAGTTTGGAGCAACATGATGGAGAGTCATTGAGGCGTAGATTCATAAAAACATAATTAACAGTAGCGGCTGGTGGAAAATGTCTAGGTATGGCTGTGCCACATCCAACAGATTCAGCAAACACCCCAGTATGATTTATCCCAGTATAACAGAAAGACAAATATTAAGACTTGAAACACTTTAAATAAAGATAATTGTTTAACCAAGGTCAGGATTAAGTTTGAGGATGATTCTCACAAAACTGTATTTTCTGCAAGCTCATGTGAAATTTTCATAATTTACAATTGATGCATACAGTGCAAAAGCAAAAACTGTGAAAAAAAAATAATTCTACATTAATCAAGCTGCAATACCAAACAGAAGCACACAGAGATGCTAAAAGACCAGCCGCCATAACCTGACTGTAGATAGATACACTATATTGCCAAAAGTATTGGCACCCCCTTCTAATGAACAGGTTTGACTACTTTAGTAATTTCTATGAGTACAAATCTTAATGTTAAAGCATATAATGATATTCTAGGAAATTGTGTGCTTCTAATATTATAGCAACAGTTTGGACTCTTTTCTATTCTAACATGACAATGTCTCTGTGTATAAGACAAGGTTCAAAAAGAAAATGATTGATTGAGTCAGTGTGGAAGAACTTGACTGGTCTGCATAAAACCAAGTCCTAATCCCAGTTTAACACCTCTGGTGTGACTGTAAATGCAGACCTTGAGACAAAAACTCATCACCAAACACCAATGACTTGTACATACACTATATAGACAAAAGTATTGGCACCCC
>CM049839.1:1229965-1239965 GCA_027422415.1 Schizothorax lantsangensis | reverse complement strand
AAATAATTATATATATATATCAAAATATTGAGAAAATCATCTTTAAAGTTGTTCAAATGAAGTTCTTAGCAATGCATATTACTAATCAAAAATTAAGTTTTGATATATTTACGGTAGGAAATTTACTAAATATCTTCATGGAACATGATCTTAATATCCTAATGATTTTTGGCATAAAAGAAAAATGTATAATTTTGACTCATACAATGTATTGTTGTCTATTGCTACAAATATACCTGTGTTACTTATGACTGCTTTTGTGCTCCAGGGACACACACACATTATATATATATATATAATTTTTTTTTTTGGCTTTTTTATATTTTTATTTTTATTTATTTTTTTTTTTTTTTTTTTTTTTTTTTTTTTTTTTTTTTTTTTTTTTTTTTTTTTGCCATTTTTGTATATTTTGAAATCCATTTAAAAATATATCCAAGACAAAAATCAGTCCGAATCCAAGCGTTCTCATCCTTGAGTTTATTTTCACTTCAACTTTAGTTTATGACCCTCAATAAACAAACACACTTCGGCAGAAATACAGATAGGGTTAGAAAAAAACAGCGTGCATTTATTAATGAACTGCAGGACATTATATGAGTTTAACATGATGTGGATACAGCATAGAGTATTTAATTAGTGAAAATAAATAAACTAACAGGGCGTTCGGTGTCTCTAGTGGAGCGGCCCACATGAAAAAATACTATAGTGTTTTTGAACCATACTATAGTAAAGTACTTGTTGTGGTAATTCTATAGATACTGTGGTAATATAACAACTATATTAATGACTTTACCCAATACTGTACTAAGTCTTCTACAACTACAGAGTACATTATACTACAACACTGTAGTAAAAACTAGAGTATACTACAGTATTTATTACGGTTGATCAGTGCACTATACAGTATGATGTAGCACTCATTAACAAAGTGTTGTAAATACTATAATATATACAGTATAATACACTTTACTATATTATGGGTCAAAAACACTATAGTATTTTTTCATGTGGGTTCATCATTCCCTTCCTCTGCTTACAGAAAGATGAAGATATAGACTATGTATGTTTGTACAGTATGTATTTGTGCATGTATGGAAGTTATGAATGGCACAGAGAAAGAAACGTTAATGTGCATTAATCAAGTGATAATAACTGTAATAAATCTGCTGTTTTTGTTTTGAAGCTGAGTTTGATCTCTACTGTAGTTTACAAGCTAAAACACTAAATAAGACAATTTAGACTAATTAGACACGCTCATGAATATATACATTGTTCCCCTGACTTATATTGAGTTTCTGTCCATGATGTTCAGCTATAATTATGAATGTTGAGATCTCTGCTGTGCTTTAATAACGCCAGGATCATTCCATGTTATAGAATAAATTAATATATTATAATATATTCAAGCACACAGTACACTGGAAAAAAAAAATATACTCATTTTTTTAAGGTAAGTGGTTGCAAACAATTTATTTTAGGTACATTTAAATAAATAAAAACTAAATTTGATTATTTAAATGTAGCTAAAATAAATTGATTGCAAAATAAATTGTAAATTCAATGATTTTTTTTTTTTCCGAAAATATGAAAATACTGTTTAAATCAGTCCCTGTATTTGCTCGTCTCTGTTATTCTTCCAGCAGGAGAGCTGAGGTTATGCCAAAGCTCTGTTTTCTTCGGCCGCACCCGTGTTACCTGTTTTAATCTGGACACGTTTAGCCGGTTAATCACCTTTAAGATGTTCTGACGCAGAGACGGAGACACAGACTGAGCAGGACCTTCAGATCCTCAGCGTCTCTGCTTCATCTTCTTCTGTCAACGGTAAGATCTGTCTGAAGAAACAACTGCTTTGAGGATTTGCATGCAGTTTAATCAGGTTTGAGTGTGTGTTCTGAGCTTTAACCTGGTTTCAGACTCAATCTGGATTTGTTCGGTCATTTTTTTGATTCATTCAAATGCAGAATGTATGCTGGGATAAAATCACATATGGCAAAAAAAAGAATCTATATTTAAATATATGCTAAGTATGTGTTGCAAAGGATGAAGCTCAATTAATTACATTTTTGAAACTGAAAATATATTTTGTTTTAACCTTCATATACCAGAATATTTGATATATATATCTAAATATTGAGAAAATCACCTTTAAAGTTGTTCAAATGAAGTTCTTAGCAATGCATATTACTAATCAAAAATTAAGTTTTGATATATTTACGGTAGGAAATTTACTAAATATCTTCATGGAACATGATCTTAATATCCTAATGATTTTTGGCATAAAAGAAAAATGTATAATTTTGACTCATACAATGTATTGTTGGTCTATTGCTACAAATATACCTGTGTTACTTATGACTGCTTTTGTGCTGCAGGGTCACATATACACATTATATATATATATATATATAAAAAAAATATTTTTTTTTTTTGCCATTTATTTGCATTATTTTTTTTTATTTTTTTTTGCCATTTTTGTATATTTTGAAATCTATTTAAAAATATATTCAATATATTTTTTTTTGCCGTATGGGATGGTTATTGTTCAGAGTCAAAAGAACTACAGCAGTTTGACATCTGAAATAAAATATTGATTGTAAGTTATTAATTGAACTGTTTGCTGTGAATCAGGTGATGCTTTTCTAAAGAGAATCACATGTATATTGATATTCTGATTATGTCTCTTATGAACAGCTGTAGAATGGCACAGAAAGCAGACAGCACTCCATCTACAGAGAGGTGAGGGAACGTTTAGAAGAAGAATAATACAGAATGTCCTAACCCAGACTGATTCAGTGTTTTTAATCTGATACAGTGTTGCATTCAAATGTTTCTGTTCTGATTAGTTTCTGATACATCTGCATGTTTTTATCAAACTCAACCAAATCCAGCCAATCAGCTGATGGCTCCGCCCCCAAATCCACCCTCCGCAAGCCATCATCCAGCGACGCCTCCAAGAAGAAGAAATGCAAGACATCTAACGAGGACGCCATGAACAAAGTGTACACTAACCTTCTGAGCAGCATCTTCGGACAGGTATCTCACACTGGTGTTTAGAGATTCTTACTACAGTCTTAAGCACCTGAATCAGCTCTTTAAATCAATAATTCATGCGGAAATTACAATTCTGCACAGGCAAAACACTCTAATGACGCTTCATTGTGATCACAAGCTCCAAAAAGGAAGAAAATACCATGAAATGCCAATAGCTACTGAGTGATGAACAGACCCAAACTGAAGTCATTATAGACTGATAACCTTCCCTTCATGATGGTCACTAAACATACAGCAGCCTACAGACGTCAGCAGCATCACTGACGTCAAACCTAGTGACGTATCTGACGTTTCCATGCTTAAATGTGTGAATGAGATGTTTATTTGTGACTGAAACGTCCCTTTAACAATCAAGCACAAGCACAGTGCATGCAATATTATACAGTAGAGTAAGTCATATGCTTTATTGCTGGGTTTTACACAGATATACATGAGATTCACACCAGTATTTCTGTTGATTTCATGATGAAATCAAGCACATGTCTTTGTATTTAGTGCATTGACTCTTGTGTCTTGTGTGTCTCAGAGCGTGATGTGTGTAGTACGTCTGTTAAACGCTCGTTAACCCCTGTAATCGCACTCAGACTGTAATAATAGCACATGACGTGGTTCAATGTCACTCTTCATTTACTCTAACGAGGCTTAAGCGGACGGAACGGGACTGAAGGACAGTGGTGGTGTTTGATTCATGACTCGTGCTCTACACCATTTCCAGTCTTTGAGAGTTTCAGGCTTTATTCTTGTACTCTATTCTCAGTTACGAGTGTTAGCTGAACCTCATCAGAACTGAGTTTAGTGGCTCTCTTTGTGTTGCTGTCATCAGATGTGATGTTACGACGGAGTTTCTGATCACTGACACACGTTTCTCGACTGATAGCTCATGACATTGTGACAGAAACACCAATGCATAATTGAGGAAAAAAAAGGACAATATATTTTTTTTCATGAAATTTTTACAATTATTTTCAATTTGCAATTTATTAATTTTAATATTTTGCAAATTACAGTATGTAAAGAGTTAAACTGAGTAAAAATGTATAATAAAAAACAAAAAAGCAAAATAGAAAAACTGAATTGATTTTTTTTATATTATCAAATGTATTACATTTCAACATGTAAGGAGTTAAATGGAGTAAAAACACAATGAAATAGCAAAATAGCACCATTTATGCTGTGTAAAATTGGACAATTAAAAACAAAACAGAAAAGAGAGAGAGAAACTGACTAAGAAATGTTTTCATCAGATTATTTTAAAAATGTTTTTGATTTGCATATGTAATAATTTAAATATCACAGCATGAGATGCTAATTGAGGCAGAGTGAGAATATGAAAGAGAAGCACACAAGTAAACAATGACATGCTGTTGATTCTTGAGCGATTGTTCTGTGACACAAAACACGCCATGGAAACTTGGATTGAGTCGGAAGCTTTAATCTGAATGTGTCCTGATTGATTCTGAGCCTCTAATCAACACAACACTTGAGACTTTCAGACCATCAGCTCTTATAACAACCACATACACAACTAATGTGATGTCTCTGTGTTTTCTGTCAGGAGCGAGAGCTGTCTCAGCCGGAGCTGGATGGTGAGTATCACACCATGTGATCACATTCACGTCTCCACTCAACATCATCACATCACATCACATCACAGATCATCAAATCACAAATCATCACATCATATCACATCACATCTCCACTCAACATCATCACATATCAGATCAGATCATCACATCACATAACATAACAGATCATCAAATCACAAATCATCACATCACAGATCATCAAATCACAAATCATCACATCATATCATATCACATCTCCACTCAACATCATCAAATCACACATCACAGATCATCAAATCACAAATCATCACATCATACCACATCACATCTCCACTCAACATCATCATATCTCAGATCAACACAGATCAGCAAATCACAGATCATCACATCACAGATCATCACATCACAAATCATCACATCACAGATCATCACATCTCAGATCACCACATCACAGATCACCAAATCAGAAATCATCAAATCACAAATCATCACATCACAGATCATCAAATCACAAATCATCACATCATATCACATCACATCAAATCACAAATCATCACATCAAAGGTCATCACATCACATCAAATCACAAATCATCACATCAGAGGTCATCACATCACAAATCATCACATCTCAGATCATAAAATCACAAATCATCACATAACAGATAATCACATCTCAGGTCATCACATCATAGATCATCACATCACGTCTCCACTCAACATCATCACATCTCAGATCAGCACTGATCATCAAATCGCAAATCATCACATCACAGGTCATCACATCACAAATCATCACATCTCAGATCATTGCATCACAGATCATCAAATCACAAATCATCACATCACAGATCATAAAATCACAAATCATCACATAACAGATAATAACATCTCAGATCATCACATCATAGATCATCACATCACGTCGTCACTCAACATCATCACATCTCATATCATCACATGTCAGTTCATCACATCACACCACAGATCATCAAATCACAGATCATCGCATCACAGATCATCAAATCACAGACCATCACATCACAGATCATCACATCTCAGATCATCACATCACAGATCATCACATCACAGATCATGAAATCACAGATCATCACATCACAAATCATCACATCACAGATCATCACATCACAGATCATAACATCACAGGTCATCAAATCAATAATCATCAAATAACAGATCATTACATCACAGATTATCACATCACAAATCATCTCATCACAGATCATCACATCATGTCTCCACTCAACATCATCACATCTCATATCATCACATGTCAGTTCATCACATCACAGATCATCACATCACAGATCATCAAATCACAAATCATCACATAACAGATCATCACATCACAGATCATCAAATCACAGATCATCACATCACAGATCATCACATCACATCACATCATAGATCATCACATCACAGATCATCACATCACAGATCATCACATCAAAGATCATCACATCACAGATCATCACATCACATCATAGATCATCACATCACAGATCATCAAATCACAGATCATCACATCACAGATCATCACATCACATCACAGATCATCACATCACAGATCATCACATCACATCATAGATCATCACATCACAGATCATCACATCACAAATCATCACATCAAAGATCATCACATCACAGATCATCAAATCACATCACATCACACCTCCGCTCAACATCAGCACACACCTGCTTGTGTTCCAGAGCTGGCCGAGGCCTTCAAGGAGTTTGATTACGATCAGGACGGCTATCTGAACTATAAGGATCTGGCCGAGTGCATGCGGACGATGGGCTACATGCCCACAGAGATGGAGCTGCTGGAGATCATCCAGCAGATCAAGATGAGGCGTCAGTATCTGTACACACTAATGTAATGAACTGAAGTATCATATATCAGCGTCTCAGGTCACCTGCTGTTTCTGTGTGTTCAGTTGGAGGTCTGATGGATTTCGATGATTTCTGTGAGTTGATGGGTCCCAGGATGATGGTGGAGACGGCGGATATGCTGGGACTCAAAGAGCTCAAAAGCTCCTTCTGTCAGGTACAAATACAACCACAAACACTCATATCAAGTTTGGGGTCAGTATGATTTATTAAAGGAAATTAATACTTTTGTTCACCAAGGACACATTAAATTGATCAAAAGTGTCAGTAAAGACATTTATAATGTTACAGTGGATTTCTATTTCAAATAAATGCTGTTCTTTTAAACTTTCTATTCATCTGTGAACCCTGAAAAATAAAATGCATCACGGTTTCCACAAAAATATTGTGCAGCACAACATTGATAATAATCATAAATGTTTGTTGAGCAGCAAATCAGCATATTATTATGATTTCTGAAGATCATGTGACACTGAAGACTGGAGTAATGATGCTGAAAATACAGCTTTGATCACAGAAATAAATTACAGTTTAACACATTCACATAGAAAACAGCTGATTTACACTGTAATAATATTTCACAATTTTACTGTATTTTTGATTTAATAAAGTAGCCTTGGTGAGCAGAAGAGACTTTCAAAAACATTAGCAAATCACAATGACCCTCATTGAGTGTTTTTACTGAGGGGTTTGTTTATATATCATTCACACTGATTTATAAACATTTTACTCCTAATACATGCTGAAAATGAGTTTGTTTTCTGTCTGTTGACATTATTATTTCTGATTTATGGAGTGCATCCAGTGCTGGACGTGTATGCAAATGAGTGCATATTTAATTAGATGCCTCATTTGCATATTTGAACATAACATTGCAGAAAACTTGTAATACAAAAAATGTTTGCATCAATCAATTGTAGTATGGTGAAATCTACTTTTATTTTTATTTTTTAACCCTATTCAGCTTTAAATGTAATTGAGCTGTGTGTGTTTGGTGTTTGTGGTCAGTTTGACATTGACGGTGATGGGAAGATCTCTCTGGACGAGATGAAGGAGGCTTTGAAGTCTCTGTTAGCAGAGAAACTCAAGAAAGGAGAGCTGGAGGAGATCCTGAAGGAGCTGGACCTGAACGGAGACGGAACCGTGGACTTCGACGGTGAGAGATCTGTTCCAACTGCAATGTAATATAATAACATGCTGAAATCATCACATCACAGATCATCAAATCACAAATCACACATCATATCACATCACATCTCCACTCAACAACATCACATCTCAGATCATCACATCACATCACAGATCATCACATCACGTCTCCACTCAACATCATCACATCTCATATCATCACGTCAGATCATCACATCACAGATTATCACATGTCAGATCATCACATCACATCACAGATCATCACATCACATATCATCACATCACGTCTCCACTCAACATCATCACATCTCATATCATCACATGTCAGATCATCACATCACAGATCATCACATGACAGATCATCACATCACAGATAATCAAATCACAAATCATCACACCATATCACATCACATTTCCACTCAACATCATCACATCTCAGATCATCACATCACGTCTCCACTCAACATCATCACATCTCATATCATCACATCACAGATCATCACATCACAGATCATCAAATCACAGATCATCACATCACAGATCATCACGTCAGATCATCAAATCATAAATCATCACATCACAGATCATCACATCACAGATCATCACATCACAGAACATCGCATGTCAGATCATCAAATCACAGATCATCACATCACAGATCATCAAATCACAGATCATCACATCACAGATCATCAAATCACAGATCATCACATCACATATCATCACATCACGTCTCCACTCAACATCATCACATCTCATATCATCACATGTCAGATCATCACATCACAGATCATCAAATCACAAATCATCACATCTCATATCATCACATGTCAGATTATCACATCACAGATCATCAAATCACAGATCATCACATGTCAGATCATCACATCACAGATAATCAAATCACAAATCATCACACCATATCACATCACATTTCCACTCAACATCATCACATCTCAGATCATCACATCACGTCTCCACTCAACATCATCACATCTCATATCATCACATCACAGATCATCACATCACAGATCATCAAATCACAGATCATCACATCACAGATCATCACATCACAGATCATCAAATAACAGATCATCACATCACAGATCATCACATGTCAGATCATCACATCACAGAACATCGCATGTCAGATCATCAAATCACAGATCATCAAATCACAGATCATCAAATCACAGATCATCACATCACAGATCATCAAATAACAGATCATCACATCACAGATCATCACATGTCAGATCATCACATCACAGATCATCACATCACAGATCATCAAATCACAGATCATCACATCACAGATCATCACATCTCAGATCATCACATCACAGATCATCACATCATCAGATCATCACATCACAGATCATCACATCACAGATCATCACATCACAGATCATCATAACATAATATAATATAATAACATGCTGAAATGGAAGCGTTCAGTGATCAGATGTGTGTGATGTGAATATGATTTGACTCTTTCAGAGTTTGCGATGATGCTGTCGGTGCGATAACACCCTCATCTTCTGATCCAACCGCAGACGATACGGGAAACATCTGGAAACATCTGGGAAACAAATCATAAAAGGCCAGTCATTTCTGTAATGAAAATGCAGTTTGCTCTACACGGACTAGATATTGGTCTTTATGGACTAATGCTAATAACTATAATACTTTAAATCTGTTCATTTTGTACATTGGTTCCTTTCTGTGAAATGAGTTCATGAATGTCTGGAAAAGTCCTAGAAATTAATTCTGGAAAAGTGCGATGCGCATGATTATAAAAGTGTGATTTCATCACAAACTAGATTTAGGTTGAAAAAACTCATCTGTAACATTTTTACATTTTCTAAATGATTTGTTAAAGCAATGCAGTGCGGTATGTAGATTTTAATGTAAAATACTGTATATGTGTCTGATTACACATCAGACACATATACAGTATTTTACAGTAAAATCACAGTCATCTACATACAGCACTGCATTTTTACTGTAAAATACTATATGTGTCTGATGTGTAAATGCATATAGATATTTTTATGCATAGACATTTGAACAAGTGTAACATTTTTTTTTTCAGTTTTGTTAATAAACAGTAAAAGTCTGAAAAAGCGTGAGAATTTATATAAACATAATAAAAAAACTGTTTTTTGAGAAGAGGATTGTAAACATGTTTTAAACGGCCTGAGAGATGAGACACACAGATAATGTAATAACTATATTTCTAAAGCATCAGAGTGTGAAACTCAAATAATGAGAACTTTACAGTGTTTTACTGTAGTGTAATCAGCAGACAGTGTCATGGAGGAA
>CM049839.1:1222465-1224965 GCA_027422415.1 Schizothorax lantsangensis | reverse complement strand
CGTCTGCAGTGTGCATGCAGTACACTCAGCACAAGCCTGATCTAGTGTGCTGTGTATGATGAGGTGGGGTTTACACCAGGTTCACACTTACTCCGTCTGCAGTGTGCATGCAGCACAAGCCTTAGGGGCGGGGCCAAGCTCAGTCACCGTTTTAGCCCCGCCCCCAAAATCCTGAACACAGAATTGGTGAAAAACTGTTTAACGGTTTAACCCCATAATTCAGTACTACATAGTTCAGAGTCTTTGTAATGTGTCTCAGCAATGCATTTGTAAACAATTCTCCGAATCCTCTTTACACAGACTGTACTGCGCTCGTTCACCGCTTCATCAGACAGTTAATGATGCGTGATTCACTTTCTCCGTCCGCTGACGTCATCACTATCCCCTTCGTTCCTGGTGTTTCTTGAGTGTTGTGTGAAGACGTGACGTTGCTGAAGCGAAGCTTGGTGTTAAAAGCGTTGCAGTATGTTTACACACACAGTCTGAGATGTTAAATAAGCTTCATCTAGTTAGTCTTAACTAGGTCAACGTGTGTTTGCCGTGTCCCGCCCTTTCTGGATTTTCCTCTTTGTCTGTGCGTCTCACGCTCGGGATTGTCTTTTGTTTAGCGTCTGATTCATGCATATTCATAAAACACAGTGTAAGAAACAAACACTGTAGGAAAGTTAGCAGTCGTTTCCTGACGGGATGTTTTAAGCTGGTTTCTTTAAGCCAAAATACACAACTAAATACAATGCATTATTCAAAATACAGGAAAATCACATGACTTTTTTTTTTTTTAAAGATTGCAATGAAGAACAGATTGCATTTCAACCCAAAATAGTGGGGTCCAAAAAAAAAAAAAATTAATAATAATATTTTTTTTTTGCCCAAAGTAGTAAAGAAGCTATATTTTGCTTTAAGTAAATGAAGCAAAGAAATTATATTTTTCTTAAAGTAAATGATTTGCCTGTTTTAGGCCCAAAGTGTTTGACTCTCATGATGTAGTACAGATAGTCACGTTAACTATGAGAATCACTGATTATAGATGTAGAACCATAGATTATAGGTGTTAGTTATGAGGAAATCTTCATTTTAGCTTCGTAAACCCCCGTGTTTTGCTCATATCTGCTTGTTTTGTGGTTTTGGGATGAAATGTGACATGATTAGGATGAGTGTGTTTCTTCATCAGGTTTGTAGAAATGCATCAGTGTCTCAGCAATGGATGCGCTGAAGTGAATGGGTGCCGTCAGAATGAGAGTCTGATACAAGCATCACAATAATCCACAGCACTCCAGTCCATCAGTTAACATCTGGAGAAGACAAAAGATGACACAAATACAGCACTAAGATGTTTATAACTAAAATACCATAGAGTTCATAATCCATAACTCTTCCTCCAGTGAAAAAGTGCTCTGGTCTGAATCAAGAGAGAAATCTGCATCAGATCAAAATGAATATGTGGCTGGATTTTGATGCGAGAGACAACAGCAGATGCTCTTTTTCACTGGTTATTATGGATTATGCCGGAAGTTAAAAACATATTTTATCAGCTGTTTGGACTCTCATTCTGACGGCACCCATTCACTGCAAAGCATCCATCCAAAGGGTGAACACATTTTTAGCCAAGCTATTCTTTTAATGTCAAATCCATAATGAATCACGCATGAAGATCTAATGATTGAGCACCAATATGAAATTAGATTTGTATTGTCAAAACCTGATTTTATGAAGAAATATGTGAATTATAAGCAGATCTACTGGTGCCATGTGGAGTCAGAAGGAGCTCTGTCTGGTTTAGGTGTGTTTTTGTCAGGTTTGACTCGTACGGCGCCTCTGGAGAGAGTGTTATTATCTGCTGTGTGTCACTGATCTCTCTTATAATCTGCTTTATCTGTCTTCACTTGTTCTTTCAGGACTTTTTCATCAGTGGGGAGCGTCCCCGGTGTCCCAAGGTAGGAGAAGTCTATTTCTGTCACGTCATTACGCTGTGACTGTGTTTGAGATCTGCTGCTGAACACTCATGTTATGTTTTATGATAATAATAGACCGAGCTGTGCACGGCTCACTGCACTTTCAGACCCCAGAGACACGATTGTTCATCAGTGATGTGTTAAATTGATCATAAGTGACAGTAAAGACATTCATAATGTTACTGTAGATTCAAATAAATGCTGTTCTTTTGAACTTTCTTTCTTTTCAACATTGATAATAATCATAAATGTGTGTTGAGCAGCAAATCAGCATATTATTATGATTTCTGAAGATCATGTGACACTGAAGACTGCAGTAATGATGCTGAAAATACAGCTTTGATCACAGAAATAAATTACAGTTTAACACATATTCACATAGAAAACAGCTGATTTACATTATAATAATATTTCACTGTTTTACTGTATTTTTGATCAAATAAATGCAGCTTCGGTGAGAAGAGACTTGAACCCAGATGCTTGAACATGATTATTCTATAGATTATTCTAGATGATGTTGTAACTGTATGTGTGTGTGTGTGACTCTG
>CM049839.1:1207465-1212465 GCA_027422415.1 Schizothorax lantsangensis | reverse complement strand
ATGAGGTTAATTTACTTGAGAACACAAATCATGTAAAGATAATATTTTACAGTCTATATCTTGAATTAAGTTTATTTCTCGAGTTTAATTTAGTTAATCTATTAAAATTAATAATTTTTATTAATCTATAAAAAAAAAAGTGGCATAATAAAAAAAAAATTGTATTATTAAAAAATACTTCTGAAGTAAATTGATTTTGTTTAAAGGTTTTAAAGGTGCTTTTCAAGATTATTACAGATAACGCAGTGTATAGAAATATGACTGATCTGATGGTTGTCAGTCAAATGCTCAAAAACAGCTCAGTGTTATTGATTGATTTATTTAATATGTGTATATATAGCTGTTTATATCAGTTTTGGTTATGCTAGTGCTTCAAGTTAAACTAAAAGACAGAGTATTGATGCCAATTATTATTCCACTGCTTGGTTTGTTTATGTGTCAGTAGTCATGTATGGGTTTGTGTATGTGTCAGTAGTCATGTATGGGTTTGTGTATGTGTCAGTAGTCATGTATGGGTTTGTGTATGTGTCAGTAGTCATGTATGGGTTTGTGTATGTGTCGGTAGTGATGTATGGGTTTGTGTATGTGTCCGTAGTCATGTATGGGTTTGTGTATGTGTCAGTAGTCATGTATGGGTTTGTGTATGTGTCGGTAGTGATGTATGGGTTTGTGTATGTGTCCGTAGTCATGTATGGGTTTGTGTATGTGTCAGTAGTCATGTATGGGTTTGTGTATGTGTCAGTAGTCATGTATGGGTTTGTGTATGTGTCAGTAGTCATGTATGGGTTTGTGTATGTGTCAGTAGTCATGTATGGGTTTGTGTATGTGTCGGTAGTCATGTATGGGGTTTGTGTATGTGTCAGTAGTCATGTATGGGTTTGTGTATGTGTCAGTAGTCATGTATGGGTTTGTGTATGTGTCGGTAGACATGTATGGGTTTGTGTATGTGTCAGTAGTCATGTATGGGTTTGTGTATGTGTCGGTAGTCATGTATGGGGTTTGTGTATGTGTCGTTAGTGATGTATGGGTTTGTGTATGTGTCCGTAGTCATGTATGGGTTTGTGTATGTGTCGGTAGACATGTATGGGTTTGTGTATGTGTCAGTAGTCATGTATGGGTTTGTGTATGTGTCAGTAGTCATGTATGGGTTTGTGTATGTGTCAGTAGTCATGTATGGGTTTGTGTATGTGTCGGTAGTGATGTATGGGTTTGTGTATGTGTCCGTAGTCATGTATGGGTTTGTGTATGTGTCAGTAGTCATGTATGGGTTTGTGTATGTGTCAGTAGTCATGTATGGGTTTGTGTATGTGTCAGTAGTCATGTATGGGTTTGTGTATGTGTCGGTAGTGATGTATGGGTTTGTGTATGTGTCCGTAGTCATGTATGGGTTTGTGTATGTGTCGGTAGTCATGTATGGGTTTGTGTATGTGTCGGTAGTCATGTATGGGTTTGTGTATGTGTCGGTAGTCATGTATGGGTTTGTGTATGTGTCAGTAGTCATGTATGGGTTTGTGTATGTGTCAGTAGTCATGTATGGTTCTGTGTATGTGTCAGTAGTCATGTATGGGTTTGTGTATGTGTCAGTAGTCATGTATGGGTTTGTGTATGTGTCAGTGGTCATGTATTGGTTTGTGTATGTGTCGGTAGTCATGTATGGGTTTGTGTATGTGTCGGTAATCATGTATGGGTTTGTGTATGTGTCAGTAGTCATGTATGGGTTTGTGTATGTGTCAGTAGTCATGTATGGGTCTGTGTATGTGTCAGTAGTCATGTATGGGTTTGTTTGTGTCAGTAGTCATGTATGGGTTTGTGTATGTGTCAGTAGTCATGTATGGTTCTGTGTATGTGTCAGTAGTCATGTATGGGTTTGTGTATGTGTCAGTGGTCATGTATTGGTTTGTGTATGTGTCGGTAGTCATGTATGGGTTTGTGTATGTGTCGGTAATCATGTATGGGTTTGTGTATGTGTCGGTAATCATGTATGGGTTTGTGTATGTGTCAGTAGTCATGTATGGGTTTGTGTATGTGTCGGTAGTCATGTATGTGTTTGTGTATGTGTCGGTAGTCATGTATGGGTTTGTGTATGTGTCAGTAGTCATGTATGGGTTTGTGTATGTGTCAGTAGTCATGTATGGGTTTGTGTATGTGTCAGTGGTCATGTATTGGTTTGTGTATGTGTCAGTGGTCATGTATGGGTTTGTGTATGTGTCGGTAGTCATGTATTGGTTTGTGTATGTGTCAGTGGTCATGTATGGGTTTGTGTATGTGTCGGTAGACATGTATGGGTTTGTGTGTGTGTCAGTAGTCATGTATGGGGTTTGTGTATGTGTCAGTAGTCATGTATGGGTTTGTGTATGTGTCGGTAGTCATGTATGGGTTTGTGTGTGTGTCAGTAGTCATGTATGGGGTTTGTGTATGTGTCAGTAGTCATGTATGGGTTTGTGTATGTGTCGGTAGTCATGTATTGGTTTGTGTATGTGTCAGTGGTCATGTATGGGGTTTGTGTATGTGTCAGTAGTCATGTATGGGGTTTGTGTATGTGTCAGTGGTCATGTATGGGGTTTGTGTATGTGTCAGTAGTCATGTATGGGGTTTGTGTATGTGTCAGTAGTCATGTATGGGTTTGTTTATGTGTCGGTAGTCATGTATGGGTTTGTTTATGTGTCGGTAGTCATGTATGGGTTTGTGTGTGTGTCAGTAGTCATGTATGGGGTTTGTGTATGTGTCGGTAGTCATGTATGGGTTTGTGTATGTGTCGGTAGTCATGTATGGGTTTGTGTATGTGTCGGTAGTCATGTATGGGTTTGTGTCAGTAGTCATGTATGGGTCTGTGTATGTGTCGGTAGTCATGTATGGGTTTGTGTATGTGTCAGTAGTCATGTATGGGTTTGTGTATGTGTCAGTAGTCATGTATGGGTCTGTGTATGTGTCAGTAGTCATGTATGGGTCTGTGTATGTGTCAGTAGTCATGTATGGGTTTGTGTATGTGTCAGTAGTCATGTATGGGTTTGTTTGTGTCAGTAGTCATGTATGGGTCTGTGTATGTGTCAGTGGTCATGTATGGGTTTGTGTATGTGTCAGTGGTCATGTATGGGTCTGTGTATGTGTCAGTGGTCATGTATGGGTCTGTGTGTGTGTCAGTAGTCATGTATGGGTTTGTGTGTGTGTGTCAGTGGTCATGTATGGGTTTGTGTGTGTGTCAGTGGTCATGTATGGGTCTGTGTGTGTGTCAGTAGTCATGTATGGGTTTGTGTGTGTGTCAGTAGTCATGTATGGGTCTGTGTATGTGTCAGTAGTCATGTATGGGTTTGTGTATGTGTCAGTAGTCATGTATGGGTTTGTGTGTGTCAGTAGTCATGTATGGGTTTGTGTATGTGTCAGTAGTCATGTATGGGTTTGTGTATGTGTCGGTAGTCATGTATGTGTTTGTGTATGTGTCAGTGGTCATGTATTGGTTTGTGTATGTGTCAGTGGTCATGTATGGGTTTGTGTATGTGTCGGTAGACATGTATGGGTTTGTGTATGTGTCGGTAGACATGTATGGGTTTGTGTATGTGTCAGTAGTCATGTATGGGTTTGTGTATGTGTCGGTAGTCATGTATGGGTTTGTGTGTGTGTCAGTAGTCATGTATGGGGTTTGTGTATGTGTCAGTAGTCATGTATGGGTTTGTGTATGTGTCGGTAGTCATGTATTGGTTTGTGTATGTGTCAGTGGTCATGTATGGGGTATGTGTCAGTAGTCATGTATGGGGTTTGTGTATGTGTCAGTAGTCATGTATGGGTTTGTGTATGTGTCGGTAGTCATGTATGGGTTTGTGTATGTGTCGGTAGTCATGTATGGGTTTGTGTATGTGTCAGTAGTCATGTATGGGTTTGTGTATGTGTCAGTAGTCATGTATGGGGTTTGTGTATGTGTCAGTAGTCATGTATGGGGTTTGTGTATGTGTCAGTAGTCATGTATGGGTTTGTGTATGTGTCAGTAGACATGTATGGGTTTGTGTATGTGTCGGTAGTCATGTATGGGTTTGTGTATGTGTCGGTAGTCATGTATGGGGTTTGTGTATGTGTCAGTAGTCATGTATGGGGTTTGTGTATGTGTCAGTAGTCATGTATGGGTTTGTGTATGTGTCGGTAGTCATGTATGGGTTTGTGTATGTGTCAGTAGTCATGTATGGGGTTTGTGTATGTGTCAGTAGTCATGTATGGGTTTGTGTATGTGTCGGTAGTCATGTATGGGTTTGTGTGTGTGTCAGTAGTCATGTATGGGGTTTGTGTATGTGTCAGTAGTCATGTATGGGTTTGTGTATGTGTCAGTAGTCATGTATGGGTTTGTGTATGTGTCAGTAGTCATGTATTGGTTTGTGTATGTGTCAGTAGTCATGTATTGGTTTGTGTATGTGTCAGTAGTCATGTATGGGTTTGTGTGTGTGTCAGTAGTCATGTATGGGTTTGTGTGTGTGTCAGTAGTCATATATGGGTTTGTGTATGTGTCAGTAGTCATGTATGGGTTTGTGTGTGTGTCAGTAGTCATGTATGGGTTTGTGTATGTGTCAGTAGTCATGTATGGGTTTGTGTATGTGTCAGTAGTCATGTATGGGTTTGTGTGTGTGTCAGTAGTCATATATGGGTTTGTGTATGTGTCAGTAGTCATATATGGGTTTGTGTGTGTGTCAGTAGTCATGTATGGGTTTGTGTGTGTGTCAGTAGTCATGTATGGGTTTGTGTATGTGTCAGTAGTCATGTATGGGTTTGTGTATGTGTCAGTAGTCATGTATGGGTTTGTGTATGTGTCAGTAGTAATGTATGGTTCTGTGTGCTGTAGAGGACATCGAGGTGCGGTTCTTCCAGGACTCGTGGGAGAGCAAGGGCTCCTTCTCTCAGGCTGATGTTCACCGGCAGGTGGCTATCGTCTTCCGCACGCCGCCCTACCGCGACGCTAACCTGACGGAGCCGGTGCGTGTGAAGATGCAGCTGCGCAGGCCGTCCGACCGCGAGGTCAG
>CM049839.1:1194965-1202465 GCA_027422415.1 Schizothorax lantsangensis | reverse complement strand
GAATGTACTTATTAAACTAAGAGGTCATTAACACTTTTAAAGGAGTATTACACCATTTTTGTCTAAACTGTAAATTTGTGTTTTGCTAAGTTTTCATTTGATGATATAATTAATCTGCTAAAGTGTAATTAACTGATAAAACATTGACAGTTTAATCATTCTTTTACTTGCTTGCCACCGATAATACATTTATCATAAATCCAGAAAAATTAAGACCATTTACTGAAAAACATCAAATAAAAGATTTCATAGGGCACGATTGTGTAAAAATGTTAATACATTATTAAAATATTATTATACAAATTGAAGTAAGCCATTAAAATGGACTCTAAAGGAAAACTACATTTGGGACCGAGAAGAATAAATAAAAACTGATTTCAAAATATACATATTTTTAAACTTATAATAAATTGTTATAAATTATCTATCTATATATAGATATAGATAGATAATTTAGAACAATTTATTATAAGAAAAAAAATAAAATGATATATATAATATAATTATTTGTTTTTTTACTTATATAATAAATTATTTTTTTTTACTCATAATAAATTGTTATAAATTATATATATATATACAAGTAAAAAAAAATAATATATAAATTGTTGCTTATTAAATTTCAAGGAATTAGACATGCTTTTTAAGCACTACTTTATTATTACAAAAATGGAATCCAATCATAAAAAAATAGAAAATCATAAAATTGAAAGTAACTCAAATTGATTTAATACATTTTTTTCTTGTAATTCTGACTTTTCTCGTAATTTTGAGCTTATATCTCACAATTCTGATTTTTTTTCCTCATAATTCTGACATTTTTTTTCTTGTAATTCTGACATTTTTTTCCTCATAATTCAGACATTTTTTTCCTCATAATTCAGACATTTTTTTCTTGTAATTCTGACATTTTTTTCTCATAATTCAGACATTTTTTTCCTCATAATTCAGACATTTTTTTCTTGTAATTCTGACATTTTTTTCTTGTAATTCTGTCTTTTTTTCCCTCATAATTCAGACATTTTTTTCTCATAATTCTGACATTTTTTTCTTGTAATTCTGACATTTTTTTCCTCATAATTCAGACATTTTTTTCTCGTAATTCTGACATTTTTTTCTTGTAATTCTGTCATTTTTTTCTTGTAATTCAGACATTTTTTTCTTGTAATTCTGACATTTTTTTCTTGTAATTCTGTCTTTTTTTTCCTCATAATTCAGACATTTTTTCCTCATAATTCTGACATTTTTTTCTTGTAATTCTGTCATTTTTTTCTTGTAATTCAGACATTTTTTTCTCGCAATTCTGACATTTTTTCTTGTAAATACATAAATGTACGTAAGCCATTAAATAATAAATCCAGAAAAATTAAGACAATTTACTGAAAAACATAAAATAAAAGATTTCATAGGGGACTATTGTGTAAAAATGTTAATACATTATTAAAATGTTATTATAAATATGTAAGTAAGCCATTAAAATGGACTCTAAAGGAAAACTAAATTTGGGACCGAGAAGAATAAATAAAAACTGATTTCAAAATAAATTTTCTTATTAAATTTCAAGGAATTGGACATGCTTTTTATTACAAAAATGGAATCCAATAATAAAAAAATAGAAAATCATAAAATTGAAAGTAACTCAAATTGATTTAATACATTTTTTTCTTGTAATTCTGACATTTTTTTCTTGTAATTCTGACTTTTCTCGTAATTTTGAGCTTATATCTCACAATTCTGATTTTTTTTCCTCATAATTCTGACATTTTTTTTCTTGTAATTCTGACATTTTTTTCTCATAATTCAGACATTTTTTTCCTCATAATTCAGACATTTTTTTCTTGTAATTCTGACATTTTTTTCTTGTAATTCTGTCTTTTTTTTCCTCATAATTCAGACATTTTTTTCTCATAATTCTGACATTTTTTTCTTGTAATTCTGACATTTTTTTCCTCATAATTCAGACATTTTTTTCTCATAATTCTGACATTTTTTTCTTGTAATTCTGTCATTTTTTTCTTGTAATTCTGTCTTTTTTTTCCTCATAATTCAGACATTTTTTTCTCATAATTCTGACATTTTTTTCTCATAATTCTGACATTTTTTTCTTGTAATTCTGTCTTTTTTTTCCTCATAATTCAGACATTTTTTCCTCATAATTCAGACATTTTTTTCTTGTAATTCTGTCATTTTTTTCTTGTAATTCAGACATTTTTTTCTTGTAATTCTGTCTTTTTTTCTCGCAATTCTGACATTTTTTCTTGTAAATACATAAATGTACGTAAGCCATTAAATAATAAATCCAGAAAAATTAAGACAATTTACTGAAAAACATAAAATAAAAGATTTCATAGGGGACTATTGTGTAAAAATGTTAATACATTATTAAAATGTTATTATAAATATGTAAGTAAGCCATTAAAATGGACTCTAAAGGAAAACTAAATTTGGGACCGAGAAGAATAAATAAAAACTGATTTCAAAATAAATTTTCTTATTAAATTTCAAGGAATTGGACATGCTTTTTATTACAAAAATGGAATCCAATCATAAAAAAATAGAAAATCATAAAATTGAAAGTAACTCAAATTGATTTAATAGCACCCAAAATGTCATTTTTGTTCAACTTTAATAAATTGTTTGTTAATTTCAATGAATCAGACAAGCTTCGTGGTTACTAAAATGTAATTTATCATTGAAACAGGATCCAGAAAGCAGCAGGATTATCCCTAAATCACTATGAGCACTAGTAAGTGGTCTTGTTTATCTAGATGTTGAGTTCAAAGCATCTCGTTCTCTGTCAGTCTCGTCTTTTATTGTGTGCTGGTTTATTCTGGTGATCCGTTACACACATTATTGATGAGTAAATCTGACAATACCTGGCCGTTTGTGCCAAACCCAGCACTGACAGCTCTCAGAAGAGAACATGTAAATATCCCTGAAGAGGAGCTGACTGTGTGTGAAGGAGTTCAGTAGAGCGTTAATGCAGTACTCTTGTATTTGTAGGCAGTCATGTGACTGCAGGCTCGTTAAGCAGCACAATCGTTATCGCTCCGCTTGCATGGGAAGAGAGGCGACCGCTTCTGTTTTGTGGCCTTGCTGCAGTTAAACCTCCATTTGTACAAATTAAATATGCTTTTGTGCTATTATTTGAGCTGTAATAAATGCATTTACAGTTCTGCCTTAGTTCTGAGTTTACGTCAGGTTGATGAAAAATAAATAAATACTGCAATAAATCTTGCAATTGACTTGTCTCGTCATTTTGAGCAATTCTTGCAATTCTATTTTTCTCGTAATTATGAGTTTACATCTCACAGTTCTGAATTTTCTTGTAATTCTGACTTTTCTTGTAATTCTGAATTTTCTTGTAATTCTGACTTTTTTTCTTGTAATTCTGAATTTTCTTGTAATTCTGACTTTTTTCTCGTAATTCTGACTTTTTTCTTGTAATTCTGAATTTTCTTGTAATTCTGACTTTTCTTGTAATTATGAATTTTCTTGTAATTCTGAATTTTCTTGTAATTCTGACTTTTTTTCTTGTAATTCTGAATTTTCTTGTAATTCTGACTTTTCTTGTAATTCTGACTTTTTCTTGTAATTCTGACTTTTTTCTTGTAATTTTCTCTTGTAATTCTGACTTTTCTTGTAATTCTTTTTCTTGTAATTCTGACTTTTTCTTGTAATTCTTGTAATTCTTGTAATTCTGAATTTTCTTGTAATTCTGACTTTTCTTGTAATTCTGACTTTTTCTTGTAATTCTGAATTTTTTCTTGTAATTCTGAATTTTTTCTTGTAATTCTGAATTTTCTTGTAATTCTGAATTTTTTCTTGTAATTCTGACTTTTTTCTTGTAATTCTGACTTGTAATTCTGACTTGTAATTCTGACTTTTCTTGTATTTTTTTCTTGTAATTCTGAATTTTTTCTTGTAATTCTGACTTTTTTTGTAATTCTGTAATTCTGACTTTTTCTTGTAATTCTGAATTTTCTTGTAATTCTGAATTTTCTTGTAATTCTGATTTTTTTCTTGTAATTCTGACTTTTTTCTTGTAATTCTGACTTTTCTTGTAATTCTGAATTTTCTTGTAATTCTGACTTTTTCTTGTAATTCTGACTTTTCTCGCAATTCTGAGTTTACCAGTTTTTCTGATATTTTTCTAGTGATTTTCAGTTTCTCACAATTCAGATTTTTCTCATAATTCTCAGTTTACATCTCGTAATTCATTTTTTTTTGTAATTATGAGTTTACATCTTGCTGTTCTGATTTTTTCTTGTAATTCTGAGTTCTCACAATTCTGATTTCTTTCCTATAACTTTGTTTACAACTTGCAAATCTGTTTTTATTTCCATTTCTGATTTTTTTCTTGTAATTTTAAGTTTACATCTCACAATTCTGACATTTCTTGTTTTCTGACTTTTTCTGGTAATTTTCAGTTTAAATCTGAAATATTTTTTTTTTTTTTTTGTAATTATGAGTTTAATTCAATTCAATTCTGTTTACATCTCGCTGTTCTGATATATATATATATTGTAATTCTGGGTTTTTCTTGTTATTCTGAGTTCACTATTCTGATTTCTTTCCTATAATTTTGTTTACATCTCAATTCAGACTTTTCACATTATTCACAACATTGTTCCTCATAATTCGGCGTGCGGTGCAGATCTCTCGTTTTGATTCGAGGAGGACCTGTGTTGTGCACAAACAAAACAGGCTTTTGTCTTCTTATGTGAGCTGCAATGAATGCGAGCAACTGCTATATCTCACAGAGAAACACCGTTTGAAACGTCCTGGATTTATTTGGCAAAAGGAACGAATGAACAAAACCAACCTTGTCAAATATAAAAAAGATGCTTAAAAGGAAAAACTCAAAAAAAGCCCTTCAACATTCGGGCTTGTCTTCACATGCGGTCATCGCTGGACGTCGGCAACACAACAGAGAGGAACGTAAAGGAGAACGAGCAGAGCTTCACGTCACCTCCTGGTTGGTGACCTTGTTGATGATGTGCGAGCGGCGAGGAACGCTCTCCAGGTCGAACCTGCTCTCGTAGATGGTGGGGCAGATCTTCCAGCGGTTGTTGCGGTAGATGCCCAGGTACGAGTAGACGTCGGGTTTGTAGTACAGGACGCACTTGACGCCGGCGGCGCGGATGGCGGAGTCCAGACGCACCACCTGCTCCTCGTCGGTGAAGTTCTGGTTGTAGACGCAGATGACGTGCCTGGCGTCGGAGCGCGGGTCTCTGGGACTCACTTTGGCCGAGTCGATCTTGCCGTCGAGCGCGGCTCTGGCGATGCTCTCCCAGGCGCGGTCCACTTTGAAGCCCGTGTCCAGATGCATCAGCCACTTGCCGTCGAGCACGCTGTGATTGAGCGCCAGCTCTCTGATGGTGTGGAAGCTGAGGCTGCGCCCGCTCTCCAGCAGCGTCTCCCAGCCGTCCTGCAGACCCTCCACGTCTCCGGCGTCGTCACAGTACTGCGGCCCGCGCACCGCGATCCAGCCCACCGGGCCCCCGGCCCCGTGACGACTGACCTGCGAGGGCCGGTTGGACTCCAGCCAGCCGCTGAACTCGGCGCGGGGCGTCTTGCGGGCGTCGAGGACGATCCAGGGGTCCATGTCGGCAGCCATGGATTCAGCGGCGTAGTCCTCGGCCGAGAGATGCTCGTCCTCCGCCATAATGAGCGTCACTTCTCTCTCTATACAGCTCTCAACTCTGACACAAAATACACATAAAACAGCTCAATGCAAAGCAATAATCCCCAAGAAGCTGTGAATGTATAACAGCTAAGAGGCGTTGTTCACTGTAAACCACGGCTTCACGTGGATTATTGCTTTTATATAACAGTTATTCCATATACACAGTAAGGTTTCACAATATAAGTGTAATGATATTAATAAAAACAGTATTCTTCCACCAAACAATGTAGTTCCTCAGAAACAGCTGTGGTTGCCGAGCAACACACAAACGTAAACAAAGGTGTTTGTTACTTTGTAATTTGAACGTGGCTCGACCAATCAGAGTCAAGGACCGGAACTCTGCTTTATAAAGGACTTCTGATCATCTGATCGCACAGATACTGTTTAAACTGAGCTGGACGATAACATCACTGAATCAATGATGAACTGACTAACTGAAAATTGAGTGTTTAATCTTGTCATTTTGCATTATTAACACTATTTTGATATTGTAAAGCTGCTTTGACACAATCTGTATTGTTAAAAGCTGTATAAATAAAGCTGACTTGACAGAACTGTTGGTTAGCATCTCTTAATGTTGACCTTTTCTCACACTTATAGAGAATTATACCTTTTTTTCTCATCATTTTGAGTTTGCATCTCACAATTTATACTTTTATTAATGCATTTGCATATTTATATCAGTTTGCATCTCACAATTTATACTTTTATTAATGCATTTGCATATTTATATCAGTTTGCATCTCACTTGAGTTTACGTTGCACACATTTGACTTTCTTGCAACTGTTAATTTATATCCCACAATTGTGATTTTTCCCTTTGAATTCTGACTGAACATATTGCATTTGTTTTCTGTTTGCGTCGCATAATTAAAATTAATATCTCTCTCTCTCTCACAGGTGTGCTGTGTCTCTCTATCAGTGTTTATATTATCAGCTCTTCACTGATGCGCTAAACCACATACTTCATCACAAACCCAACTATGTTCACTGTCGCATTAAACGTATCAAAAGTGCAAAATTCTCACTCTGTTGTGTGTTTTTGTAGCAAAACTCTGCTGAGTCACTGCGGCTCTCATCCGCTTTCCGTCTCAACACTTCCGGTTTCCGCTTCTTCTTCTTCTACTACTGCTTCTCAGTTGTAGTTTTCTGTTCATTTCCGCCACCTCCCGTGATGGAGCGCGAAGCGCTTGCGTTTAAGTAAAATAAAAATAATATTTATTATGTATCTTTGACTGAATAACTATTATAAAAACGTGTTTTTTATTTTTATTTTAAGTAGTTTCGGTTTCCGACTTTGTAACTGTATTTAAACACCCGGAAGCACAAAAGGCACCGTAAAGCAGCGAGACCTCGCGCAGCGAGAAATCCACCGTAAAATGCCGATAAATATCGCATAAACGCACGGACGGTGATCAGTGATGGCGCTTTAATCGTTTTACCGACGGACCTGCGGGAATCCAGCGAGTTTATCCTTCATATTTATTGAGTTTGACAGCAGACTGCGACGGAACCGAGCCGGAGCCGCGTTTGTGCGCCGAGATGCCGAGCAAAAAGAAGAAATACAACTCCAGATTTCCTCCGGTGAGACCGACACACCTCAGCACACACAACCGAGCAAACACACGAGCTTCTGGCGAACGTTACGCGCTTTATTAGAGGAGAAGCGCGCGCTCGGTTTACCTCAGACAGTTAGCCGCTAACTTAGCTAGCTAAAACCGGTGTGTTTTCTGAAGAATCCGCTGTAATCTGGGGTTTAATCTTAGTCTGTATATCAATCTGTGACGTGAGGGAGTGTATTCCATCATATT
>CM049839.1:1172465-1177465 GCA_027422415.1 Schizothorax lantsangensis | reverse complement strand
AGTTTAATGAAGCGTTCTGTCTTCAGTAGTTTAATGAAGCGTTCTGTCTTCAGTCAGTAGTTTAATGAAGCGTTCTGTCTTCAGTAGTTTAATGAAGCGTTCTGTCTTCAGTCAGTAGTTTAATGAAGCGTTCTGTCTTCAGTAGTTTAATGAAGCGTTCTGTCTTCAGTCAGTAGTTTAATGAAGCGTTCTGTCTCTGTCGTTCTGTCTTTATTCAGTAGTTTAATGAAGCGTTCTGTCTTCAGTAGTTTAATGAAGCGTTCTGTCTTCAGTCAGTAGTTTAATGAAGCGTTCTGTCTTCAGTCAGTAGTTTAATGAAGCGTTCTGTCTTCAGTCAGTAGTTTAATGAAGCGTTCTGTCTTCAGTCAGTAGTTTAATGAAGCGTTCTGTCTTTATTCAGTAGTTTAATGAAGCGTTCTGTCTTCAGTCAGTAGTTTAATGAAGCGTTCTGTCTTCAGTCAGTAGTTTAATGAAGCAGTAGTAGTTTAATGAAGCGTTCTGTCTTCAGTCAGTAGTTTAATGAAGCGTTCTGTCTTTATTCAGTAGTTTAATGAAGCGTTCTGTCTTCAGTCAGTAGTTTAATGAAGCGTTCTGTCTTCAGTCAGTAGTTTAATGAAGCGTTCTGTCTTCAGTCAGTAGTTTAATGAAGCGTTTCTTCGTTCATCAGTAGTTTGATGTGAAGTGTAATTAGTGAGATTTGATGTTAAGGTTCAGTGATAACTGAGAGATTCTGGTTAAAACACGAATCAGGTTATAGTATATGCTAGAAAGATTTTTTGAATAAACGATGTGCCCAAACCCTTAAAATGTTCAGTTATGAATTATGTGATTGTTTGTGAATGTTACCGCTTCACACAACACTTCGCCGTCAGTGAAGACAGATCGTTTTCTTGATGCTAGAAGCTTGGCTTGATTGTGATGTTTGTCCTGCGAGAGGATTTTGTGTCCTATAATCACAATTTTGAAGATTTCGCACCCAAACGTTGCTTATTGTCCGTCTGCGGTCCAAAGTCTGAGCGTCTGGATGTTTTCCAGATGAGCGCGAGGACAGAAGATCACTTTACAGAGGAATCAAACCAAGCCGATTTCAACCGTATCGTGCGTTTCAAAGCAGCTTTACAGAAAATCATGATCTTAATGTTTATAATATCTTCATACCTTGAAGCAGATTAGAGCTGGACGCTAATATAGTTACATTATGTTATGATATAAACAAGCACACTGTTGAGATTTGCTGTATACATAGCTTTATGTGACTCAACTGTATTTAGACACAGGTACAGTTGTATATACTTAAATATCTGACTTGATATATTGAGCTGATAATATAGTTATATTTTGCAGTGATGTATAGAGTGTTTTATATATGTTGTAATCATGGGAAATGAAGTCAGATCTCATGTCATCTGTGTTGATCTCAGATCTGTTCAGAGTAAAGCTGTGTTAAATCTGGCTAATGTGTGATTTGTAATATATGATAGTATAGCAGATTAATCATCACATCTGCCGTGGGTTTTATTGACATGTATTTCTACACTTCTTTTGCATGCTTTATGCTTGTTTGTCAATTAATCAATTTTAAGATTCTTATTTGTCTTGTTTCTAGTCAAAATATCTAAAAAATATTTACTAGATATACAAAATTACATAAAATATTTAGTCTTGTTTCCTTGGGAAAAAAATTTAAATTAAGTTAATTTTGTTTAAAACAAGTAAAATTATCATAAAACTTGTTTTAAGCAAAATGCACTTAATTTAGTTTTTTTCCCCCATGAGACAAGACTAAATATCTTGCATCTTTTTGCTTATTTATTAAATGCATCTAGATTTAAGATTTTTTAGATATTTTGACTAGAAACAAGAGAAAAATACTAAGTAAGATAATCCTTTTTTTTGCAGTGTATAAATTACTGAATCTTAAGGAACATTTAGTTCTTAAATCTTCTGAAATGACCAAATTTAATTATTTAAATTTTAATATAGTTACACTGCAAAGAATGCTTTTCTTACTTAATTTTGCATTTTTTTTTTAAAAAATGTCTTGTTTCCAGAAAAAACAAGTCAAAATTAAGTGAGTTTTTGCTTAGAATGAGCAAAATAATGTTATTTCAAACATTAATTTTGACTTGTTTTTCTGAAAACAATACAATCATTTTTACTTGTCTAAAAATTCCTTATTGATTTAAGAATTGTTAGATATTTTGGCTGTAAGAAAAGCATTTACTGCAGTGTATTTGGGCTAAATATGCTTTAGTATTATCTTTACATTTTGTTTTTAACGTGCATTGTATTTACTTTTTAGTTGTTTTTTTGTTATTATTAATTTAGTGTTTTAAAAAATATATATATAGTTAATAATTATAATTTTTGTTTCCAGTTAAACTGCAAGAAAAAGCTATAATGGTACATCAATGACACACATTTCATTTTCATAACTTCACACACAAATCCAAGAATTGCACACAAAATGCAAAACACCTCACATCTCATGCAAAACAAAGCACTGCGTTCAAAACATCACAAACACACATTTGCAAACACCTTTGCCACAATATTAATTCCTGTTAGATTTGTGTGTGTTGTGTTTTGCAAAAAGTGTTTATGAAAGTGCAAACCGAGTCAAAGGCTGATAATTAGTGTCTGGTTTTGCAGATTTGGTGTGTGTTTGAGTGACAGCTTTCAGAAACTGTGTGACGAGGACAGATTTAGTGTGTAAAGTAACACTGGGTTTGGTGAGTCAACGATGACTTTTACATCTGCGTGTCTAAAGCTTGATATATGAATGTTTTAATTGTTCATGCGCAGAATATGGGCCGTTTCTTCATCGTGCATGCGTTAAACTGATCTGTGCTGCACACTGAAGGGTTTTAGGGTCAAATCTGTGATCTTTAGTTCTGTTGCAAGCCTTCGTGTTCGTCCTGGTTGGCGTGATTTGTCATGCTTCTCTTTAAAGGCTCTTTAGTTTAGACACTGCAGTTTTGCACATGCACGTGTAAATGTGATTTATGACTTTAGCTTTTTTTTAGATGTTTGGTGATATTGCAGTTTTATTTTAGTCAAATCGTCCATCCCTACTACATAGACAGCTCCCTTCTTAGGCAGCATCTGATGAGACACTATGTTGCTGCTTGACTCTGTGACACGCTCTGTGTTGTATGTATGAAGCGCTGTGTATATTCACAGGTGACTGGATTCGATTGATTGACTAGTGATTGGGTAGAATTGTGAGAGGATGGTTTGGGGGGTTTGGGTGGGTGCTATGGTGTCTATGTGGTGTGTTGCTAGGGTGGTTTGCTGTGGTTGTTGGTGGTTGTGGGGCTTCATGTTGGGTGTTACGTGGGTGTGCTGGGAATGGGCCTGTGTGTTTGGGCTGTTGGTGGGGCGTTGGTGTCAGGGGTGATTGGTGGTTGGTATGGGGGGTGTGGAGTGGTTACTGGCAGTTGGTTGGATGGTTGGCTGTGTTGCGTTGTGTTGCTATGTGTGTGTTGGGTGATTGCTCCAGGGGTGTTGCTATGTGGTTTGGGTGGGCTAGGACATTGCTATGTGGTTGCTAGGGCTGTTGCTATGTGGTTTGCTGGTGGCTATGTGTGTGGGCGGTGTTGTTATGTATGTGTTGGGTGATTGCTATGTGGTTTGGGTGGTTGGTGGGGCGTTGCTATGTAGTTTGGGTGATTGCTGGGGTGTTGCTATGTGGTTTGGGTGGTTGGTGGGGCGTTGCTATGTAGTTTGGGTGATTGCTGGGGTGTTGCTATGTGGTTTGGGTGGTTGGTGGGGCGTTGCTATGTGGCGTGGGTGTTGCTAGGGTGTTGCTATGTTGTTTGGGTGATTGCTGGGGTGTTGCTATGTGGTTTGGGTGTTGCTAGGACATTGCTATGTGGTTGCTAGGGCGTTGCTATGTGGTTTGGGTGGTTGGTGGGGCGTTGCTATGTAGTTTGGGTGATTGCTGGGGTGTTGCTATGTGGTTTGGGTGGTTGGTGGGGCGTTGCTATGTGGCGTGGGTGTTGCTAGGGTGTTGCTATGTTGTTTGGGTGGTTGGTGGGGTGTTGCTATGTTGTTTGGGTGGTTGGTGGGGCGTTGCTATGTGGTTGCTAGGGTGTTGCTATGTAGTTTGGGTGATTGCTGGGGCATTGCTATGTGGTTTGGGTGGTTGGTGGGGCGTTGCTATGTTGTTTGGGTGGTTGCTGGGGTGTTGCTATGTGGTTTGGGTGTTGCTAGGGTGTTGCTATGTTGTTTGGGTGGTTGGTGGGATGTTGCTATGTTGTTTGGGTGGTTGGTGGGGCGTTGCTATGTAGTTTGGGTGGTTGGTGGGGCGTTGCTATGTTGTTTGGGTGGTTGCTGGGGCGTTGCTATGTGGCGTGGGTGTTGCTAGGGTGTTACTATGTTGTTTGGGTGGTTGGTGGGGCGTTGCTATGTGCTTTGTAGAGTGTAGACACAGAGCGACTGAGAGCTTCGTCTTCTTCAGAGTCGAGCAGGAAGCTGTTAGACGTCAGCGCTGCTTCTGAAGTGTTTCTGTGTGACTCGAGGGTGAAACAGGAACACGGTTTAGGAGTGAAACTCTCAGTTACTCAGCTTGTGATGTGAGTTTGGGGCGGGCCGAGTGCTGATGAATGAGCCGGAGATGAGGATGTTTGACTCAAACACAGGCCTGAATCCACCTAAAGAGAGAGAGAGAGAGAGAGAGAGAGAGAGATTGTGTTCACACTGTGATCTGAATCAGACGGAAACAGAACTGCACTTCCTAACAGAATGCTCCAAATACACAGATATACGGACAGTGTTCTACAACAAAATACAGCAGATCCATCCCACATTTAAAACTCTTCCAGACCAGGAGAAACTAGCGTATCTGCTCGGAGAACACAAGAGCTGCTGTGTGTTTGCTGCTCAATATGTGTCTCTCTGTCACCACAGAAGAGAAGACACTCCACCTGCCCTGAGCTGATGCTCCCAGCACATCTATTATATTAAACCATATTACTCTGTTATATTACTTACATGTA
>CM049839.1:1152465-1167465 GCA_027422415.1 Schizothorax lantsangensis | reverse complement strand
CAGCTTTTAGTTAAATATTGAGTTATGCATATTCAAATTAAGGTAATCACTTCAGCTTTTGAAAATAATATGATGTAATTACAATAACATACAAGTAAATATATTTGGCACACAAAATGAGAGAAACTCTCTTATTCACCATTTATGAATGACAATGACGTCTCCTTTTGTAAGTCATATGAATAAGAAAACAAAATAAAGGTAAGTGATAAGATGCTATATTTTTGGATAAACTATGTTATTCACTACATAATCTCTCTTAAAGTACCTTATAGGTAGGGCTGGGCGATATGAGCAAAAATTCATATCTCGGTATTTTTTGGTTGATTTGCGGTATATATCTCGGTATTTTGTATTTGGAATAAACAAAGTGAATGTTATGCATATATTATGTGCAAAAAAAGTGTTAAAATCACATAACATTCTAACATTGTAATATAAAAACAGAAGTTAAATTTACTAAACTAAAAAATTAAAGTAAAGTAGCTCAGACTAATTGAGTAAAAAGGCTGTTTTGATTTATTTCCCCATTACAGTTACTTTACAGTTAGTGCTATCATACACATACACTTACTAGTAGGTTTAAAATTCTACATGTGCCACATTTATATTGTCCAACTACAAATATTTCAGAAAAGTGTATATTATAGTCAGAGTTATTGCGCTCCGTCTGTTTGGCGCTCGTTCTGAATGAAGTCTGTGAAGTTTAGCGGAGAATCACAAAGCAGAAGCTCATGCACTTCTCACAGCAACATGAACATATTTCCATGGCTTTCTAACATTTACAGACGGAGATTATACCTGTGAAATGTAAGTTATGCATTTAGGAAAAGAGCACATAGCTCAAAACAGCCCGTCTCTGTCAGCGGCACATGCAGTCTTTCTGTCCAAGCATCCGACGGCGAGCCGCTTTAAACTCAAACTATAAACTATAAGCTACTGTACTTTACGAGTTTTTTAAAGCCCTTCTTATAAAGCTTGTCACATGTTTAGAACAAAGTGTATTATGCATATCTGTGTCCTCCTCCCTATAGATATTTTTCCGGATGCGCTCGTATCAAACTCGATATTAACAGTATTGCTTCATACCGTATCGCCTATAAACAATATATCGATATATCATACAAACTCGATATACCACTTATAGGGATATGATAATCAAAACAGTCCTAAGCTAGATCAAGCTTTCCGAACTATCATGTTAATAAAATAATATTTTCCCACTTTTATCATTAGCTATATCTCCACACTGGAGAGCTGCTTTATAACAGAAAATCAACTGAAAGCGACACTGAGTCTGGTTTTTCATGTTTAATGCTGTACACCTGCTTGATTTAAGTCTATCTGTTGCATAAAGTACTGTATAAATAAACATGACGTGACCGGACTTTACCGGAGGACCGAACAAACATCACATGGCTGTAATCAGATGCTTTCTGAACCGCTGCTTTCTCACCGCTGTCAGTTTTTGTTGTTTATTTCGTTATTGAGAGAAATGCAGCATATATTTACATATTCTTCAGGTTTATTCTATTCTTTATATCATGCAATTATGAGAAAAAGTCAGAATTGTGAGATAAAAAGTCACAATAACCTTTTTTATGTTTTATTCAGTGGCGGAAAAGGGCTTCCATACATATGAGATCCAACGACTACTCCACGACAAAAATATTTTTTAATGTTGACATTGATGATAATGTTGACTAATCGTTTCAGCACTACTTTGATTAGTGACCTAAAATAGTGCCAGATTTATATAGATTCTAATAGATTTTTTTATTGAATTAATTAATTATTTTAAAAAGTAGGTGTAATTTTATTTGTATTTATTTTTTATCATTTAATGAAAAAAACTGTATTTATAATTAACATTTATCCAGAGGCGGACAAAGTACACAACTCCATTACTTGAGTGAAAGTACAGATACTGCTGGTCAAATGTTACTCCATTACAAGTGAACGTTGTAAAGACCGATATTACCTTAAGTAAAAGTACAGAAGTACTTAAGTACCAAAAGTTCAATGCACAGTTTTATTATTGTTGTACGTAATGCTTGCAATACATCTGAAGCAACTTACAATACATTACACCTACTGAATACACTGACTAGCTTGTAGTATCTGTGGAATAAAGAGCTTTTAGATTGTTAAAAACCTATGGGGAAATATATATATATTTAACACCCCTCCCCACCCCCACAAAAGCAGGATGGTGGTGATCGCACGTTACTTTAAAAAAGTAATTAGTTATAGTTACTAGTTAGTTCTCACAAATAGTAACTGAGTTACATCATTATAAAAGTAACTAATTACCAGGGAAAGTAACTATTGTGTTACTTTTTATTTTTAAATGTTAAAATGTCAAATAACTTGGATGCTCCCAATATTAAATATGTTAAATGAATGAAATGGACACTAAATAGAATAAATTATTATTATAAAACATTGTACATTAATCAACACTATTTATCTACTGACACTTAGCATCAGTTAGTCAAGCATTATAATATGATATTATGATAATTTAGCATTATATGATGATAGATCTTTAGTAATTAGAATAACCAAGTATGAATTCATATTTGTCATGTTGACTGAACTTAGGACTGGTGCTTAAGATATTGTTAAAGAGTCCAAAAAATTGATAAGATAACAAAACTACTACGAATTATACCACTAATAACAATATAAAACACACTAAGGATAAAAGAGCTGCTGGGTTCATGAATATTAATCACGTAGTCTGCGTTCGCTCGAATTGATTTGCTGAAATCAAAACAGGGATGATAATAGGTGAGCGCCGGCCAATGAGATTGTCGTTTGCGCATTAGCTCCGCCCACTAGCAGAGAACCCGTCAGTTCTTAAAAGCTGAAGAATTCCAAAGAAACTCCGTTATTTTGACACGAAAACACAACAAAGAATATCGTTTACATGTAGCGCGTCAATTCTGCATGTTATGAAAGACTCTCTCGCTCTGCGTGTGTGTGTGTGTGTGTGTGTGTGTGTGTGTGTGCGTGCGTGCGTGCGTGCGTGTGAGTGTGAGTGTGAGTGTGAGTGTGAGTGTGAGTGTGTGTGTGTGGTGTGCGTGCTTCACACTAGAGTTTACGGTACGTCAAATACAGCTACACTGCGCATCCATTCAGATGAACTGAAAAATAAAATGATAATAACATTATAATAAATTATAGTAACGCTGCATTTTATTGTCAGTAACGGTAACGGCGTTGTAACGGGGGAAACAGTAATTAGTTTGATTACTCGTTACTGAAAACCATAACGCCGTTTATTTATAACGCCGTTATTCCCATCACTGCACATGTGTAGCCATTCATCCACATTTAAACAGAGTAGACAGTGAAATTGCTGTAAATACAGAGTGATGAGGAAGAAAAAAAATCAAACCTGCTTTAAATCCCAGCAACACAACTGTAGCTGTATAACTTTACTACAGCAACACTGCTTTAACAAAAAAGCAAAACAGCAAGATTATTTGACATCAAAACAAAAATGCGGTCTAATCTCTCTCGTGGTACTTTGCAGTGCTGCTTTAATTCAAACACCTGTGTTTTATTAGCAGACGCACAACAGTTCTTCTGTGGCTTTATAGCTAATATTTTCACTTACACAATTTAGCAAAATCAGACAATATTGCGTCTAATACATACCACAATATTAACTTATTATTGAATATATATTGTTGTAAATAAATATCACATTTGTGACTGGTCAGTGTTCAAAAATAGCAGGGAAATCACTTCATGTAGCCCTACAAGAGTGATTACTGATAAACTGTCTGGAAAAAAAGAAAATCACGTTTTTGAGAAGAAAAAAATCTCTGACTTTCAAAGCTGCTACATTGTAACGACTTTATACTTCGAGGACCTTGATAGAAATGTAGCGGAGTGAAAAGTACAATATTTGTCTTTCAAATCTAGTGACGTTAAAGTCATAAGTTTCCAGAAAAAATAATACTCAAGTAAAGTACAGATACTCAAAAAGTGTACTTAAGTACAATACTAAGTTTTTCGCTGAGCTTGTTGCAATGCATTCTGAGTTTGCTGTCTCATGCGGTCCTTGCCCTAGTGAGTGATCTTCACGTCACGAGTCTGTGTGTGTGTGTGTGTGTGTGTCAGATGATGCTTGAGCTCTTCCGGGTGGATCTGAGGAGGAGGATCCAGCAGGTCCTGGATCAGTGCTGGAGACGCAGCTGAACTCTACGTGCCCCGATGCTGCAATACTGAAAGTGCAGAGACTCACAGACATGCTGATTTTACAGAATCATCTCTGTGTGGAAATCACTGCATGAATGCATTGTGCGTCTGATTTATGAGCTTTTCCTGTGAGAGTGTTTACATTACACTAGATCTGCTCAACAACTCAGAAATGATGACGTTGGCTCTTCTGTTGGAGCTCTTGCTGCTCTGTGATGAATTGCGTTTGTTTCTCATTTGCATGAATGTCACAGGAACGGCTGTATTAAAGCATGTCATGATTGAGCCGATACTAGTTGATCTAATGGATCTAGTCGTTCTAACAGGAACTGGTTAGTGAAATATGAGTTGTGTCTGTACGAAGGACTCCACAGTGAACGTGTTCTTGGAAAAACGTCTTGAAGTGAACTCAAGAAACTCTCTTGTGGCTCGTCGTTTTTATTTAGAAGTGTGTCGATTTCATTTGCATCACTTCCTGTAGAGGAGCAGGCCGACGGAAACCGGCCTCACCGCCACAAAGGAGTGTGTGTGTGTGTGTGTGTGTGTGTGTGTGAGTGAATGCGGTCGAGAGACAGACGGATTCTTCTAGCTGGATTGAAGGCCGAGTGGCAGTTTCACTTCTTTATGTTCTGCTATTTCGTTCCACATTTCCTTCATCATCCAGAACACAGATGTGTGTGTGTGTGTGTGTGTGTGTGTGTGTCTAAATATTTACCACTGCAGAAACCGGCCAGTTTAAGGCTTGCTGACTGTGTGTGTGTGTGTGTGTTTGTCCAGGCACAAAGCTCTCTCTCTTCTGCAGCCTTTTGCAACAGCTTTGACGTCACACACACACACACACACACACACACACACACACACTGTCTTCCTGCTGAGAAAGAGACAGCAGGCAGATCTCTTGTTCTTTGTGTGTTTTTAAAATTTCCGTTTACTCTGGAGCACAAAACCAGTCATAAGGGCCAATTTTGTGAAATTGAGATTTATGCATCATCTGAAAGCTGAATAAATAATCTTTCCATTGATGTATGGTTTGTTATGATAGGATAATATTTGTAAATCTGGAATCTGAGGGTGCAAAAAAATCTAAATATTGAGAAAATCATCTTTAAAGTTGTTCAAATGAAGTTCTTAGCAATGCATATTACTAATCAATAATTAAGTTTTGATATATTTATGGTAGGAAATTTACATGGAACATGATATTTACTTAATATCCTAATGATTTTTGGCATAAAAGAAAAATGTATAATTTTGACTCATACAATGTATTGTTGTCTATTGCTACAAATATACCTGTGTTACTTATGACTGCTTTTGTGCTGCAGGGACACATATATAATCACATTTCTATATACACAGCATACACTATATGGACAATAGCATTGAGTCACGCCTCTTCATGACTGTATTCAGGGGTTCAATCAGGTGTTAAATCAAGCACTCACCGTGCAGTCTGCATTTACACACGTGTGAAAGAAGGGTGGTTCTGAAGAGTCCAGTGGATTGAAGCGTGATGCGGTGATAGGATGCTGGATGTGGTGTAACTGGACAGCGGAAGTGTTTATGAACAGCAGCGACTCTCAGCAGACGCTTCATGAACGGGTTTGGGATGGAGAGAGTAAAGCACACAGATAGCAGCAGAAACCTGCTCTGTGCACTGACCAATCACACGGTCTGACCTCACACATGATCTACTGAAGGAATGGGCAAAAACTCCCACAGAAACACACGAAAACCTGTTGGAAAGCCTTCCCAGAAGAGAAGGGGACCAACTTTTGTCCATATGGTGTATAGTAGAAGCTTCATAAAAATATGTAAGCAGACTTCTCAAACTGGACTTAAAACAATTAAACAGTTAAACAACAATTGACAAGTATAGTGTGATCGTTGATGGTTTAGAGGAGGATGTGAAAGAGAGTGTGTGTGTGTGAGAGTGTGTGTGTTTGTGAGTGTGTGTGTGTTTGTGAGTGAGTGAGTGTGTTTGTGAGTGTGTGTGTGAGCGAGTGTTTGTGAGTGTGAGTTTGAGTGTGTGAGAGAGAGTGTGTGTGTTTGTGAGAGTGTGTGTTTGTGAGAGTGTGTGTGTGTGAGAGTGTGTGTGTGTGTGTTTGTGAGTGTGTGTGTGTTTGTGAGTGAGTGAGTGAGTGAGTGAGTGTGTGTTTGTGAGTGTGTGTGTGAGTGTGAGTTTGTGTGTGTGAGAGAGAGAGTGTGTGTGTGTTTGTGAGTGTGTGTGTTTGTGAGTGTGTGTGTGAGCGAGTGTTTGTGAGTGTGAGTTTGTGTGTTTGTGAGTGTGTGTGTTTGTGAGTGTGTGTGTGAGCGAGTGTTTGTGAGTGTGAGTTTGTGTGTGTGTGAGAGAGTGTGTGTGTGTTTGTGAGTGAGTGAGTGTGAGTGTGTGTGTGTGAGAGAGTGTGTGTGTGTTTGTGAGTGAGCGAGTGAGTGTGAGTGAGCGAGTGTGTGAGTGTGTGTGTGTGTGTGTGTGTGTGTGAGTGAGTGTGTGTGTGTGTGTGAGTGAGTGAGTGTGTGTGTGTGTGTGTGTGTCTCCTGCTGTCATTGTGTGGTCTGTGTTTGTATGATGCACATTGTTTTTGGAGGGAAAACATTATCGAGACAGTATTTCTGACATCTCGCTCTCTCTCTGTGTGTGTGTGTGTGTGTGTGTGTGTCTCAGTTCTGCTGGCCGAGCCTGTGGAGAAGGACAGCATCGAGGGCAAAACCCTGAAGATCACAGACTTCGGTCTGGCTCGCGAGTGGCACAAGACGACGAAGATGAGCACCGCGGGAACCTACGCCTGGATGGCGCCGGAGGTCATCAAATCATCCACCTTCTCCAAAGGCAGCGACGTCTGGAGGTGAGCGAGGTTCCTCTGAGAAAACACGTCTGCTGTGAGATCAGCGTTAATCAAAACTGTGACGAAAAACACTCATCGATGACCTTTTTTTTTTCCTTGCGGTTGCCAGATTTCACGAGTTTAAATCCCCTCAATCAGAGCTTCTTTTTATAAAAGGACTCTGTGTATATCATCACAATCTGGCAACTATACACACACACACACACACACACACACACACCTGGAAAAAGTTCTGATGATCATCTTATGTTCAGCTCTGTGTTTAATTTACCTCACAACCTGGCAACCATTTGCGCCACTCTCTCTTAAAGGGATAGTTCACCCAAAAATGAAAACTCTGTCATTAATTACTCACCCTCATGTCGTTCCAAACCCGCAAGACCTTCGTTCATCTTCAGAACACAAATTAAGATATTTAAGATATTAAGATATGACCCTCCATAGACAGCGACACAACTGAAATGTTCCCAGAAACGTAGTGAATACATCAGTCCATGTGACATCAGTGGCTCAACTTCAGTTTTGCGACGCTACGAGGATATTTTTGTTGCACAAAAATAACATTATTTACTCAACAATTCTTCTCCCCCGAGTTACGTCGTCCGCTATTTTAGAGAGCATCACAACGCATACGCACGCTTTCGCCTAAACGTAAACAACGATATGCAAATTACGTTAATGCGCGCGCTTTCCCCCCCGAACGTAAACAACGCTGAGTATGTCAAATGCGTTCTTGGGTACTCTCCGAAATGGCGGACGACTTATAACTTGCTTTAAAAAACGGGCAGGCATAACATCATGAGAGCACCCTGTGGGTCTTAAATGTTTAATTATATTTTTACAGGTAGAAAGAGTAACAGATAGCCAAATAGCAGGGCTCCATGATGTCTCATCAGTATCAAGATTGGATTGCATCTGTGGTCTCAACCTACACTATATAGACAAAAGTATTGGCACCCCCTTCTTTAGAACAGAAAAATGCACTTCCAAATCTGTGGCAACAACGATGGGAACATAATTCATGTATTTAAAAATTGTATTTCATCTCTGTAGCAACAGTTTTGTAAGTGTCTAAAATGACTGAACCCATATGTACAAGTCATTGGTGTTTGGTGATGAGTTTTTGTCTCAAGGTCTGCATTTACAGTCACACCAGAGGTGTTAAACTGGGATTAGGACTTGGTTTTATGCAGACCAGTCAAGTTCTTCCACACTGACTCAATCAATCATTTTCTTTTTGAACCTTGTCTTATACACAGAGACATTGTCATGTTAGAATAGAAAAGAGTCCAAACTGTTGCTATAATATTAGAAGCACACAATTTCCTAGAATATCATTATATGCTTTAACATTAAGATTTGTACTCATAGAAATTACTAAAGTAGTCAAACCTGTTCATTAGAAGGGGCGCCAATACTTTTGGCAATATAGTGTATCTACTTTCTCAAGATTTTTTTAAAAAAATCGTTCACATAAGGTTCCAGACACATCAGAAATACACTAACAGATTCAATAGTAGAAAACAATATTTTGGGACAGTGGGAATTTTTAGTAATAATCTCAGATAAATATTTAGATTTGTCAGACTTGACAGCTTTTTGAAATGCTGAGAGAGAGCCCCTCAAGAGTTCATAGGAAACCTGTAACCAATCCTTGCGCCATTTGTGTTCATATCTCCTACAAGTTTGTCTGAGTGAACGAATCGAATCATTCAGCCATGGTTCAGATCTTTTCTTAGGGCGCTTAGCCTTAAGTGGAGCAATAGCATTTAAAATATTAAGACAGGTGTCATTAAAACAACAGAGGTACTCATCAGCATTTTGAGTCCCAGAAGATGAATCCATTAAATCTGAAAACTGAGAAGACATGTAAGCTGAAGCAAACTCATCCACTGCACTTGCTGTGAAATTACAAGTCCATCGAGTTTGCAAAGCTGTGCTAGCCGGTCGATCCAGGAATCGGCAGGAGTAAATAAAACAGGTTTGTGATCAGAGAAACAATTGTCCCCAATCTCAATGTCAGAGATAGATAGGCCGTGTGTGAAAACGATTACCTGCATCTGATACAGCATTCATTCTTCAGATCAATCTCATATTCACAATAAACATTAGTTTGAATATCTGCTGAGGAAAGTGTTATATTTGTCGCAATGTTAATATACTTTCTACTGTTAAGGATGATTTTGCTGCTCAGTGCATTTGTCCGTTGCATCAAGCTGTTGTTGAAACTAAAAATAACTTCCGTTATAGCGTTTATTTTTCAACGTAAAAGTCTTTACTCCTTACTCGCTCATAAAAACAGTCTCGTCGCCATTTAATGGCGAAACAATGTAACTAAAATCACCATCACGAGCATGCACCATTTCTCAATACTAAACACTATTATTTATATAAAATATTATTTATTGAATAATAATTTTTAATAAACAACATCAGCCATCATAAACGTTGCTAAGCAATTCAGTCGAAAGTACAAAAGAGCGCTCTGATACAGCATTGAATTTACATAAACATGAGATTTTGCCAAAACTATGTTCTCTGAAACAAATAATAGATTAATGAGACCAAAAACAACCATTAGATTTACCCAAAATGAATTATATCTCATGTGTAACTACTATAGAGACATCAGAGCCAGCGGTAAACTCCAGAAGATCTGGCCGAGGTGAGGCGCTCTCTCTGAAGGTTCATGAGCGCTGAACGACCGCTGACCATCTGGAGCTCACAGCTACGAAAACATCGAAGCTAATTTCCAAATAGATGTTATCTTTATTACCAAACTGCATATTTGAATTATAAACAAGTACATACTCGCCTGAAAACCTCTTAAAACTACATTCCCTGACACAAAAACAGTAATATTTATAAAGTGATACTGGATCTGGGCGTCCGCCATGACGCTCGCTGTAAGAAGTACTGCTAGCAGAATGATACGATTACAAACTGTGAAACAGCTGTTCTCATATCACTCTAATATCACACTCTTATCAGCCAATCAGATTCGAGGACCAGAAAGAACTGTTGTGTATTACATTTAGTCATTTAGCAGATGCTTATATATATATAGAGAGAGAGAGAGAGAGAGAGAGCTTTATTCGAGCTTTAACAAATCTTACAGTATTTAAGGAGCTGATGTTGATCGTTGTTCATATGAGCTCACTCAATGTCAGTGCTGCAAATGCTTTCAAAGATATTAAAATACATGAATATTTGTTGAAATGGTAGTCTGAAGTTACCGGTGCTTTTCTTCTTGAGATGTTGTTGTTAGCAGAACGTCTGTCTGAATTGGGAAAGTGAGTCTCATTTGTGCTCTGTCACCTTCTCAAAGCCCAAGACTTTCTCTGAATCCACTCGAGATCGTCTGAAGCAGCTCGTTTCCCTCGGACACGCCGTTCATTAACACAGCGATCAGATTAACGGCTTTAGATTCATCAGACGCAAATGAGACCGACAGATTCACCGCTTTCCTCTGCAGGGAACATGTGTGCCATTCACAGATGCAGAGATTCTCCTGAGGCCTTACTGCAGTGTGTGTGTGTGTGTGTGTGTGTGTGTGAGAGAGTGTGTGTGTGAGTGTGTGTGTGTGTGTAAGAGAGAGTGTGTGTGTGTGTGTGTGTGTGTGTGTGTGTGAGAGAGAGTGTGTGTCTGTGAATGCTGTAATTAGACGGCTATATAAAGCGGCTGTGGGCCGTCTCTCTCTCTCTCTCTGTCTGTAGTTATGGTGTGTTATTATGGGAGCTGCTGACCGGAGAGGTTCCTTACAGAGGGATCGATGGTCTGGCCGTGGCTTACGGAGTCGCTGTGAACAAACTGACCCTTCCGATCCCCTCCACCTGCCCCGAGCCCTTCGCCCAGCTCATGTCCGGTGGGTCCATCATACATTCAGTCATGCATTTTCTCCAATAACCAATGATAAAAAGAAAAAAAAATGTTTCAATAAGTGCTTGTTGGACTGGAGAAGTCGTCTTGAGTTTTTCATGACACGAGTCTTTTAAATTATGAAAATTCTACAATTTTAACTAAAATTTAAAAAAAAAAGATAAAAATAAAACCCAAAACCATAAAACAATTTGGTTACTTAAAAAAAAAAAAAACTTAAAATAAAATTTTAACTTAATAATAAATTATATATTTAATAAAATATTTTTTTAAAAATCCTTAAACTTATTTAATTTCCAAGGCACACAAAACAAAATGACTACAACTTTAACTAAAAACAGAGAGTATTAATATAAAAACTAAAACCTTTCAAAAAATTAAAGGAAAATGAACTTGAATGATAGAAAATAAAATATTAAAAGATCTTAAAATTATTTTATTTCAGCTAGATGCCAGAAAATATACAAATAAAACCTAAAACTAAAACATGTTACTTGAAATAAACTTTTAACTGACTTAAAATAATATATTAACTATTTTAATTTATCTATTTGCCAAGGCGACATTTAAAATTTTCATTTAGTTTAACTTTGTGTATTAAAAGAACCAAAACTAAAATTAAAGTAAAAATTATATATAATAAAATATATAAGAAAAAATAGACATATTTAAATTAAAAAAATAAAAATGACAAAGAAAAGCACAGCGGAAGTACTAAAACTGGACCCAAATTTAAAATGAAAACAGAAAAATAACAAATTAATTCAAATTCAAGCAAATTCAAAATATTAATAAAAACCATGATAGTATTTAATTGGATTAGATTAGATTCCAGTGTATTGTCATTGTGCAGAGTACAGAGACGATGAAATAGCATCCAATCAGAAGTTCTAATAGCAATATTTTAATGTGTGTGTGTCTGTGTGTGTCTCTCTCTGTGTGTTTGTGTGTGTGTGTGTGTGTGTGTCTCTCTCTCTGTGTGTGTGTGTGTGTGTGTGTGTGTGTCTGTCTCTGTGTGTGTGTGTGTGTGTGTCTCTGTGTATGTGTGTCTCTGTGTGTGTGTGTGTGTGTGTGTGTCTCTGTGTATGTGTGTGTGTGTGTCTCTGTGTGTGTGTGTGTGTGTGTGTGTGTGTGTGTGTGTGTGTGTGTCTCAGAGTGCTGGGATCAGGATCCGCACCGGCGGCCCAGTTTCTCCTCCATCCTGCAGCAGCTGATGGCTTTGGAGGAGCAGGTGATGGACGAGATGCCGCAGGACTCCTTCCATTCGCTCCAGGAGGACTGGAAACTCGAGATCCAGGACATGTTTGATGAGCTGCGGGCCAAAGAGAAGGTACACGCGAGATTCAGTGCATGATGGGATACATTAGACCCACTTGTGCTGTAGATCTCGGTCTCCCACAACTCCTCAGCAAACACATGCACGGACTAATTCAGCTCATAAAATGTAAAAATCTATAGTTTTACATTAATAACTCTAGTAACGATGGCATTAGTCTACATACATTTGTGAAAGGGGCCCGGGACCCACTGGGGGCCTCAGCACACTTAAAATGATTTAAAATAAGCTAAGATATCTTAAAATCTAGATAAAGGAAACTGACAGGCTGTTTCTTATTTTTATTAATTTTTGTGATTTTATTTAAGAACAACAGTCTTGGAAAACCTGGATATATATGAGGGGATTTTAAAAGTGAGATTTCTGAATTCATGGAAAATAATATTTTGAAAAGTCACGTAAATTTCTATAATGAATATACATTTTACTTAATTGAGTAGAAATTAAAATTTGTGATTTAAAAATAATTTTAATATCTTATCCCATAAATGCAAATGTACTCAATTAGAATTTACTTTTCTATTTTTTATTTTAATTTCAAACTTTATTTTTGTTTAGTTTTTGTCATTTTTAGATATATTTTTAAATGTCAGTATAGTTTTTTTTTTTTTTTTTTAAAGTTTCAGTTTATAGTTTTCTTTTAGTTTTAGTTGATTTGGTACTTCAACTTAATGTAAACAAAACTGAAAAATGTAAAAAAGCCATGGACATTTCTATAATGAATATATATTTTTTAGTTATGTCAAGTGCTAAAATATTTTATTGAATAGAAATGGCCATTTACGAGTAGAAAATAATAAAAAAAACTTATCCCATAAATTAAAAAAGGTCATATACTGCAAAAAAAGGCTTATATCTTACTTAGTATATTTGTCTTTTTTCTAGTCAAAATATCTAAAAATTCTTAATTCAAGATGCATTTACTAGATTACATAAAATATTTAGTCTTGTTTCCTTGGGGAAAAATCTAAATGAAGTTAATTTTGCTTAAAACGAGTAAAATTATCTTCCAGTGTGATAAGAAAAATAATCTTGTTTTAAGAGTATTTTACTTACCCCCCCACTGGCAGATAATTTTACTCGTTTTAAGCAAAATGCACTTAATTTAGGTGCCCCCCCCCCCCCCCCTCAGGAAACGAGACTTGCGTCTTTTTGCTTATTTATTAAATGCATCTAGATTTAAGAATTTTTAGATATTTTGACTAGAAACGAGACAAATATACTTATTAAAATAAGCCTTTTTTTGCATTGTATAAATTACTGAATCTTAAGGAACATTTAGTTCTTAAATCTTCTGAAATGACAAAATGTAATTATTTACATTTTAGAAAAATCTTTAATTTTAATAGTTACACTGCAAAAAAAGGCTTTTTTACTTAGATTTTTTTGTCTTGTTTCCAGCCAAAATATCAACAAAAAAAAAACTTAAATCAAGAAGGAATTTCTAGACAAGTAAAAAATATGGTCTTGTTTTCAGAAAAGAATAATCAAAATTAAGTGAGTTTTTGCTTGAAACAAGAAAAATAATCTGCCAATGGGGTAAGCAAAAAAAATCTTGTTTTATGTTTGAAATAAGATTATTTTACTTGTTCTAAGCAAAAACTCTCTTAATTTTGACTTGTTTTTTTCTGAAAACAAGACAATTTTTACTTGTCTAGAAAATCATTCTTGATTTAAGAATTTTTTGATATTTTGGCTGGAAACAAGACAAAATCAAAGTAAGAAAAGCATTTTTTGCAGTGTATTTTAATATATTAACACGCCTATTTTCTGTAAATTAAAAACTTTAAATTAAAATACTTGTCATTTTTAGTGTTATTTAGTTTTAGTTTAGTACTTCAACTTAATGAGAAATGAACATTGTATATAGTATTTGGGTTAATGTTTGTTATTTTGAGTACTGAATATGTCTTTGGGTTTAGTTCGGATGGTAACCGTGTAGAAGCGCTGATCTGAACTGTGTGTGCAGGAGCTGCGGTGTCGCGAGGAGGAGCTGAAGCGCGCGGCGCTGGAGCAGAAGTCTCACGAGGAGTTCCTGCGTCTGCGCGAGCAGCAGTTAGCGCAGTGGGAGCAAGACGTGTTCGAGCGCGAGCTATCGCTGCTCATCCTGCACCTCAACCAGAACCAGAAACCCAACGTCAAGAAGCGCAAGGGAACCTTCAAGAAACACAAGCTGAAGGTGAAGAACGGAGAGAAGATCAGCATGCCGCAGGGTGAGCCTTCACATCAAATAAAGCTGATGATAATTATTACACTCTCTTTATTAATGAGCTACAGATGCACAGTAATGAGCTGTTGTGACACTAGAATGGAAATGATAAGTGAACATGTAACAGAACACAGAAAACACACTTCACATCGTTAGTAATAATTAACTGTGTTGTACTAAACAGTGGTTTCACTGTTAAAACGAGACGCCAAAGGTGAACCTGGTTAAAAATGAACTAACAGATATCAACATACTTACACTGTTAATTAAACACAGTACAATTAATCAATAGTTTTATATTCCTGAAATGTTATGTTTAAGTATGAGGCGTTATATCATTAATCATGCACTCATTTGCAGAAATGTCCAGAACAGACATATAAACTCAGGTTCATAATTCTAGTTTGATTTTGTTGTCATATTAGAGTTAAATGTTTTTACTGAAGGGATTCTGGATTTCTCTTTTCATCACTTCATAAATCAAAAAATACTGTTAATAGGCGGAAATTGTGCATTTT
>CM049839.1:1134965-1149965 GCA_027422415.1 Schizothorax lantsangensis | reverse complement strand
ACTGACACACTACAGCAAAAGATAGAAATAACTGACTTAAAACCATTTTTAGCTGCCGGAAATACTAGTGTTATAATGATGTTTTATTAACAAAGTTCAAGAGGAGCACATTCACATAATTAACCTAATTAACACAAGAGGAGCACAACCAGTAATCAACCCAATTAACAAGATAAGAGGTGCATATATGAAAAGTTAATTTGCAAAAACAAATAACTTCATTTTTAAAATGTTTTTTAGTTTAAATCCTGAATTCCAATTAATCTCAATCAAACTGCAGTTGGGTTGTTTTGATTAAATAATAATAACTGAAAAAAATACAACTAACTAACACAATAAAAACATGCTGAAAAAAACAATAGAACCCTGCCCAAAACACAATAGAAAATGTAATGATTTAATGGTTATAATGGGAATTGTATTGGTTTTAATGGAAACTATAATGGTGTCTACTGGTATGTGATGGATTCTATTGGTGGGGTGTTAAATCCTATTGGAAAAATGCCCAAAACACACTACAAAAAGGAATTTTGTAATGGTTTTACTGGAAAAATCTAATGGTTTATAATGGTATTTTAATGGAAACCATTGGAATTTCTGTGATGGTTTCTATTGGGGTTCTATTGTTTTTTTTAGACACAATAAAAAAAACATGATTTATGTAATTATTAGAAACTTTTTCTAGCATCCCTCCACCACCCCTTCTCCGCACTTACATCTATTCCTATCCTAACCTGTAGGGGGGGTACTCTGGGTACGCATAACCTTTCCTCTGTTTATGATATGTGAGTGTGAACTCGTGAAATCACTCTGGCCAGCCCTGTGTATGTAAGTGAATGTTTCTCGGTGTGTCTCAGAGGGCTCAGAGAGCGAGGAGGGTGGCTCGTCCCCGTGCGGTTCTCCCAGACTGATGTGTCGGGGTAAGAGCACACACCGCGCTCTGCTCGACAGCGCCGCCCTGCTGGCGTCCGTGGCTCTGGGCCGCTGTGTGGAGCTGCAGCAGCCGCCAATCCCTCCGCCGAGGGCCTCGTCCCGGACGCACCTGCCGGAGCCCGAGGCGGTGAGGGATCTGATCAGCTTCAGCACGGACTCGCTGCCGCGGGCCTTTCTGGACTCGCTGAAGCCGCCGCCGCCGAACCCGCGGGACCGCCGGACTCCACACGCTAACGGAGACGCCGCGGGACCGCCGCAGAGCGGGGAGCGCAGGAGGAGGAACAGCTGTGGACTCAGCTCCTCACAGCTCAGTAAGACTGCTCTCACTTTAATCATCTACACTAGAGCTGCACCATTCTGTCAAATAGAGATCACGATTCTCCCACGATTCTGAACTAAACAAAATAATGTGTGACAAAATATTAATTGCTGCAGTCTATTTAAAAGTGTTTAAAGACTTTTTACACTTTAAAGGGGTCATATGACGTTGATAAATGAACATTATTTGGTGTATTTGGTGTAATGCAATGTGTTTATGCGGTTTAAGGTTAAAAAAACACATTATTTTCCACATACTGTACATTATTGTTGCTCCTCTATTACCCTGCCTTTCTGAAACACGTCGATTTTTACAAAGCTCATCGTTCTGATGCGTTGTGATTAGCCGAATACCTCAAGCGTGAGACGGAAATGTTACGCCCCTCACCGTATTGTGATGCGTGTCCCGGCACAACGAGACTAAAACAATAAAACCCATTATAAACTAAGTATTTGTTGCATCCAGTGGGGACATAATTACTGATTATAATGACTGTCTTTTTAAACATAACACCATGTCTGCATTTGTGATCGGAGAAACGACAAACAACAAGCACTACTCTACACCGCTCAAAACTCACGTTTGAATCGTCAGAAGCAGATTCTTTAAATATGAAAACATACTTACAGGCTGTGAATCAGAAGCAAAGCTGGAATTGCTCCACTTTATAGAAACAGTCTTTGTGCAGACAGCATTGTAGGCTACTCTTCCAGCTTCAGGACACAGTTCTCTGTAAATTGCGCTGCACACACTCCAGTATTTGTGTTGAACTGTTCTGGAACAGTGTTGTAAATCAACTTAACCACTGATTTCTAGTTGTGTCCTCTTTTGGATCCCAAACGAAGTAGTTTCTCTTTCACAACGAAACACAGCGTCTCCAGCAACAACACTACAGACAGAATAATAGCTCCGCCTTCTTTCATTGCGTAAACATTTGGGCGGAGTTATGCAAATCTCCCCACACAGTGATGTAGACATGTGGGGTGTGTTTGAATGAGCCGTTTTAGGAGGACGAGTCTTAACTTTGATAAAGAATATCTCTTTTGGTTTTGAGACTTTAGTCTTTGCAACTTCAGGGATCTTATCTATGCACAATCAGCTTGTAACACTCCAAAGAGAAAGAACACTTGAAATCGCATCATATGACCCCTTTAATATATATGTATTTACATTTTTTATACCAATTTTTAATATTAAAGTTATGAAAAAGTGGTTTGAATGAATGATTCAATGATTTGTTTAATTACAGGCTAAATCAGCTTATTTGAACAAATCTCTTGAATGAATGATTCAATGACAAATACATTTTTTTAACAGTCACTTGTCAACAATGCAATGCAGTCGACACAAAAGTTATTTTCAAAAGGGGATTTTCTGCTCTATTTTAATCGCTGCCATAGACATCAATGTTTATATCTGAACTATAAAGTTTCATCCCAGTATTTCTGTGATCATATGAATGACTGTAAGACAGAAATAATACTGTGTAGTTGAAAACAAGCTGTTTCTTACCTAAACACGGTAAAGGTCTGCTCTCAGTATCGGTATCAGCGCAAACACAGATTTGAATGTTCCATATGTTTTCAAAGATTTAATAGCAGGTACACAAAAACACGTCTCACTACAAATCTAGTGAAATGCTGAAATAATGCATAAACGCCGGATCACGAGCTGATCGTCTGAACGAAGTGCAGCTTCGCTTTGAAACACGCAGCGAAAACAGACTTGATGAAGAGATTATATTGTGCTTTCAGTTTGAGTTCATCTGACAGATACTGTGCCAAAGCATAATGACCCAAAACACAACTTTAAAGACCTTTTGTGTTAGAATAATAAGTTTAAATATATATTTAAAAACTACACTTTTTGTCCGGAAGACCTATCGTTTGATATCGTCATGTGACCACACGATATGCGATATCACGATATTGTTGCATCCCTAATTTTCTTCTCTGTGCTCTGTTCTAGTCTTGGATCTTCCGCTGTGTCAGGACACGTTTGAGGCCGAGGACAAGTCTCCGCTGCCGTTTGCCCTGTATCCCGACCCTCGCTTGTGGAGCCCTAAAACCCGGCGTCTAGAGGTCAACATCGTCCCTCGGCCGCGACCGTCGCCCAACCGGCACCGCATCGACCCGTGGAGCTTCATATCGGCCGGTGTGACGGACAGACCGGGAGCTAAGACGGTCATCAGCAGCCCTCAACTGGCCTACCATCCCTCGCCCACAAACCCCTTCACGAACTGTGACCTCTTCCCTTCCCCGGACTGCGACCCCTTCAATCTGAGGGTCCACCCTTCGGTGAACTCTTCGGACCACGCCTCCACCTTTGACCCCTTCTCGACCCCGTTCCCCACCTCGCGCTCGGCGCCCTGCTCCACCAACGTCAGTCCCAATCTGTCACTCAGGGTGGCGCCGCTGAACCCGGCCGACTCGCCGCACATAGACCTGGGCTGGACGGGCGGCACCAAAGAGAGGGTCCATCCTCGCCGGAGCCTCGGCCTCAGTCCGTTCAGATCACCCGCGCCGCACAGAGACGACCGCTTCTGAACACTGTCCTGTAAACCAGGGCTATGCCAACCCTGGGAACCCTTTCCATTTGACCCAGTATTGCTGATGTGTCAAATGCTCCTTCTGGAGTCAGGTCCTCTCTGATTGGTTGATCTTTCAGCGCTGTCTCAGGGTCTTTTTGGCCTCTAGTTGCGCTTGAATAGATCCGCACTTGTTGCATCGCTTTAATCGGTCTCAAAAGTGATGCAGCCGGTGTCAAAAGATTTCAAAATGATTGCTTGTTTCAGCACAGATTCGTCTGTGTTGGCCATTGCGTTATTGTGCATTCCGAGAACGTTATGTATGGGAGAATGCATTACACACTCAACATACAGCGGTGGACAAAATGATTAGAGCACTAGTATTTCCAGCAGCTAAAAATGGTTTTAAGTCATCTTTTGCTGTAGTGTGTCAGGAGGAAATGTCAGTTTACATTCATTTAGCCATTAATTGTAATAATCCAGTGAGATTTTTGTCTGATCTTATCATCATCCAGTCTGTCTGGAATGACATGAAGAAACTGAGACGGACTAAATCCAGAAGAACCGTGTCTCCAAGACGCTTCAAGAAAGCTACAGTGCTGTTAAAAGTTTTGACGTTGCCACAGTTCTTCTGGATTTAGTCTGTCTCAGTTTGTTCGGTTTCTTCATAGAAATAACTGACTTAAAACCATTTTTAGCTGGTGAAAGTTCTAGTGTTCTAATCATTTTGGCCACCACTTTAGTTGGCAAAGATTGGAAGATGTTCACGTCTGATGATGAGTTGTGGTTTTTATGTTGAAGCCAGTTAACAAACGAGCAGAACGGATCAAGTAATTCACATCATGCATGAGAAACGTTCTGCTGACCTCGCTGGTGGTGTTTGGGCAGGAGAAGTGCACTTAACCCGTTTTTAAGTAGACTTAAACCGTTTGTGGTGAGTCTGAGATTAAGGGAATGTCTCCGCAGACAGAAGTAGAAATAAAGAACCTGAGATTATGAAATCACAAAGTCATTTTATAGATGCTATCGTGTTGGTATATAATAATAGTCGAAAGCAACATGGAAACCCAAACGTAAACCTCAAATCACAATATATTTGTAAAATATTCTTGAAATGTGAATGCATTGAGAAGAAATACATTTTGTATTCCTCAAACTTCACTAAAGTTTGTTAGATTCATGGCTAAAACATACAAGCATGCTGATTTTAGGTTGTATTTCCAGTACAAAATATCTAAATGTCCTAAATTAATATACATTTACTGGAGATGAAAAATGACTTGTCTTGTTTTCTGATCAAAATGAAGTGTTTTTATGCATAAAACAAGAACGAAATGAACTTAGTTTATTTTTCTTACTCTAACCATCCCCCCCCCTATTAAAAACGACAGAGCCAACCAAAGTGCTGCACAGAGAAGTAAAAATTAAGCCAATACCCATGAAACGAAATTAAAATAAAAGGTGACACAAGTAATACACAACACTAAATATACACACAATAAAACTGTATACAGCAGTTACTCCAGCCTTTTTAAAGAGATATGACCTTACTAAAGATTTAAAAACCTGAAGAGAAGTGGTCGATCGCAAGTAAAGAGGCAAGTTATTCCACAACTGAGGTGCTATGCAAGATCCCCCTTAAGTTTTAAACATTCTTAGGAACAGACAACAACAAAGTGTTTGATGACCTTAAAGGCCTGTTGGTCTGATAATGGGAGAGAAGATCAGATAAGTAGTTTAGTCCCAAGCCTGTGAGGGACTTATAAACAAATAGTAGTACCTTGAACTGGACTCTATATTCAATGCGGAGCCAGTGCAAACCAACCAAAACAGGAGTGATATTTTCCCTCTTCCTAGTTTTTGTTCAAATATGGCCGCAGCATTTTGGACCAACTGAAGGCGAGACAGACAAGACTGAGCGACCCCTAAATACAATGAATTACAATAGTCAAGTCTGGATGAAATGAATGAGTGGATAACATTCTCTAAGTCTTTAAATGAAAGAAAAGATTTGATTTTAGCTGAAAAAAATGCTGATTTGAAAACTCAGTTTGTCAAATTTAAGTGCCGGGTCAAAAATAACTCCCAGATCTCTTGCATGAGAACCTACGGTGTTAGTTATAGGAGCCAAGGTCTTTGAAAGGGTATTTGCAAAATCCGGACACTTCAGTCTTAGAGTCATTTAATTGAAGGAAGTTATCCACCATCCAACTTTTAACTTCACTCAAACAGTCAAATAATGGCTGGAGAGATGTATTCTCATCAAACTTAACAGGGAGATAAAGATGTATGTCATCTGCATAACAATGATACGAAGTCTGGTGCTTACGAAAGATATTAGCCAATGGAAGGAGAAAACAAAAGAGGGCCTAAAACGGATCCCTGTGGGACACCACATGTACATGCAGCAGAGGAGGAAGTGATGTTGTCAATTTCTACAGAAAACGTTCTCCCCTCAAGATAGGATACAAACCGGTTTAAAGCCATTCCCCTGATGCCGACGTACTGCTCGAGATGTTTTGGCAAAATAGTGTGATCGATAGTGTCGAAGGCTGCACTTAAATCCAAGAGAACCAAAACGACACATTTTCCAGAGTCGACAGCCAGTAACAGATCATTTAACACTTTCAAAAGAGCAGATTCTGTGCTGTACTGAGCTCTGAACCCGGACTGAAACCTGTCTAATATGTCATTATTCTTTAAAAAAGTAAAAAGACAAGGCTTAGATGTAAGTCTGAGCTGTTTCAACTGAAATAAACTTGCACTGATTGACCTTAAAACATGTCAGTGCCTTTGTTTGGTCTCAAGATGCACACCAGTAATGTTTTTTCTAAGGCAAGTTTAAAAAACAACAACTTAAATGTCCTAATTGAACTATGGCTTAGTCTAAGCCCTGTCTGTGAAGCCAGGCCTATATTTTCTCTCTTGTTTTAAGCATTATCGGAAAACAAGACTTGACTTACATCTAAAGGAGTTTTGTTTCTCAAATAAATGCATCTCCGCCACACCTGCAGATAATTAATTGTCGTTTTTAGATATATTGTGTATAGTTTCAGATAATAACTATACAGCAATGGAGCATTAAATACTGCGGGAGAATCAGTCTGTGAATGTCGTAGAGTGAATCTGATGTACTTTAACAGTGCAAACCATCAGTTATCAGCACCGTAACCTCAACTAGAATAGTATAAATGTGTGTTACCCTGATCTTTCATACGGCCTGCACAGAGTATCTGTGATTCCCACCATGGAATAAAAGGTAATTGGAACAATCTCACAGTTAATATCTCACAATTCTGACTTCATATCTGAGTCAAAGTCTGAGCGGTGAGATATAAACTTTTTTTTTTTAAAAAGTCAAAATTGAAGGGAAAATTGTGACATTATTGAAGGTGAAACCCTTTTTATTTTTTATTTTTTTATTCCATGGCAGAAATAAGCCTTTATTTAGAACTGTGAGATAAAAAAGTTGCAGTTAGCTTTTTTTTTATTATTCTTTATTACAAGTTTCCATTGATTTGTAAGATTCTTCCAACTCAGAACTTGAGTTTATAACTTGCAATTGTGAGATATGAATTCACAATTGGGACAAAAGTCTGAATTGCAAGATGTAAACTTAAAATTTAGGGGACAAAAACAAAATTGTGAGATATAAATATATATATTTGAATGTAACTATATACTTGTATTTAAATAAAATATATAAACAAATAATACATACTTGCAATTTGGAGTTTATAACTTGCAGTTGTGATAAATAAATTAATATTTGTGAAAAAAATAAGTCAGAATTGTGAAATAAAAGTCTCAATTACCTTTTTATTTTTTTTAGTCGGTGGTGGAAACAGACTTCCATTGAATTGTGATCTATAAACTAAGAATTCAGAGAAACAAAGCCTGAATTGAGAGATAAGAAGTCACAATTACCCTTTTTATGTTTTTATTCTGTGGTGAAAATATGAAAATAAGCTTGCACAGATATGGAATATTCCTGCTTGACATGTTTGTCCTCAAACACCGCTGCTAGTTATGGTCAGATCAGATCGTTTCTGCTCATTAGTGATGAAGATGATCAGGTTCTGTGTTTTGACTCGCGCCGTGTAATGCGTCATACACACACACTCACACACACACACACACACACTCCATCATCCTCACGCGTTTGAGCCTCACACTGTACGCAGATCCCGCTCGCAGTGAATAAAGCTAATCTCAAGCTATTCATATTTATTACTGAGGCCTTTAACACACTGGATTCGAGAGATTTTAAAGGGCCAGAGACACAGTCCACGTTAGGATGTTTTATTAAATTGTATATGGATAAATATCTTTAGGTTTAGTTCGGTTCTTCACTGGAGTCTGTGGAGTTATGGGTGCTGCAAAGGGACAAATCTGTGTTAATGTCAGAAATACAAACAAAGACTTGATTGAAAAGAGAGATATCTGAACTGTTCTTCCTTGGAATTCTTCTTTTATGTTCATTGTTTTTTTGAGATTTATTTGACCAAAACACTCCAGACGTCTCTCAGGACAGACGGATGTTCACGTTTATCTTCCACTACCTGCTAAAAACTTGCCGATTTGAGGAGAGTCTTCTGTGCGGGAGGAAGATTTATTTTTCATGTTGATTCATGTTTTATTGTAAGCTTATTGCTATATATTCAGTTCTGGTGAAGCCTGTATAACATCTGTTGTGTGTGTGTCTCTCTGTGTGTGTGTGTGTCTGTCTGTCTGTCTGTCTGTCTGTCTGTCTGTCTGTGTGTGTGTGTGTGTCTGTCTGTGTGTGTGTTATTGTCAATGGGCTGGGCCTAATCACTCCATTACTCTGTGTGTGTGTGTGTGTGTGTGTGTGTGTGAGAGAGAGAGCGCTCGATGACGAGTGTATTTCTGTGTTAAAGAAGGTGTGAATGTTTATTTTGCTAATTGTAATGGGTTTTAACCTGTGGAACTTTTAAGTTTAAAAAAAAAAAGAGAAAAAGGAGCAAGACCAAATAAAGTTTAACACGACTCTAAAACTGTGCTTGTGTTTGTCTGTCTAATATAATTCACACGTGGGAAAAGCTACAGGTTAGTTTGTGAAAAACTGAATATCTGCTGCAGTGGTTTGAAGCATGGTCAAGTTTTTGGTCACATGAAACGCGTCCAGATCACAGTTTCGACGCGGTTTGGAAAAGTGTGGAATTTGATTGAAGTATTTTCCAGGTCTGGAAAAGTATGGAAAAAAGAAAGCAGAGTATGGAAAAATATTTGTGTTTCCAGACTTTTCCCCCATTTATTTATTTTTTTATAATAGAAAATTCTGCATTTAATGAAAATAAATTTATCGTACAAGAAGTGAGGTTTCATGGCAGCTGTTTAGTAATCGCCAAAAATGACTGAATGAATTCAAGGTGCACTTTTCCATTATGCAAAATGCAGGTTAGAAGTAGGGCTGGGTGATTTTCCCGATTTTATCGATTAATTCGAATTTAATGTTTTACCACGATTTTATTTTTTAGAAATCAAGGAATCGCGATTTTGATAAGAAATATTCCCAAATGCTAGAATTAGACACTTTGGCAAGATGCCAGTGATAACAGTAAAGAATGATCTAACCTCATGTTGGTGCACGTGATGTGACACGCTCTGTGAAGGACCATAAATATATCGCTAAGCGCCATTCACACAGAATGCACTTTTGTGTTGACAAACATGCGACGCGGGCAGAGGAATAGGTAAAACATGCAAGAAGATGGGAGTGAACTTCTTATAACTTGAGCGCTGTGTTTTTAGACTGCCGCTTCATTCATGAGACGCGAGCGCAGCAGTCAAACACGTCCATGTTTACACAGAAAAAACTGGAAAAGCAGCGCAATCGAATAAAATGTCTGATATTGCATCATGGTGACAGACTGAAAGCTGCTGTTGTTTTTACAGAACATTTATAGTTAATAATAATCTACTGCTGTTATATCTTCAGTCATTTTGAATTTGAATTACCTTGACTTTTGAGATTTTTTAAAAAAAAGCATTTTCCTGGTATTATTTCTGAACACATAATATGTATAAGACAAGATTGTACAAGATGTAGTAGTTCATGCATCTTTTCTGCAAAGATATTTAACAAGTGATTTGTTCAACATTTACATCATGTGTGCTGCACTCGGACCAGAATTTTCTCGAGGGTTAGTAAAGAAAAAGTTACTTGAAACATGTTCTAGTTACATTTTCAAGTTTACTAGTTAAAAATGGTTAAAAAAAATCAAGAATCAGTCAAATGTTATGAAAAAATCGAGATTTACAATTTTGGCCAAATCGCCCAGCCCTAGTTATAAGCATTTTGGGTTTCTTCACACTATATTCTCTTAGCACCGTATTACATAACTCAAGGACCTTTGCAAAAATAAAAAATATACAGACTTTTATGTGTGCACAATGTGAACCGTTAGATTTAGCATATAGGACAATGCACACTGAGCCACCTGTTGTGTCTTGGTCGCCACAGACTATGCATTAAAGAGACCTAAGGCCTTGAAATATGGCATATTGCCCCAATGAAAGCCAAATCTTAAACCCTTTTTTTACAGTATCAGTCTTTTTTATAGACCCTTGAACTTGGCAAATGTTATGCTATCAGTCCATTTCATGTCATGGTTTCTCCAGCAACACAGAGCATGTGTTAAATTGGACATTAGAGGTACTACCGTAAGAAAAGCAACATTTTGAGCAGGTAGATCTCTGTTAATTCATGTGCATCCATGCTATGTTTTTATTCATATTAAGATGGCAGTGATGCACAAAGGAAATATAGGTTATATAAAACTAGAAATTGTAATGTGTAAGCATGCAAAGCATTACCGTGCACATGTGAATAGTTTCTCGAAGGCACAAAAAAAGTTTCTTGTATGCATGTAAAAGTCTGTATTTATTATTTTTTATTTTAGGGACTCTGTATGTTGTCACTTCGAGAAAATCAATGAAAAACAAAACTGAGAAAATAAAAATATTTACAGATGACTGTACTATATACCAAATATAAAGCTGAAAATAATGCTCTATGAACCATTTGTGTTAAATATGGTCTGAAAATCTACCGAGAGGTTTGGAAATTTGAGTCTGGAAAAGTATGGAATTTTGAAATGGAAAATGTGTCGGAACCCTGAGATCATATTTCACCCCAAAAACAATAGAAATATGGCATTTTTAAAGGATTTGTATTAACATTATTTATTATACATAATAAGTGTTTGCCTTAAGTTTCTTTTTTAGAATCTGTAGCATATCGGCCAAAAATCTCATGTCAGGAGGAAAAAAAAAATATTTTATATACTTTTTTAAAATGTTTTTTATATATATATATATATTATATAGTTCTCATTTCTCATTTTAATGTGTTTTTCTCATTTTTAAATAAATATACTTTTTATTTCAATTGGAGTTATTTTAGTGCATCAAGTTAAACTAAATGAGAAATTACATTAAGTATAATAATTTCAATTGTGAATTAAGCTTAACAGATATTGTTACAATATTTTGTGTATTGTGATATTAGCACATTGATTGTCTGTAGACATGAGATATTTCATCATGACTTCATCAGCAGTATTATTATGATTATGATATGTCCTGTAGGTGTCGCTGTAACACAGTTTATTCTTCAGAAAACACACAGATGCTTTGATCTCTCTGATGTGATGATTATGGTGTATTATATCTGATTTCACTCATATTTCTGGGCTGTTTTGAGTTTCTGTGTTTCAGACGCTGTGGTAATCACTGTTTGTCTCGATCCAGCGGACGCTTCATCATGCTAAAGGTGTGTTAGTAATTAGTGCTTAACTAACGATGGGCCAGATCCAGGAGGAAAATCCCAGTCATTTAATTCATATTTATCAGTTATGATTAAATATTCTCCATAGACGTATGCTGAGCTTGTTCAGTGATGCAATTAGATTTTGTAGAAATGAGATTTAAATTATGGGGGGGGGGGGGGAGATGCAGTTTCTGCCACGGAATAAAAACGATTTTATCTCACACTTTCTCAGAATTGTGAGTTTATATGTCGGAATTGTGATTTTATTAGAATTGCAACTTTTTGCAATTCTGCCCTTATTTTTCATGATTTTGAGTTTATCAAGCAATTCTGAGGAAAAAGTCAGAATTGTGAAATAAAATGCAATTACGTTTTTTTTTTATTCAGTGGTGGAAACAGGCTTCCGAAGTATAATTGCTACATTTGTGGCTCAAGAAACAAAGTAAATAATTTTATTCATCAAGGCTGCATTAACTTGATCAAAAGTGACAGTCAAAAAAATTCTGTTTCAAATAAATGCTGTTCTTTTGAACTTTCTATTCATCTGTGAATCCTGAAAAATAAAATGCATCACAGTTTCCACAGAAATATTGTGCAGCACAACTGTTTTCAACATTGATAATAATCAGAAGTGGGTGTGTGTGGTGGTGTGTGTGGTGGTGTGTGTGGTGGTGTGTGTGGGGTGTGTGTGTGTGTGAGAGAGAGAGAGAGAGAGTGTGTGTGGGTGTGGGTGTGTGTGTGGGGGGTGGGGGTGTTTGGGTGTGTGTGTGGGGGGGGGTTGTGTGTCTGTCTGTGTGTGTGTGTGTGGGGGGGGGGTGTGTGTGTGTGTGGGTGTGTGTGTGTGAGAGAGAGAGAGAGAGTGTGTGTGGGTGTGGGTGTGGGTGTGTGTGGGGGGGGGGTTGTGTGTCTGTCTGTGTGTGTATGTGTGTGGTGTGTGGTGGTGGTGTGTGTGGGGTGTGTGTGTGTGTGGGGGGGGGGGGGGGGGGTTGTGTGTCTGTCTGTGTGTGTCTGTCTGTGTGTGTGTGGTGGTGTGTGTGTGTGGTGTGTGGTGTGTGGTGTGTGGTGGGTGTGTGGTGTGTGGTGGGTGGGTGGGTGTGTGTGGGGGGGGGGGTGTTTGTAAAGTTGTATATGTAGTATAGTTAGATATATAGCATAACAAACTATATTATTACACCACTTTATATATATATATATATATATATGTATATATGTGTATAGTTGGATATATAGCAAAATGTACGCTACTGAATATTATCACATTATCACAATATATCTATATTTAAAGTTGGATATATAATATAGTTGGACATAACAAAATGTAAACTTTATCACACAGCTCTATATCTAAAGTTGGATATACAATATGGATGGTATTTAGCAAAATGTGAACTTTTATATATGTGAACTCGATGTATAAAGTTGGATATGTAGTATAGTTGGATATATAGTAAAATGTAACTATATTATTGTGCAGCACTATATATAAAGTTGGATATATGATATATAAGTTGGACATATAGAATAGTTGGATATATTGCAAAATGAACTATTATTGCACATCTCTATATGTAAAGTTAGATATATAGTATATATGGATATATAACAAAAACTATTGTGCAGCTCTATATGTAAATATAGATATACAGTATAGTTTAACATTATAATATAGTAAAACAAACTATATTATCACACAGCTCTATATGTAAAGTTAGATATATAATGTAGTTGGATATATAACAAAACAAAATTTATTGCGATGCTCTATATATTAAGTTGGATATATAGTATAGTTGGATATATAGCAAAATATGAACTATATTATTGCACAGCTCTATATGTAAAGTTAGATATATAGTATATATGGATATATAACAAAAACTATTGTGCAGCTCTATATGTAAATATAGATATACAGTATAGTTTAACATTATAATATAGTAAAACAAACTATATTATCACACAGCTCTATATGTAAAGTTAGATATATAATATAGTTGGATATATAACGAAACAAAATTTATTGCGATGCTCTATATATTAAGTTGGATATATAGTATAGTTGGATATATAGCAAAATATGAACTATATTATTGCACAGCTCTATATGTAACGTTAGATATATAGTATAGTTGGATATATAGTATAGTTGGATATATAGCAAAATATGAACTATATTATTGCACAGCTCTATATGTAACGTTAGATATATAGTATAGTTGGATATATAACAAAAAATGTGTTGTGCTGCTCTATATATTATGTTGGATATATAGTTAGATGGATATATAATAAAACAAACTATGTTATCGCACAGTTAAACTTGTAAAGTTGGATATACAGTATATATAGCCAATGTGCACTATATTATCGCACAGCTCTATATGTAAAGTTAGATACATGATATATTTGGATATATAACAAACTATTATTGTGCTGCTCTATATATTAAGTTGGATATATAGTTGGATATATAGCAAAACAAACTATTATTATTATACGGCTCTCTATATAAAGTATGATATACATCACAGCATAAACTATGAATCTCTTGAATGAATGATTCAATGACTCACTCAAGATTGACTCGTTTCATTACTGGATGAATCAGTGTTTTTGAACGAATCTCTTGAATGAATGATTCAACGACTCACTCGAGATTGACTCGTTTCATTACTGGATGAATCAGTGTTTTTGAACGAATCTCTTGAATGAATGATTCAACGACTCACTCGAGATTGACTCGTTTCATTACTGGATGAATCAGTGTTTTTGAACGAATCTCTTGAATGAATGATTCAACGACTCACTCGAGATTGACTCGTTTCATTACTGGATGAATCAGTGTTTTTGAATGAATCTCTTGAATGAATGATTCAAAGACTCACTCAAGATTGACTCGTTTCATTACTGGATGAATCAGTGTTTTTGAATGAATCTCTTGAATGAATGATTCAATGACTCACTCAAGATTCACTCGTTTCATTACTGGATGAATCAGTGTTTTTGAATGAATCTCTTGAATGAATGATTCAAAGACTCACTCAAGATTGACTCGTTTCATTACTGGATGAATCAATGTTTTTGAATGAATGAATTGTATGAATGTAAGACAATTACATTTTTAACAGCCTCTTTTCACCACCTAAAAAAAGATGCACACATGAATTGATAGGTGTTTTAATTTTACAACAAGTATCCGATTCCTGACCTTAAGTATCTGATTCTGTAATTAGACTTGATTTTTGATTCCCAGCCGTACTCATGAGTCGATGCGGATCTCACTCTTCACAATGACAGCGTCTCCAAACCCTCATCATCAGTTCACAGGTTCAGATCTGAACTCTTCTGCACTGAATCAGTTGTAAATGATTCACTGAAACACAGAGTTCAGAAGAGTCGATGTGTTCTGTGTGAGTAAGTTCAGAAGTG
>CM049839.1:1109965-1129965 GCA_027422415.1 Schizothorax lantsangensis | reverse complement strand
TATGGGACTTGTATTGGTTTTAATGGAAACTGTAATGGACCCTGTTGGTCTCTACTGGTAATTGGTCACCTTCTATTGGTGGCTTGTTAAAACCAATAAATCCTAATGGAATATGTCCCAAAACACACTACAGAAAACCATTTTTAATGGTTAAAAGTTGATGGTTTGTAATGGCGTTTGTGATTTATTTGTGATGGTATTAGAATTTTCTGTGATGGTTGTTGTTTTTCTGCAGGGTTGCCTCATTGTTTTTATATAATGCATTTTAAGTCATTTTAAAGGCTGTTGTTGGCTTAGGTCTGTTTTTATAACCACAAATATATATATATATATATTATTATCTTAATACTTCTTTGATTATGAATGTAGCCTACCTGAAAGTGACGTACGGGCTTCGTTTTCATCTTTTTTTTTTCTTTCTTTTCTGGGCGCCAGATTGCTGATGTCTTTTCACGGGCATAGTTGTCCATCAATTATGATCATCTGCATTCAGCAGCAAACATGAGGCGCGAGCGGTCTCGGGAATGGCGCGTAGCGTTTTTTTTTATAGCAACTGGGATGGTGCCCTACGCAAACTGTGTACTCTGCGTATAGGGAGCGGCGGTACTGTCAGTGCAGCTTGTCATTGTAAGCGTAAACTTAGTCTCTATGTTAAGAGTCTTAAGATCTAGTCTGACATTAGCCAAGGAGTAATCAGTTTCATTGTTTGGATTCAGCTTAGACTAGTCTATGTTTTTATGTGACATAATTTTAAAGACCAGTCTTAAAGTAAAAATTTAGGTGACTAACTTGTAAGACTAGTATATATATATATTTTTTTTAAAGAGGAAAAAATTCAGAGAAAAAGTTTTTTGAAAAGTAAAAATTCTGAGCAAAAATGCTGGACGGAAAGAAAAAAATGTTTTGTGTGAAAGAAAAAATCTGAGAGAAAAATGATTTTGAAGAGAAAAAAATTCAAAAAGAAAAAAAAATTGGACACAACACACAATACTGTGAAAGCCTTGAACCACAACGAGAAAAACATAAAGGTGCAAAACAAAACAAAACACAAAACAAAACAAACAAAAAACGCAGTGTCTATTTACACTAAATGCAAATATCCCGCCTTGTTGGCAAAGGCTAGTTACACTAACTCCGCCCACCAAAGTGGACAGTGGAGTAGATGGTAAGGTGTGTGCAACCTTTTGCCGAACTTTTTTTTTCTCCCTTTTCAAATCTCATATCGCATCAGAAAGGCATTTTTTTTCAATACAAATGGAGGAAATAATCAAAAAGTAAAAAAAAAAGAACAGAGATTCGGGTAGGTGTAGGGAGGGCTTTATTGACCCAATAAGGTGGCATCCATTTAATAATTTGAATTAAAATTATAATTTACGCTCAATATGTTATTACTGCATACTGTTTTATAATGTACTACAATACTGAGGTGCTTGAACTGTAATTATATAATTGCACAAATAAAAACATAAAGGTAGTGTAGAAGAAAATATGCTATTTGCACAGTGCAAAACACAAAAATACATCTCCTGCAATGAAATCTTTCTCCCCAAAAAACAAAAACTTTTTTTTGGCTCCAAAATAAATGTTTTTTTCTCATCGAGAGAGAAAAAAATCACATAAAAATAAAAGTACTTTTCGGCACCAATAGCCTGGTGTTAGTGCGCTGACATACAGTGCACCTGCGCTCGCGTCGACCCGAGTCCGAAACCCAATGCTTTCCTGTCAACTCTATACTGTCCGCTCCAAATAAAGCCATAAAAAAGCCCATAAATATATCTTAAAAAAAATAAATAATTAACGTAGGGTCGAGTGAGGGAAACCGCCCCCCCCTTAAGGATTGTGCAAGTTTTCCTCTGTGAAACAAAAGTTAAATGTGTTCAGAAAAGTTATCATAGTTTTAGTGACAATGACATAAATTATAAACCAAGTATGAAAAATGTCCAGAGTTTACATGTTATTAGATTTTTAACAAAAATTACATTTGTGCCAAGGCCCCCCCCCCCCCCCCCCTCCCTAAAAGAAATCAGAGTAAAGACAGTTTTAGCTTAAAATAAAAAAAATTGACCCATATAGGTGGCATCATTTATAATTATGAATTACAAAATTATAATAGCCTATTTGGTAAATGTTATTAAACTGTTTTAAATGTACTAAAATACTGAGGTGCAGATATCTGTAATTAGTATAATTGCCACTATCTGAGCAGAACCTTGCTATTTTAACACCACAAAAATACATCTATGCAATGATCTTTCTCCCCAAAAAACAAAAACTTAAAATACAAAGTGCAAAAGTGTAGAAAAACAAAAACATAAATGTACTTTTCGGCACCAAACGAAGGACTTCTTTGCACCGACATACAGTGCACTTTTTCACTTTTGCATGTCGACCCGAGATTTTTGAAACCCAATGCTTTCCTGTCAACTCTATACTGTCCGCTCCAAATAAAGCCATAAAAAAAATTTTTTAGTGTGGACAAATTAACAGCTCCATATTGGACTAATATCCCCCTAAGGATTGTGCAATTAGACAGCAAAAGCAACGACAGAAAACTTATCATAGTGGCTGTCTTCAATCTTCAATTGATTTCTTTTTTTTTCTTTTTGAAGAGACATTTGACATTTATTTGGACTAATATCTATCTAATGTTAGACAGCTGCAACGACCCGCTCGTCTTGGCTGTCTTCAATCTTCAATTGATTTCTTTTTTTTTCTTTTTGAAGAGAGAGGACATTTTTTTTGGTAGAGGAATACAAATTTTGGAGAGAGGAAAAAAAAAAAAATCGGTGACAAAAGGATAAAAATTGGAGAGGGAGAAAAAACATCGAGAGAGATATTCTTAACACTTTGGCTCAGGAAGGAAATAACACACTGCTTTTCATGTTTTACTTCAGGACTTCCCTTTATTTCTCTCTCTTGTGTCGCCTGTTTAGGAATAAAAATTGAAGAGAGAGAGAAAAACATTTTTCAGAAAAGAAACCAATTTGGAAAGACAAAAAAAAATCTTTTTGGAGAGAGAGAAAACTAATTCTTAAGACCTGGGCTCAGGAAGAACCCAAGACGATTTCCCCCTCACATTGTGGTTCAGGGCTTCCATACGATATAACCCATGCTGTACAAGCTGAACTGTTTTTGACAGCGTCTGACCTGACAGTCCTATCATGCGATTCAGTGGAGCTCAGACTGAACTCATTTTCAGGGGAAGTTGCTAAATGACATTGTGATGCCATCGTTATCTAATCACAACGCAAAACTGCATAGAATATACAATCAGATCACTCAAATCTCAGCAACAAATATGATTATGAATATGATTTGAAAAATTAATTTAGATTGTGTTAGTGAAACTAAAATATTAAAAAAATATATATCGATATTTTTCAAATACAACATTGAATTATTGAACATTTACACGATTATATTTTATGTAGGCCTATTTTCTTATTAACTAGTAAAACTACACATTCTGAACAATTATATTTTTAAGCAGTGGATTAGTTAGTATGCTACACTTCAAGAAAATCTGTAAAATAGGACACAATGTACTGTGATAATTTAAAGGAATTTTCTATATTGATTTTTCACGGGTTTTTTAATGTCCTGGCAGGAAATTACCAGAACCTTTTCCATTTTTCTACAATATATTTAACCCCTTAACTGTCACCGTCCCACCTGTGGGACGCTTGGCGCTCTTTTTTTCGTTGTCTTTTTTTCTTTCAAATATTTTGGTAATCATCATAAATTATATATCTTATAAAGCTTAAAACCTCAAAATTCATGCTGTGAAAACCATTTTGAAATCGGATATTGCGTTACCATGGAAATGGTACTTTAAAGTCCTTAGTGGGCGGAGTCAAGTGTCATATTACACAATCTTTTAGAATCAAAACCTTTTATAATCTTAACAAAATACATATTGTCAGAAAGGTCTGACTCTCAGGATTCCATATTTGTGATTGGAGTAATATTGACAGAGAAATTTAGACATTTGTGACAGAAAAATGCATAAAAAAAATGTAATGGAGTTTGGATGCACCCGGTGGATGCTTGTCGTATGACGCCATAAATAAAATCTCACACGAACCTCAATTTTTTTCATATCAACTTCAAATTTGGAACATAACTTATATAGATATAAGGCTTTAATTTTATATCAATTTTAGAGTAAAACCTGTTATGTAAAATATTTATTTCATATAAAATATAAAAAATGTAATACTGTGTATTTTCTTTACAGTAAATTTAAACTTATATAACTTTGTTACTTTCATATTTTAAAATAATTCCACTTCTGCACTAATCTGCTGATTGTCTTCTTTAAAAAGAGTACAACCTTATGTCTGTATTCCAAAGCATTCATGAATTATAAGAGTTTAAGTTTGGATAGTGCACTTTCACGTATATGTTCAAAAATGGGGGGGGGGGTGACAGTGACTAATCAACAAGTGCAGGTACAAACTAATAACAAGTTGTTATCATAAATGAACAATTATTATTAAACGATTGCAACTAGCAACTTAATTGACGTGATATGTGTACCGCTAGACGATTTCCTCTTTTTTTGTGTGTAATTCAGAGAAAAATTAGTGCCTTTTTATCATTTGACTCACAGTTGCTAAATACATTTAAAAAATTGCTACATTTATTGCTAGGTGCTTTCTGAAGAAAAACTTACTAGGGTCGTCTGAAAAGCTGCTAAATCTAGCAACAAAATTGCTAAGTTGGCAACACTGTGTTTGTGTGTAGATGAACAATACCGTAGCATAGTGATTAATGACCAATGATAGGAAATAAAACATTAATTAGCATCTACAATTAATAAATTGACATCCCAATAAACTTATAGTGAATTATAAATTAAAATAATATAGAAATTAACCATATTTATATCTGGCAATAGTACTATTACAATATTATCAGCATCAGTTTGATAGTCTGATTGGAAACATATCAGGACTCCAATTTGAGATGCATTATCTGATCATTATAATGTTTTCTGCTTTATTTTAAATTATGAATAAGAAAACACGTAGCATTATGAGAATTTCTGGCACTTTTACGAGTCTATAGTTACATTTACATTTATGCATTTAGCAGACGCTTTTATCCAAAGCGACTTACAATGCATTCAGGCTATACATTTTTTTTTTTTTTATCAGTATGAGTCTAGAGTTACACTGTACTATAAATACTCTAGTTTACACTCTCAAAGTGTTTGTGTCGAGCTGAAGTGAGGAAGACTGGAAGAAAAGTGTGAATCTGAAATAAGCACACGACACGGGGGTGTAAGAAGTATATAACCAATTGTATTCCCTTCTGTTATTATACACGTATGCAGATTCATCTCACTGGAACACTCTACAATAACATTTAGAAAGAACAAGGGAGCTGAGGAGAAACGCAAACGACAAACCTGAACAGGAACGGAAAGAATGGAAACACATTCACACAGACAAACAAGCTCACGCAAACACACAAGAGATGATGATGTCTGGTCCTCGTCGAGTGAGTATGGAGTATGAACAGCCCTCCACACGCTGGGTAAAGCGAGCGACATGATTTAAACAGAGGATGGAGTCAACGATCAAAGTCTTCTGGATACAAGGAGATACACTATATTACCAAAAGTATTGGCACCCCCTTCTTTAGAACAGAAAAACGCACTTCCAAATCTGTGGCAACAACGATGGGAACATAATTCATGTATTTAAAAATTGTATTTCCATCTCTGTTGCAACAGTTTTGGAAGTGTCTAAAATGACTGAACCCATATGTACAAGTCATTGGTGTTTGGTGATGAGTTTTTGGCTCAAGGTCTGCATTTACAGTCACACCAGAGGTGTTAAACTGGGATTAGGACTTGGTTTTATGCAGACCAGTCAAGTTCTTCCACACTGACTGAATCAATCATTTTCTTTTTGAACCTTGTCTTATACACAGAGACATTGTCATGTTAGAATAGAAAAGAGTCCAAACTGTTGCTATAATATTAGAAGCACACAATTTCCTAGAATATCATTATATGCTTTAACATTAAGATTTGTACTCATAAAAATTACTAAAGTAGTCAAACCTGTTCATTAGAAGGGGTGCCAATACTTTTGGCAATATAGTGTACTCTCCCGCCTGGTAAAGGAAATGTTCTCTTGTAAACCAAATCACATTTTGCTGTTTAATATTCAAAAGAGCATCCGCTTTCTCACTGATATTTGCATTTCACTGCACTTTCTTTCCTTTTTTTTTTCTTAGGGATGATAATTAGGAAAAACACATCTCTTTTAGCACTGGGATGAGATTCAAATATTTAGACATTTCACAAACTGTTTTAAACATTTTCTTTTCGATGTAGAGTTTAGTTCTTTTAATAGAGTTGAGAAAATTAGAATACTAGAGTTCAAGATGTACATCTTCCAAGGAACGGGCCATTTGTCTGTCTTTCGAGAGAGTTTGTTCCATTAAATGCGCAAAAGTTCATACCTACTTTCCTCCTGAGAGAACGTGGTCAAAGACGCAGGTGAGTTCACGTTCCCTACACGGGATGTACATTAACTGGAACGTTATTGTCTTTTCCCTTTGACATTGTGACAAAATAAAAATAAAAACACGCACACACACATAGAAAACAAAACAAAAGACATCCTAGCATCCTGCTCTGCTGTTTTCCACTGATACGGTTTGTTGACGTGATGTGGGTCTTGATCGATCGCGTCAGACTTTCAGTCGCTCGTGTCCCTTTGTCTTTTCAAATATCTGTATATGAATATATCTATTTGCTGTTGGGGGTTTCAGGTTCTTGAATGTGGAGCAGAAACCAAGATCCTCAGCGGGTCCAGGACGGAGCCCTGGGGAACCCCAAAAACACACAACGAATATTTGCTTGACCGCGGGCCTCCGAGAGTCCTGACAGCTGAAGGGATCATCCACAGATGTTTTGCTAGTTGTAACGGTTTGATATATAGATATATATTTATTTGTTTGACTCCACAGAAACAGTTTTTGTCTCTTTTCATTTTGAATACCACATGCTGGAAACACAACAGAATTACGTTGCATCTGCTCCTGAGCACCAAGGACAAGGAGAAAAAGAGAGAACAAGCCAAGAAAGGGTGCGGGGAAAGAGAGAAAGAGAGGGATGAAGGAAGTGGAGGATGGAAATGTGAAGCACTTGGAAAGAGAGGGAGACGGATTTGACACGGAGCTGGTTTGGCAGTATTACGGAGGAGTGTGACTGCTAAACGTTTTCGACACCATCTGTTCCTGAAATGTCACCTATGCCAAGCCATTCCAGCTGAACTGCTCTCTTTCCCAAACAATTCTCATCCGCATCCAATGCTCTGATGGAGCAAAAATGGATCGCCCAAGCAGCCTGGCGTACGCGGGTGTTTTGACATCAGGCTAGGAGATGATCTGAATATTGAGGACTCACGTAGTATTTACAAAGATCAAACTAGAGAGTCAAATTACATGTGAGGAAAAATCCACTTTTCTTCAATACAAAAGGTTTGCATTTTCTTTATGTAATAGGGATTAGCTATCAAAAATGGAAATGAGGGAGGGGATGATTCCGAACCCTAGATGCTTTCGAACGCTTTAGCTCTTGCTGGAAATGAGGCCAACAGCTAGACGAGACGGGAAATTAAAGAAGACTGATGTCAGAGCTCTAAATGTGACCGGTAAACTGCCGACAAATACCCGGACCTCCCTTTCCATTCCTCATCTTATCTCTCTCCTTCTCCCCCTCGCTTCCGCCTCGGTCCCTCCGGAGGCCGAGCTCAGACGTAATACTCCTTGTCTTTGTTCTTCTTGTTCTTTGTGCCCGTCTTGGCTGCGCCAGGCTGCTTCTCCTTCACCAGGGTGCCATTGCTTTGTGTGGCCGAGTTGCTGATATAGTTGCGACTCTGGTCCACCTGGTAGGAGCCTTCGTCGCGGTTGCGATACTTGTACATGGCGTAGAGTAGGATTAGGATGCAGAGGGCGGCTGCGGCCACGATGCCCACCACCATGCCCGTCGTGCTGCTGGACTCTCGGATCACCTCCACCGCTCCTGGAGGCCCTCGGTCCGGCGACGAGGGGTCTGTAGTGGGCACATGGGGGAAATTGGGAGGATACGTTATACCTGGGATGTGCCGGTGCCGCCCGCCGTGTTCAGGGTCGCCCGACGGCTGAACTGGCGGCAGCAGCACCTGGTCACGGGTGTTCATTTTACCCGCGGGGATGTTGGGGCCGCTGTTGATGCCAGGTTTGAGCCGAGACACTGGGGGGGCCGTGGGGGTGAATAAGAGCGGCGGGCGATGGGACTCGGGCAAACGGGCAAAGGGCCGGTCGCCTCGGGGGTTCCCGGCTGCGGGGGGAGGGGGGAGTACGGTCCGGTCAGTGACGAGGGGGGAGTTTTTATAGTAGTCCTCATCGTCGGACTCCGTCATCTCGCCCGAGCCGTAGGCCGAGACCTCCATGGGCTCTTCGCAGTCCTCCTGGTCCAGCAGACAGGGGGGCCGGCCGGGCAAGGGGAGAGACTCTTTGGTGGTCTCGTGCAAGGTGAGGAAGGGGCGATAGGTCGGGGGCGGGGGAATAACGGGGTAATGAGTCACAATTGACGGGGGGTCAAGGGAATCCACAGTTATAATTGGCAACACTAGTTCACCTCCTAGGATGAAAGAGAGAAGGAACACGGCGTTAGTTGGAACCCGAGCAAATGAATGCACAAGAGAGAGAGAAGAAACATCATTAGAACAGCACTAAGACTTAATGAGGTTAGTTCTAAAGTTAGTTTTGTTAGCATCTATTTAAAATCAGTCTAAAAACAGCTAGGCTAAGGCTAAGACATTACAGTCGTATACATTACAGGGTTAGAGTAATACAGAGAAACATTAAAACTTAAGCATGTACTAGACTAGCTAGAAATGTAAAAATCCTACAAAAACAGTTCTACGTCTGTGCTAATGCTAATGCTAGCTGTGCTAACCTCCACTCACTGACTGCATGTTTAAGAAGAGAGCAAACCACGTAGTACAGGTCACTTACATCAACAAATTGGCCGCATGATTTTTGCATGAAAAAAAAATTACAAAAAGAAAGCTGTGTAAGATTGTTCTGGGATAGTGATAAACAAATTTCAGCCCATGTTTCAAAGTTGCTAAAGTGTTTTGAATTCATCATTCCCGGAGCTCATAAAGCTCATAATCCCCGCTCCCCGTTGGCATGGTGATAGCTCGCTAATGATGAGGATCTATATGCAAAACTTCCCACTCTCACCCCGGGATACCGAAGGTGATATTTTCAAATTACTGTCCCACAAGACCCCCCCCCCAAAAAAAAACACATACCAAATCTTTCAAGATAATTATCCATAAGCCTATCCCTTGGAAATCTCACAACATGAATAACAAAAGCCAGCTTTTCCCTGTAACTGGCTTGTCAAGGAATGTAAAAAAAAATTAAATTACACAAGACGTATTCAAGTATTCATTAGAATTCAGATCAGATTTGTCAAACAGTTTCATCTGTGGCATCAACACCTGTGACAGAGCATGAATCTAGGAAAACAGGGTGCAGAAGAGATTGTTTTGTTTAAATACATAATGCACATTATTGTTATTCATATGATGAGGCAAATTAGTGTGACAAACATTGCTTAGGGGGGGGGGGACTGTTTGGTTGTGATCTGTGCGCTTTGGGAAACCTCCTCAAACCATGGCATCAACACGGCACCCCTCCCCTTAACCAGCAGAACCTTCAAAAATACCATCCTGTTTGCATATTGATGAACAGAGTCATTAAGCCCAAAGAATCCACCAGGAGAAAAGGTGATATTAACATTCAGAACACACATATACGTCTGTTAGAAGCTGAAAAGGAAACAGTATGTTAATGGCATCTTTCACAGAGTCCGTCCCACCCAACAGCCCAATTGTAGAGGTGTGCGTCTGCGGGTTGAGAGTCTGGGGAACGGTTGGGTATAAAATTAATGCCCGTTCACCACCGACAAATCTTTTATATCCATTGCTAGAAAAAGCCACTGGAGGCGACCAGCCGTTTAGAGGAACGATCTGTCAAGGGCGCCGAATAGAGTCTGATAATTCAGTAACTGACACCGCCGGTTTGTGAATTATACGAGCCCGTGTGTTAATGCGCCACTGGGCACAACAATATTTCCTGCTTTTATTAAATTTGTTGGAATATCTTACGATACGCAAGGAAATCCAGAGCAATCTGTTCCCAGAGAGGGCAGAATCAATCACTCGCGGGAGAGAAACCTTGAATCCTGATGATTACCTTCTATTAGGGTTAGGGTTAGGGTTAGGTGAAGAGATCTGAACGATGAACCTTCTCAAACCGTCAATCCGCAGACGCACAAATCAGTGAACGTGTGCGCAACCCATCAGCCTGTCTGTGTGTTCGTGACAAATCTCGTTATAGAGTAGAAATCATTGTTCCAGTAGTCTGTGATTGGTCAAAGTTTGCCTCCTGTGACTGTTGCGTTGACAACAAGAACAACATCAGAACAGCATCATGACTCATGCGTACAAACGAATATCTCACATGCTCAGCACAGTGCCGTTCTCACTTGTTTCGCGATGATTGTCTAGAGTGAGTAAGTGCCACCGTGAGCACCATCAGTAACTGGAGTAATGACTGCAGCTTTATTCATGCTTTTATTTCTTAAAACTGCAACAAATGACACTAACGTCTGTCTGTTGCAAATCCATTGCGAGAGATGCAATTTAAGCCAGACAAACTACCAGAGACACACTGTACTTTAACTGGCAAATTAAATGTCATTAATAGTGAGAAATGCACAGAATTAAATCAATAATCATGAACTAGCACAGAGCACCTGCGTCAACTCAAACAGAGTAAAAATACACACTTTTCAGATGGAGAAAATGGTAATACAAGCAGCATACACAGCAACAATACAAAAGGAAACATCGCTGAAAGCTCTTTCTCTCCTTCACTGAATTCATGATCAGTCTTTGGTAAGTTACTCTGAACAAGTCATTAATTACTAGCTACTAATTACATCTTCGGCAGTGTAATTAGATTACTATCTCTCAAAAAGTAATGCATGCCATATCAACCTCGACCAGTTGAACAACACAAGGACAGACATGAAATGTCTCTTTTAATTATTTCAAATAAATAAAGTTGCATAAATGATTCTTGAGATGACCAAGGGATTTAAAGGTTATATTAAAACAGATTTTCTAACATGTTACATTGCTATGTTAAATCCACTATTGTATTATATAGAATATGTTTAACAGCTTATAAAGTATTTAATGCAATTACATCAGAAGTAACAGTAACTAAATTACAGAAAAATCAAGAGTAATCCCTCTCAGTAATTAAATAATTACATTACACCCAATATTGCTCATGATTCTGAGCTCTAAGTCTAAATGCACTGCAAAATATGATTTTCTTCCACATTTGTCTTGTTTTGTCTTGTCCTTAAATCAAGTTACATTTACTTGAGAGGCAAAATTATTTGAGATATTAAGTCTTGTTTTCTGAAAAAAAAAAAAGTATCAAGATTAAGTGACTTTATGCTTTTAGGAAGCAAAAACTATCCACCAGTGGGGTCAGAAAAATAAAATTAATTCAAATGGAAAACAAGTAGATTTTTCATCGGCAGATATTTTTTCTTGTTTAAAGCGTAAACACTTAATTTAGTTTTTTTTTCAGAAATCAAGATTTGTTATCTAACATTGTATTGCCTCTCAAGTAATTATATCTTGATTTGAGAATGATTAGATATTTGGACTGGAAAATAATAAAAAAAATATTTAGGAAGAACCCTGCGAGTCGAATGGATGCTCTGTCTACTGGATCACATAAATGACAAGATGAGCAGCACATTGAAAGAGACTCCTATGTGCAGAAAAACATCCAGCTTGTTTTGGACATTCAGGAGCCTGTTTACATCCACACAGAGTAATGAAAGCTGGAAATGTGACTGCTGTTTGCCACGGGCGCTCGGGCCATGGGGAAGGCTGAGATTGGAGTTGTCTCTCTCTTAGCTAATTTGATTTTGAAGCTGAACACTAGACGACGGCGGGGGTGAGACCGACCCCGACGCTTAATAATTGACGACAGAAGACACCGGGAGCCCAGATGCTCAGAGACTGAGATTAACCTCTATAAATGTACTTGCTTCACATCAAACCACACATTTCATATGCAGCATGCTGAAATATTCATGTTTGTTTTGTTAGACTTGCTTCTGCAACTAATAAATTAAGAATATCTTGATTATATTCGAAGAGACACAGAGCTGCTTTATTGTTTCTATAAAGCCAATGAAACCAATTTATAAAGCTATAAATCAAAACATGCTTCTTGTTCTTATATATATGTTTTTCTTTATATACATAAGCATTCAGTGCTGGAATGCCTCACATATAATGCATGTATATGAAGGATAAATGCTTCACTGCATCCAGTGTTGTTAACTAAAACTATCCAAAATCACTTTTGTTCACTGCATATAAATATATAAATATTTATATAAATAGAATTATTAAATGAAAAAAGTAAAAATCGTGAAAATTAGAAATGTTACCTTGGGAACTAATTGAAATAAGTTCAAGTACTAACATTACTAAAACTAAAACAGAATTAAAAAATAAATTAAAGCTAAAAGAAATATACCCCCCCCCTAAACTAATTAATATGACAAAAGCCCAAAACAAAACTACTAAAACTGAAATAAAAATAAATTAAAGCTAGATCAGTCAGACTGTAGTGTGTTTGTGTGTAACAGTCAGACTGTAGTGTGTTTGTGTGTAACAGTCAGACTGTAGTGTGTTTGTGTGTAACAGTCAGACTGTAGTGTGTTTGTGTGTAACAGTCAGACTGTAGTGTGTTTGTGTGTAACAGTCAGACTGTAGTGTGTTTGTGTGTAACAGTCAGACTGTAGTGTGTTTGTGTGTAACAGTCAGACTGTAGTGTGTTTGTGTGTAACAGTCAGACTGTCGTATGTTTGCTTGTAACAGTCAGACTGTAGTGTGTTTGTGTGTAACAGTCAGACTGTAGTGTGTTTGTGTGTAACAGTCAGACTGTAGTGTGTTTGTGTGTAACAGTCAGACTGTAGTGTGTTTGTGTGTCAGACTGTAGTGTGTTTGTGTGTAACTGTCAGACTGTAGTGTGTTTGTGTGTAACAGTCAGACTGTAGTGTGTTTGTGTGTAACAGTCAGACTGTAGTGTGTTTGTGTGTAACAGTCAGACTGTCGTATGTTTGCTTGTAACAGTCAGACTGTAGTGTGTTTGTGTGTAACAGTCAGACTGTAGTGTGTTTGTGTGTAACAGTCAGACTGTAGTGTGTTTGTGTGTAACAGTCAGACTGTAGTGTGTTTGTGTGTAACAGTCAGACTGTAGTGTGTTTGTGTGTAACAGTCAACAGTCAGACTGTAGTGTGTTTGTGTGTAACAGTCAGACTGTAGTGTGTGTGTAACAGTCAGACTGTAGTGTGTAACAGTCAGACTGTAGTGTGTAACAGTCAGACTGTAGTGTGTTTGTGTGTAACTGTCAGACTGTAGTGTGTTTGTGTGTAACAGTCAGACTGTAGTGTGTTTGTGTGTAACAGTCTGTCTCGTGTGTGTAACAGTCAGACTGTAGTGTGTTTGTGTGTAACAGTCAGACTGTAGTGTGTTTGTGTGTAACAGTCAGACTGTAGTGTGTTTGTGTGTAACAGTCAGACTGTAGTGTGTTTGTGTGTAACAGTCAGACTGTAGTGTGTTTGTGTGTAACAGTCAGTCACTGTAGTGTCAGTCAACTGTCAAACAGTCAGACTGTAGTGTGTCAGTCAGACTGTCAGTCAGACTGTCAGTCATGTCTGTCCATTGTCACTGTGTACCGTACATACATACAGATAATTGAAATTGCGTTACTCTCTTACTCCCTGGTGCATACAGATAACACTAAACACTAACAGTAGAACGTAAAAGAACGTAGTGTGTTTGTGTGTAACAGTCAGACTGTGGTGTGTTTGTGTGTAACAGTCAGACTGTAGTGTGTTTGTGTGTAACAGTCAGACTGTTGCGTGTTTGTAACAGTCAGAGTGCCGCGTGTTTGTGTGTAACAGACAGACTAACAGTCAGACTGTCGTCAGTCAGACTGTGTAACAGTCAGACTGTCAGTCAGACTGTTTGTGTAACAGTCAGACAGTGTCAGAACAGTCAGACTGTAGTTTTCCTGTCTGTAACAGTCAGACTGTAGTTTTTATGTATGTAACAGTCAGACTGTAGTGTGTCTGTATGTAACAGTCAGACTGTAGTGTGTTTTTGTGTAACAGTCAGACTGTAGTTTTTCCTGTGTAACAGTCAGACTGTAGTGTGTTTGTGTGTAACAGACTGTAGTGTTTGTGTGTAACAGTCAGATTGTTGTGCGATTGTAGTTTCAGCTAATTATAAACTAGAGAATGGTTGGCAGGCTCCAGTGAATGATGTAGTTAGGAGCTTCTAATGAGGGCAGAGATTAATTAGCCCATGGAGATCAGCTGAGATGAGGGACGTTTCTGTGGGACCCTGGAGCAGAAACGCAATGCAGAGATTTCCATCCCTCCATCCATCCATCCATCCATATCTCTCTGCTTTGTCTGTGGCTCATCAGTCTCTCCCATGATACAGCAAACGTGAGGAACATGCTGATGCCAGTCACAGCCCCTCTCTCTCTCTCACACTCTTGTCTCTGTGTTTGATTTGTCACTTCATCTTTCTTGTTTTATTTTACTTTGTTGTCCAGCATTTGACGGTGAGTCACACAATTTGTTTGCTATCTTTGTCCTTTTGTCTGCTCCAGTGTGCAATAGAAATACTTGCTTTCAAAAACACAGATGACCTGCTGCTCACCCTCAGATGGTTGCTATGGTGTGCCTTGGAGGTTGCTAGGGCATTCTGAGTGGTTCCTGAATCATTCTTGGTGGTTGCTAGGAAGATGCTGGCCTGTTGCTAAGGTGTTATCAGTGGTTTCTAGGTAGTGGATAGCTGGATTCAGGCAACTATGGTGTTGCTAGGATAGATAGATATGAAACAGGTGACAAGTCTTGTAACACATCAATCACATGACCTGAGACCGCATGAATACATCAGATCTGTGCTCTTGTGCTGCACTAGTGAAGCGTGTCATGATATCTGACCGCAAACACACCAACTGATGATAAAACCACCTCATTACCTCAATAACTGCTCCAGTGTACGGTTAAACCTCATCCATATGAGCTGACAGACAGACATCAGCCCAAACACACACGATCCGTTCACAACACCACTGATAAACAGCCCTGACACTACACACACCTACTTCACGAACAAACTGTGTAATACAAATCGTTTTCAGAATATACATTCAAAGGAGTTTGAGTTGATCAAAAACATGACGTGAACATGAGTAAATAATCTAATTTAGTTTCTTTAATTTATATTTATTATAAATTATACTTATAATTGATCAGGCTCCAGCAATCAAAGCTACTATATGAAACGAAAATGATCAACGACATTGTATGGTACAATTTACATTTATTAATAACTTCAAACCATAAGTGTTCCTACTAAATTACATTAATTTAGGTTCAATCTGTGACTGTCATCTTGAATTGAGGCATATTTTGTCCAATCACAGCTGCACACTGGACGAGATTGTGTGTGTGTGTGTGTGTGTTTACAGCATATAAAAACACACACGGATGGTAAGACTGACTCACCGTTTCCAGGCTCACACTCCTCGAGATCTTCATCATCACTCGGACATTCTGCTGACGCTACTAACAGATCGTCAGTATTCTGCAGAGAAAGAGACACAAGACAGTCAGTACAGTGTCCTTCTTCAATATAATGAATTAAAAATACATCAAACACATTTACAGAGACAGCTGTCATGTGATGATCCCTCACACTCTCTGACTGCAGCTCTGTGCATCTCTGTTTTCAGTCCATTTATCAGGTGTCCAAATGTAAATATATACTGTCATATCTGAACACACAGAGCACTGCAGGCTGTCATCTCTGAGCCAAAGCTGCCAGACACAGAGTCTGACATCATTCTCATCCGTTTCTCATGACACGTCAAACTCATTTCAGCATCTGAACATATCGAGAAAATGAGTCTCTCTGAGGAAAACACACAGTCAGCGGTCAAACCATCAGAGAGATTCTCCAGCAGAACAAAGAGCTTCTGATCAGACCTGTGAATTGACAACACGTCCCTTTGTCTTCCTGTCTGTCCATCTGTCTCTCCATCCATCCATCTATCTGTCCATCCATCCATCTGTCCGTCCCTCTGTCTATCTGTCCATCCCTCTGTCTGTCTGTCCGTCCCTCTGTCTATCTGTCCGTCCATCTGTTTTTCTGTCTATCCATCTGTCTATCTGTCCGTCCCTCTGTCTATCTGTCCATCCATCTGTCTAGCTGTCTGTCCATCTGTCTATCTGTCCATCCATCTGTCTATCTGTCCGTCCATCTGTCTATCTGTCCATCCATCTGTCTATCTGTCCGTCCATCTGTCTATCTGTCATCCATCTGTCTGTCTGTCCGTCCCTCTGTCTTTCTGTCCGTCCCTCTGTCTATCTGTCCGTCCCTCTGTCTATCTGTCTGTCCATCTGTCTTTCTGTCCATCCATCTGTCTATCTGTCCATCCCTCTGTCTATCTGTCCATCCATCTGTCTATCTGTCCGTCCCTCTGTCTATCTGTCTGTCCATCTGTCTGTCTGTCCGTCCTTCTGTCTGTCTATCCATCCATCCGTCTGTCTATCTGTCCATCCATCATTTGTCCTTCTGTCCGTCCCTCTGTCTATCTGTCCGTCCCTCTGTCTGTCTGTCCATCCATCCATCTGTCCTTCTGTCCGTCCCTCTGTCAATCTGTCCATCCATCTGTCTGTCCATCTTTCCATCCGTCTGTCCATCTGTCTCCCCATCCATCCATCTATCTATCTATCTATCTATCTATCTATCTATCTGTCCGTCCGTCTGTCTGCCCATCCATCCATCCATCCATCCATCCATCCATCTGTCTTTCTGTCCGTCCATCTGTCTGTCCATCTGTCTATCTTTCCATTTGTCTGTCTATCTGTCTATCCATACATCTGTCCATCTGTCTCTCCATCCATCCATCTGTCTGTCTATCTTTCCATTTGTCTGTCTATTTGTCCATCCATCCGTCTGTCTATCTGTCCGTCCATCTGTCTTTCTGTCTGTCCATATTTCCATTTGTCTTTTTATCTGTGCATCCATCGTTCTGTCCATCTGTCTGTCTGTTCGTCTGTCTCTCTTTCTAGTACACACATAGTTCACTACTGTTGAACTCATGTCTATCAGGGTCAAAACTCAAACCATAAAACAATCAGCTAATTGCCAAAGCAACGATTCTCATTTAGTTAATGTACAAAAAAAAAAAAACTTAAACAAAAAAAACAACACTGTATACTAATTAATCATTTTAACAGTCACTAATCAGTAAACTAATCAGTAACTAATCTGTAAACTAATCTAAACCTTTAAAAAAAGATCTGCACTGATTGTTATTCAAATATTTAGGAATACAGACTCTTCTAAAATGCAATTATGATGATAAAACAGTATACATAAATAAGTTTATGAACAGAATTAGTAGTTGGCGTTAGTTCTGGTCAGTGAATCTAGACGAGGAACTCATTCTCAGCAGATTTATTTGACGCTCGCTCTCGCTGAACCAGCCGCAGGACACAATCCTGTTTTCTTTTAATTAGTTCTGAGAAGCTGCAGACTATTGTACTGAAGCCTGGAGTGTTTCTTCACTTATTTATTTCATAAAGTGATATTTATTAGAGACTACATCATTTGGAGCGCCGCGGATCAAAATCACATTTCAGCTTCACATGTTTCTGTAACCCAACATGACATTTGAGTCGTACGGATGCATTTAATTCGTCCTCTGCCCAGTGAATGCATTAATGCCACAGACTCGGAAACCATTCCCGGTGGAAATGGCTTTTGTTTTTCAGATATTAACACGCCGCTGTTTTGAATGTTTTGTTGCCATAATCAAATGTCTCTTCTTCCTGTTTGTGAACCATAGAGCTGGATTTGAAGTCGCTCTCAGTACAGGAAGTGGAAAGCTAATAACCGCAGGCAAACGCCGGCGTGTGTTTTCATGTGAGATGGGTTATACAGTCACATGGCTCATGAGAACATTTAAGATGGCTGTGGGTCATTGCTGTACATCTGACATCTCTGAGGGTTATTTTGAGACTGTACGCAGACTGTAGGCCTGTCACATCACGTCCCTCTGTCTATCTGTCCATCCATCTGTTTTTCTGTCCGTCCCTCTGTCTTTCTGTCCGTCCATCTGTTTTTCTGTCCATCCCTCTGTCTATCTGTCCGTCCCTCTGTCTATCTGTCCGTCCATCTGTCTTTCTGTCCGTCCCTCTGTCTATCTGTCCGTCCCTCTGTCTATCTGTCCGTCCCTCTGTCTATCTGTCCGTCCCTCTGTCTTTCTGTCCGTCCCTCTGTCTATCTGTCCTGTCCATCTCTGTCTATGTCTATCTGTCCCTCTGTATATCTGTCCGTCCCTCTGTCTATCTGTCCGTCCCTCTGTCTATCTGTCCGTCCCTCTGTCTATGTCCGTCCCTCTGTCTATCTGTCCGTCCCTCTGTCTATCTGTCCGTCCCTCTGTCTTTCTGTCCGTCCCTCTGTCTATCTGTCCGTCCCTCTGTCTTTCTGTCCGTCCCTCTGTCTAGTCTGTCCGTCCCTCTGTCTATCTGTCCGTCCCTCTGTCTATCTGTCCGTCCCTCTGTCTATCTGTCCGTCCCTCTGTCTGTCTGTCCGTCCCTCTGTCTATCTGTCCGTCCCTCTGTCTATCTGTCCGTCCCTCTGTCTATCTGTCCGTCCCTCTGTCTATCTGTCCATCTCTGTCTATCTGTCTGTCTGTCTGTCCGTCCCTCTGTCTATCTGTCCGTCCCTCTGTCTGTCCGTCCCTCTGTCTATCTGTCCATCTGTCTATCTGTCCATCTGTCCGTCCCTCTGTCTATCTGTCCGTCTATCTGTCTGTCCCTCTGTCTGTCTGTCTATCTGTCCGTCTATCGTCTGTCTCTCTGTCTATCTGTCCGTCCCTCTGTCTATTCTGTCCGTCCCTCTGTCTATCTGTCCGTCCTGTCCCTGTCTATCTGTCCGTCCCTCTGTCTATCTGTCTATCATGTCTATCTGTCTATCAGTCTATCTGTCTATTCCGTCTAGTCTATCTGTCATCTGTCCAAAAAAACAGCACACAGCACGTATAAACGTTTCAGACCTTCAGAAACTGACACTACTGGAGCAGCGACACAGCTAAAGATATGCAGAATGAAGTTACTTCTACTGCGTTTCTACATCAGTCAGGGAATCATTCTGAATCAAACCACCATCGAGACACTTAAAAGAGGATTTCAGGTGAAATATAATAGACTCTCTGCTAGACTGAACAATTTATCACAATAAATCTAAATTATGATATGGCTTAGTGTGACTATAAAATCACGCTGTGTGTTTCAGAGGGAAGAAGAGAAGCTTTTAGGCTTTCTGCAGTTTTCTGTCAAAATAAAATATCAATATAACAGTAATAATGTAATTTTTTTTATTTTTCTTAAATAATTATTTACAGAAATATTACAATAGTAACATTTCTTATTTTGTTTTATATAGTGTTTCTAGTTTTATTTTGTATTATCATCATCATTTTATAGTCATATTGATATATTTTCACAAAATTATGTGGCAAAATGTGCAGTCACAAAAAAAATCTCGATATAAAAAAAATAAATAAATTATAAATCACAATTTTTATCAGAAAAAAAATAAATTAGATTTTTCCCTAAGTCATTTGAAAATTATGAAATTAAGACTCATTGATTAGGAATTTTGTAATAATAATAAAAAAAATGTTTTCAATTTTGATTTTTTATTAACATTTTTCTTTTTTTTTTAAATATCTTCATTTTTTAAAAACTTATTTTTTTCTTTTAGTGAAATATTTCAATAGTAATATTTCTT
>CM049839.1:1092465-1104965 GCA_027422415.1 Schizothorax lantsangensis | reverse complement strand
CATCACCAGTAAATATACATGTGTTTGTGTGTGTGCATCTGATCTGTGATGGACTTCACTGGAACTGCGACACAATCCAAAACTGACTCTCATTAACATGGAGAAGTTTTCATCCATCACCTCTGTCAGGATGAAGAGAGAGAGTCCGGTGAGAATCTCACGTGTTTCTGTGTGGAAACCCACAAGCTTTTCTCCAAGATTCTGTGCTGTCTAATAGAAAAGCCTGTGTTTCTTCTCTATGGAGTCATTTGAAAGTGAGAAACAGAGCCCAAGTGCAGTGATTTAGTAGCGGCGCCAGGCGCGTTTCTGCTGTAAAACAAATGTGTTCTGCGCTCGCATTTCCCTGCTGAGGTCTTTCTTCAGGAACCGAAATAAACAGCACAAAAGAAATCAATGCGCTGTGGTTATTTGTAATCTCTGACTGCGTCTCCCGCAGCAGCGTCAACTCTGCAATAAAAAACCGGGAGATGGAGGAGCGTCGGATACAGGAGAAGAGGAAATGATGGAAAGTCATAGGGGACGTTTAGAGCGTGATGAACACCAGCGAAAGGACGAGGGAGAAAAACCGAGGCTCTGAACGGCTTCTGATGGAATTGAGCTGTTAAACCCTTTTTTTTCCTCTTCATTGAGCTGTGGAGGTGCTGCCATCCTGAATTTATAACACTGACACCATCGGCGCTCGAGAATGTTCTGTCTGATCTAACTCAACGTCAGACGAGAGAGAGTCGCTCTCACACATTCACTGGCCTTTTCCACATGAATCCTGGAATACTGTGATGGACCCGGTGCAGTCTGGACTCTCCTCATTACCCTCTCTAGTCCACATCAAACTCATTTCATTTAATTATCATCATTCTCATCATAATCATTCTATAATGATCATAATTCTATAATTGATCATAATCATTTCTATGATGCTATACAGACATATTCAGGACGTTTTTAAAACAAGACACTACAGGCGAATAGGGTAAAACAAAGCAAAAAAGTAATAGATATCATCATACTTCCCCTAGTTAAATAATCACAGTATATTAAAACAACTGCTTGTATTACAAGTTTTATCAAATATTATGTTTAAAATATGTTAAATATGCACTATTTTGCAGAAACGTCCAGAACAGAAATCTAAAGTCAGGTTCATAATTCTTGTTCGATTTTGTTGACATATTAGAGCTAAAGGTTTTTACTGAGGGGATTTTAGATTATTCTTTTTATCACTCCATAAATCAGAAAATACTGTCAACAGACAGAAAAAAATACATTTTCGCCATGTTTTTAGGAATAAAATGTTATAAAATCTCATGTGAATGATATATCAACAAACCCCACAGTAAAATCCTTCAGAATATCAAGAGGAATAAAACTCTAAGATTTGGTGTCTGTAAGTGCTGCTGAAGTGGAGATAAAACTTTTAAAGCTTTTTCGCCATTTTTCGCCAAATACATTTTCGCCATGTTTTAGGAATAAAATGTTATAAATCTCATGTGAATGATATATCAACAAACCCCACAGTAAAAACCTTCAGAATATCAAGAGGAATAAAACTCTAAGATTTGGTGTCTGTAAGTGCTGCTGAAGTGGAGATAAAACTTTAAAGCTATGGATTGTAATTGAAATATACAGATGCAAATAGATAAAGTGTAATGAAATAAACACTTAGATGTGTAATTTGGGTGTTTTCTTTCCACTAAATTCACTAATTTCCACTGAATTAAAGTTGCCTAAAATCTCAAAACTAAAATAATAATAATAATAAAAAACAACAACAATAGATTTGCCTGTAGCGTTTTGCCTTAATTTAACATTTTCCTGCATGATTATGGGGATTGGTAAAAATTATTAATACAAGAACAGTAATTTATTTATTTCTTTAGAATAAAGTCACTGATGGTTCATCCTCAATAAGAGCAGGAATTAATGACTGATCTTGAGTTCATGAGTTCATAGTCCAAACTGCACTCGCAGACAAACACATGACTGTTCACACAGTAAATCAACACATCATCGCTTCATCATTGACTGTCAGACGTGTAAATGTTAAAGGGACCGTATTCTCTCTGCAAATGCTACAGAACAACGAGCAGAGCGTTTACTCATGAATCACAAATATCGTTCAGCGTTTAACCCTCTGAGTTTCATTCAAGCGTTACGTGCGGGTTAGTTTGCGTTCTGTTTAGACGGTTCGTCTGCTTTGACTAATTCTTCATCAGATCTGCGTTCATTTGGTTATGTGAGTTTAGAAACAGGTTTATGACTGAGGGCTTCAGCTTAATCTAATCCAATGAAAACTAAATACTGCTGGCCCTCAGGATTTAGAAGAACGGTTGGTTAAATTCTGCTTAACCTTTACGTTTTCCCTGTCGGTAAACCCTCAAACTCCTTTAACCCTTTGAGTTGACAGACTGTCCTCTACTCTGATATTCTTACACACGTCGGCCACCTCCAGCTCTTTTACAGAAAGGGACAGGATAACCTTAAGATCTACTGACAGCATCGTACAACTTAAATTGAGAGTTCTCTGTGCACATTTTCAGATCAATACAAACAAAGCAGTTTAATTTGCAGTTTTATTTTATCAATATAAATGTCTGTTTTATATTTCCTCATGAAACTTTATGAACTTTTGCCCACACTGCAGAAAGTGAAGTTCTTCCTCAATGTTTTTGTCTTGTTTTTTCAGCACAAACATCAAAGCATTCTTAAATCAAGATACATTTACTGAGGATCTAAAACGGCAGAAGATAAGAAGTCTTAAAATCAAACAGCTGGAAATGGGTCAAAAATACACAGGTTTTCCCTTTGAATTAAGTTTATTTTCTAACTCATTTGGCAGATATGTGATGGTAATTTTGAACAGTTTCTGAGAAAACAAGACTTCTGTCGTTTAGCATTTTAAGTAAATGCATCTTGATTGGTTGAATCACTGATTAGTGGCTTCTATGATTCATGATTGATTTCAGTAAGTTGTTCTGTTTCTGATGTTTCATCATGTTTATTTGCTGCTGTAACTAGTAGTAAAGAGGAAGAGCTGATCAGTGATCTGTCGCCACAAAACATAATTTACTGTTTAAATTTAGTGATAATACTGACAGAATTTGTAAGCTGAGACTTTGTTTCATGTTAAAAGTAAAAAAACAAAGATTATTGGCGCTCTACAAATAATGTTTAGTGAGGGTCTGCTCATGCATCAACTGAAAACAGCAGACTAAAAGATCTCAGCTCATGAAAATTATCCATTATTTTGGCCAAAACTAGAAATGTTTTATCCTAAATTGTATTAAATAATATATAAATACATATTAAATATATTAAGTAATACATTTAAAAAATAAAATGAAGAGATTTTTAATGGTCACATATGTTCATCACACATATCCTTTGTGAAGTAGACAATCACAGAATGCATTGCAATAAGCTCTGTAAAAAAATGATAAATATTAAGTACTAAATCAAAGAAATTGATCAAATAAAAATAAATTAAAGCTAAATATGTATAATAGTTGTTATCATACATTTTATTAAATATATGAAGTAATAAATTAATAATAAAATTAAATTAAATTGTATTTTTTAATAGTTACACATATGCATCACACATCCTTTAAAAGGATGTTTTGAAGTTGACTATCACAGAATGCATTGCAATGAGCTCTGTAAACATATTAAATATTAAGTAATAAATTAAAGAAATTTATAAAATAAAGAACAAAATAATCTGAAAAAAGGAACACTGAAAAAATGATTCATTGAATTTACAATTTTTTTTTAAGGTAAGTGGTTGCAATCAATTTATTTTAGCTACATTTAAATAAACTAATTTAGTTGACTAACTTTAAACATGTTTTTTATTTTTTATTTTATTTTATCAAGACTGCAAAGAGACTGAAATGCAATGAAAATTTCTAAAAATTCAAAATGACATTTTTAATTTAAAAAAGAAAACATGCATGTGTTATGTACGTTACGCAAAACATGCATATGTTTAATTAGGTCATGTACAGTAGTATCGTACAGTAGTACAGTAGAGGTTTGTGCTGGAAAGCAAGACAAAAATACAGAGGAAGAACATCACTTTTAGCAGTAAATAAGACACGACGTCAGTTTCAGCAGTAGGCTGGAACTTTTAAATAGTTCAAATTGCCCACATGTTGTATATTTTCATGCTTCAAGCTGATTCTTGCATCAAAATCCAACAAAATACCTGTGTGTGCAACAGAAAGACATGGGTAGTTGACGTATCAATGTGTCCTTAGGTGTGACGGAAAAATTTTAAAAAAAACTCTAACATTGAAGATAAACCTCTCTCATGCTATTTGTAACTCTAAGAATGAAGATACATTTTTCTCATGTTATGTGAATCTTAAAAAATAAATTCTACATTTTTGCTATGTCACACCATAGGACACAGTCCAATTTTTATTTGTCAACTCCCCACATGCAGACTAATTAAAGCTAAAAGAACTAAATAACGCTTGGCTGTACTGCAGTTTTTGCCCTCGGGGTAGATGTGTCCTCAGAGGAAACAGGAAGTGAATTACCAGGAAACTCATATCAGACAGTTAGTTAAGACCTTCTGGACTCAAAGGGTTAAAGTTGGAATCAATTTAGAGCGGCGAGAGCGAAGATGAAACAGAGGCACTGAAATAGAGTCCCTTTAACTGTGGAGTTTAAACTGTTGCTCGATAGGACGTTTCACAACAGTAAACAGCTGTGCGTGTTGTTGGGAGGTTAAGGGAGGGTTATGTGGGGGTTATTGGTAAGGTTAATACTCTGGAGAAGTGCAGTCCCATCATCAGATGACAGGTCTGAGGAGCGCAGCGTTCCCATTAGTCTGAGGATTTCACAATGACTGTAATGCACACTTCTTTAGGTGCAAACTACCAATGAAATGTTGTTTTCTCCTCATTCTAAATCTCGCTTGTGCTTTTCGCATGTTCGCCGTTCTCCGCTACGTCCGTGGGCCTGCACTTCGTCCAGAGATGTGTTTAGCGTGATTAGACAGAGCGTTCGTTAGTGGGGTTTGGTGCTGTTTAATTACCTTTGTCGAGTAGCCACTCGTCAACTACCCGACCGAGTCGGTACGGGATTCTTTGCCTAGCAATAGCCAGCCGATCACTATCAAAGCTCCCTTTGAAGAACAAACAGATTCAACAGGTTACAATCTGGAAGGTCAAAGGTTGAAGATTAGAGGTTAGAGAGAACGCCTTTAAAATCAGATTTAACAAGGCTTTAAACATGGTTTTGGAGGTTAGAAAGCCAAGCAAGCTCTGGTTACCATGTGTTTTAAACATGAGTTAAGCATATTTATGAGTCATTTTAGAGGTTGAATGTTACTTGTGGATAATTACAGTGCATTAAAGTATCTTGGTTGAACGTGGCAAAGCAACCATCGTCGTTCTCATTAAAATTGCATAAGAACATTTCCAGAATCGACAAACAGTCCTGCTGAACATCAAACAGTGAGACTCCAGGAAGACGTTTTCTGTGTGGGGTCAAATTATCAAACGTTGTTGATTGACAGCATCACATCGAACCCGTTTCACTTGTAGATACACTATATTGCCAAAAGTATTGGCACCCCCTTCTAATGAACAGGTTTGACTACTTTAGTAATTTCTATGAGTACAAATCTTAATGTTAAAGCATATAATGATATTCTAGGAAATTGTGTGCTTCTAATATTATAGCAACAGTTTGGACTCTTTTCTATTCTAACATGACCAGGGCCGGATTTACGCACAGGCATTCTAGGCACGTGCCTATGCTCGCTTGTCCAGGGGGGGCCCAAACCCAATGAAGAGATATAATATTTTTGTTATATGGGCTATCTATCTACAACAGTAAAAGAACCAAAACCCCAGAAGACATTGAGCAAATAAATATAACAAACAATAGGGTAAAAAATGACAAACTATTTCCATGTCTTCTGTACGGAAATCACGCTTTCTTTCTCCCGTTCTCTCTCACAGACACGCACACAAACACCGACACACACCTATGGCCAAATATAAACCATGCAAATGTAAAATTGCATATATTGTTCAACATATTGCAAATAACATACATGGCAGCTATTGCAAAAATGACATTTAAATTGACGTTTTTGAAAAAAACTAAAAATCCTTAAAACAAAATAAATTTACTTGAGAAGCAACACTGCATGAGAAAGTAAAACTTTTTTTAGAGAATTTATATTGATTAACCACATTTTTCTTACCCCGCTGATATTTTTTTTATTGTTTGCATAAACCTCATGAAATATTGTTAGATTTATGCTCAAATCAAGAAAGAAATTAAACTATATATTAAAATTATTTTTTTCACTATATACCATTTTTGTTGCCCCCCCCCCTTTTTGTTTTGAGCATAAATCTAATCTTTATATATTAAATACACTTATATATAATATTAATTAAATTAATATACATTTATGCATGTAAATACATGTAAATATTTTCTAAATATATACTGTATGTGTGTGTATTTATATATACATAATAATTGTTTCATGACATTTGACATGTTTCTATGGAAGCCCGTTTCTGCCGCTGAATACAAAAATAAAAAAGGTTACTGCGACTTTTTATCTCACCATTCTGACTTTTTTTTTCTGGCAATTACGAGTTTATATCACGCAATTATGACTTTATAACTCGCAGTTGCGAGTTTATATCTCACAATTCTGAGAAAAAAAAAGTCAGAATGGTGAGATATAAAGTCGCAGTAACCTTTTGTTATTTTTGTATTCAGCGGCAGAAACGGGCTTCCATAGAAACATGTCAAATGTCATGAAACAAATCATCTGAACAATGTCTCGATGTGTGATTGTGACTCCAGGCTGTTAAAATTATTAGAGAAATAATGCACTCCCGAAGTGGTTATGTGGTCAAGACGCCGCGCCTATTAATGAATGTCTTTCTCAGTTCTCAAACTAATTAAGAACTACATCCGATTTTTATTGACTGAACATAAGCACTTGTTGCGATAGAAAACACTGTAACAGTTTCCACTGATTAAGAAATATTTTTGTTTGCTTGGGTGGTAATATTAGGCATATCATATTAATAGGGAAGGGGGGCCCCAAAAAATTGTTTTGCCTATGTCAGGAAAAGAGGTAAATCCGGCCCTGGAGTTGACAATGTCTCTGTGTATAAGACAAGGTTCAAAAAGAAAATGATTGATTGAGTCAGTGTGGAAGAACTTGACTGGTCTGCATAAAACCAAGTCCTAATCCCAGTTTAACACCTCTGGTGTGACTGTAAATGCAGACCTTGAGACAAAAACTCATCACCAAACACCAATGACTTGTACATACACTATATAGACAAAAGTATTGGCACCCCCTTCTTTAGAACAGAAAAAGGCACTTCCAAAACTGTGGCAACAACGATGGAAATACCATTTTTAGATAAATTAATTATGTTTCCATCGTTGTTGCCACAGTTTTGTAAGTGTCTAAAATGACTGAACCCATATGTACAAGTCATTGGTGTTTGGTGATGAGTTTTTGTCTCAAGGTCTGCATTTACAGTCACACCAGAGGTGTTAAACTGGGATTAGGACTTGGTTTTATGCAGACCAGTCAAGTTCTTCCACACTGACTGAATCAATCATTTCTTTTTGAACCTTGTCTTATACACTGTTACGTCCCAGGACGTATAAGTTTGTGTTTTATTATCAGGGTGTATGTCATTCGTGATGTCCTGCCAGTGGACCCAATGGCCTTCTGGGAGTTGTAGTTTTTCTTGTGTTTTGTCCTATTTTCTGTGCTCCTCCCTGTCCTAATCTAGGTGATTGGACCTACCAGCTGCTCCTCGTCAATGTCAAGAGGTACCGGTATTTAAGGAGATCAAGAGAGTGAACCAGGGAGAGGTTCCTTCTCCCAAGAGTATGAGTGTGTTCAGACTTTACCAGTACCAGAGTGTTGCTCTTGTTGGTGTGTTAAGCTTAATATCGGTGTTATGGCTGTAGTGTGCAGTTTTATGTGTTAAGCTTAAATTCAAAACTAAACTTAAATGTGGTGTGGCTGTAGTGTACAGCTTTGAGTCGTTTGCCTGTTTTCTTTTATTGTTGGAGCAGTAGGGAGTTGGGTGCCATTTTCTTTTGTCATCGTTTTCTCCTGTTTTTGCTAGTTAGGAAGTCAGGTAAGAATTCTGTTATTCATTTGTATTTATTTCTCTTGTAGGCTAACTAGATTCCCTTCTGGCAGGTAGTAATCTCTTGTTTGTTATTTTGGCTTTACCCACTCCTGAAGAGATGCTTCTTTTTAGGTTGGGATTGTTTGTTTGGAGACTATTTCACACTGTATATACGTCATCATTTGTTTCTTGTAAATAAATTTACTTGCTTCTTACTTTGTGCACTGATTGCTGGGTCTGAGAACGGTGCAAACCTTTATTTTAAAATGTTACTTCCCATTTGCCCCTAGACATCTAATTGGGAACGTAACATTTGGAGGCTCGTCTAAAGCTCTGCCTAATTTTATTCACATTTAAGAAACTTGGTGGAATTGTTTATAGACCGTGTGCTTTGCTTGACTGTTTTTGTTTTTGGGGGTGGGAGGAGATATCGGTAAAAATGGAATTAGATTTGACTGCATTCACTTTGGCTCCTTCTATTGAAGTCTTTAATAAGTGCAGAAAGAAGGACTTGCTATTGATGGCAGACTCCTTTAAAATTGATGTTTCCAAAGAAGCTGCTAAGCGGGTAATTCGAAAAGAGCTACTTTGTGAACTAGTTAAAACCGGAATCCTGCCTGCAGATTCAGAAGAGGTTTTGGAGCATATTGAGGCTGCAAAAGAAGCTGTTTTTGCAGATCTGGCTCCCAGTATTGATCCTTCCAGTCCACGTTTTGACCCTGTACTCGCTATTAGACTTAAAGAGTTAGACCTTGCACTCAAAAAGCAAGAGTATGAGTTACAGGTTGTTCATCTTCGTACTGTAGAAATTGAGGCTGAAAGAGACGTTAAGTTGCGTTCTATGGAGTTAGAATCCCTGCGCCAAAAACATGTCCCTGCACCACGTCCTTGTGTTCCTTCCTCCCCTGTTCATATGCAGGTTGTTTCTCCCCCAGAGAGTGGAGAATCCATAAATGTTGAGTCTCGCTCCACATTTGATGTTACGAAGCACGTAAAACTTGTACCACCATTCAGAGAAGCAGATGTTGACTCCTATTTTGTTGCATTCGAGCGTGTAGCAAGTAAACTGGGGTGGCCAAAAGACTTGTGGGGTCTACTTCTGCAGTGTAACTTATCTGGCAAGGCACAGAAAGTGTGTTCTGCTTTGCCAGTGGAGAAGTGTTTAGACTACAATGTGGTTAAAGCAGCCGTTCTTCGAGCATACGAATTAGTGCCTGAAGCGTATCGACAGCGCTATCGGAATTTAACGAAAACCGTCAACCAAACATTTGTTGAATTTGCTCAGGAGAAGAGGAATCTCTTCGAGAAATGGTGTGTTTCCAGTAAAATGATGAGCTTTGAACAGTTGAAGGAGCTGATTTTACTGGAAGATTTAAAAAATTGTGTACCTAAGAATGTTGTGGTTCATCTAAATGATCAGAAGATCATGACACTTTCTGAGGCAGCAGTGATCTCCGATGAGTTTATGCTCACCCATAAAACAGTTTTCTCAGTCAACCATGTAATGCAGAAGCTACCAACCACTGAGAATGGTTGGAGGGGAGATTTTAAAAGGAGAAAGGTAGAAAGAGATCGTAAGTCAGTTTTAAGCCGTAATGGGGAAAAACGTGCGTGTTTCTATTGTCTTGACCCCAGTCATATGATAGCCGAATGCACGGCGTGGAGGCATGATAACAATGCTAAGATGAAGAGCATTGCTCTTGTGCAGTCTGGTTCCATCCCAACAGGTTCCTTGCTAACAGGCACTGCTGATTACACACCTTTCATATTATCTGGAACTGTTTCGCTCTCTCCTGACTCTCCCCCTCACAATGTTTTGATGTTAAGAGACACGGGAGCAACCCAGTCGTTGATTCTTGACAGTCAGCTCCTGTTTTCAGAAGAATCCTATACAGGTACAAGTGTCTTTGTTCGAGGTGTTGGACAAAGCGGTGTGGAAGTACCTTTACATTCTGTATGCTTAACTTCTGAACTAGTTTCAGGTCCTGTCAAGATGGGGGTGTGCTCTGAACTGCCTGTGAAGGGTATCAGTGTAATTTTGGGGAACGACCTGGCAGGTGGCAAGGTGTTCTCTTCTCTGACTACAGTGGGTAACCATGACTTGTGTGCTCCAGGACCTTCGGCTACCTGCTTCTCCACTGCAGTTCCTGGTGATCACGTCATTGGTTCTCAAGCCAAGAAACTGATGGATACTTCTGAACTTTCAGACTCCGTTATTCCTTCGTGTGATTCTCCTGAGTGTGGAATCTTGACTGGACCCAGGCTGGACACTCCCATAGTTCCTGTTGTACTTTGGGTGGAGGAGAGTCCCATGGTGGCTGGGAGAGACCAAGTGGCTGCTGTGCAGTTTTCTGAGATGGATCTGTCATCTGTTTCCCGTTTGCAAGTACTGAAACTAGCACTGTACTTGCTGCTGCCAGCTTTGTTCTACCTTTTTCTGGTGGAGATTTACACAACTGGGGTGGGTGCAGTATTGTTATATGAGCATGTCGCTGGTGTAGACCACCTGGTAGACTGCTCTATTTTCGCACCATCCCGGCCTCCTATTGGTAGAGCTCCTTTCAAAATGTGTCCAGAAATGTCATTGGATGTTTCCCAGAATCAGCTCTGTGATGGGAAGATGGTTTGCTCTGTTGAAGACTGTGCAAGAACACTGGTGCAAACTAATAAGTTTGAATCTTGTTTGCTCCCATTGCTTTGGTGGCAAATGCCATTATCCTCCACCAATATAATTTGGTTGACCTGTGAGACTAGAGGTGAAATGTGACTGTTGTTTGACTCTGCTTGCCTTGATTACAAAATACAGTGGTATTTGTAACTTATGGGTGGGGGTGTTACGTCCCAGGACGTATAAGTTTGTGTTTTATTATCAGGGTGTATGTCATTCGTGATGTGCTGCCAGTGGACCCAATGGCCTTCTGGGAGTTGTAGTTTTTCTTGTGTTTTGTCCTATTTTCTGTGCTCCTCCCTGTCCTAATCTAGGTGATTGGACCTACCAGCTGCTCCTCGTCAATGTCAAGAGGTACCGGTATTTAAGGAGATCAAGAGAGTGAACCAGGGAGAGGTTCCTTCTCCCAAGAGTATGAGTGTGTTCAGACTTTACCAGTACCAGAGTGTTGCTCTTGTTGGTGTGTTAAGCTTAATATCGGTGTTATGGCTGTAGTGTGCAGTTTTATGTGTTAAGCTTAAATTCAAAACTAAACTTAAATGTGGTGTGGCTGTAGTGTACAGCTTTGAGTCGTTTGCCTGTTTTCTTTTATTGTTGGAGCAGTAGGGAGTTGGGTGCCATTTTCTTTTGTCATCGTTTTCTCCTGTTTTTGCTAGTTAGGAAGTCAGGTAAGAATTCTGTTATTCATTTGTATTTATTTCTCTTGTAGGCTAACTAGATTCCCTTCTGGCAGGTAGTAATCTCTTGTTTGTTATTTTGGCTTTACCCACTCCTGAAGAGATGCTTCTTTTTAGGTTGGGATTGTTTGTTTGGAGACTATTTCACACTGTATATACGTCATCATTTGTTTCTTGTAAATAAATTTACTTGCTTCTTACTTTGTGCACTGATTGCTGGGTCTGAGAACGGTGCAAACCTTTATTTTAAAATGTTACTTCCCATTTGCCCCTAGACATCTAATTGGGAACGTAACAACACAGAGACATTGTCATGTTAGAATAGAAAAGAGTCCAAACTGTTGCTATATTATTAGAAGCACACAATTTCCTACAATATCATTATATGCTTTAACATTAAGATTTGTACTCATAGAAATTACTAAAGTAGTCAAACCTGTTCATTAGAAGGGGTGTCAATACTTTTGGCAATATAGTGTACGTTCAGACCTGTGAAGCTGCATCAGTAGAGCTCTTCAGGAGAAGGTGAGGACCTGGACATGCATCGAGAGAGAAAACCACAGCGGCGGAGATCAACCATCCCTCCTTCTCTCTCCGAGTGAGAGTTGGCGGCGTAGTGAAATCAAACTTGTCAGTTCTTTAATTAGCTGCTCTCTCTCTTTAATGATGTCACTCGTAGCAGAGCGACTGCCTCTTAATTGCTTCTGCAGCTCGACTGCAAATGATCTAATCAAAATCCCCGCATGCATCCCTACCCACAATCCCCGTCAGCGTTCGCTTACAGCACCTCGGCTTTATTAGCCAGATCAAATAAGCCTGGATCGTATGTAAATACATTGAGCATTTAGGAACGGATCCATCAGCTGGTTCTGCTTCAACATCCCGATTCTACGCTGAGCATCGGGAGTTCATTAATATGAACACATATGTGACCCTGGAGCACAAAACCAGTCATAAGGGTCAACTTTGTGAAATTGAGATGTATGCATCATCTGAAAGCTGAATAAATAGCTT